>JAZKJV010002325.1:0-380771 GCA_037367405.1 Ottelia alismoides
TTTTCTGATTTTTTTGGCTTTTTTTATTGATGGTGCTTCTCCTTCCTCTTCCTTCTCAATCAAACCGGATGTTGGATCGGCTGATGCAGAAGATGATGGTTTGCCTGGCAAAGATTAATTCTTCCCACTACATGCAGTTGACGGCTGCAAGGTCCTACCGCTCCTGAGAGTAACAACATTAGATAAAAACAAATCAATTATATCTAACTCTGTTATATATGCTGGAACATCACAATCTACCTGATATTTGTTCCTAAAATTATTGGGGTTATCCTCCACCAATGTTGGAATGGAAGTGTTCGTGGTGGTTAGGTCATCAAATATTTTGCTTATCTCTCCCAGGCTTTTCACTAGCTCAGCCAAACAATCCAAGATGGGGTCTGTAAGAGGGGTAGCCTCAGATGAGCTGGCGTGCTGGCCACGTTGATGCTGGAACTGGTGGGGGGAGCTGGTAGGACTGCTAAGGATGTAACTAAGGAGAGGGGTGGTCTTTTTGGTGCTACCGAGGTCGTTGGTTATGATATGGAATAATCATGTATTGTTTATTCTGCTGGTATGACCGATATTGTAGTTGTTGATATTGACTTTATCTCCAATTGCCATTGTATGGAGGAGACTACTGATTGTATTTGAGTATTAATCTAGATAAATCTCCCTCCTTGTTGTTGAGGAAGCTCATGATTTCTTGATTGCTTGCCCTGCTAGAATCCATAAGGACTGGCCAACAATGCTTCATTCGCCCAAACACCATTAACCACCTGAATGAGAGGTGGTGGAGGGAAACATGGATACTAGATTGGTTGGTACTCATGCTGGTAGGCTATCAGTTACTGTTGTGACTGCTATAGAGATGATGATTCCGGGGCTTGCACGTAGTATATGTGATGAATCGCTCACTATGGGTAGCTTAGTTGAGGAAGTTGTGGAGATGCTCGATCCTTTATTTCTGCTGGAGCTGGGGTAGATGTAGATACATAATTACAGAAACTGATTGTACTGACTAGCAACTCCAATGATTTGGTGATGTGATAAAACTTGTTTGAATGATGTGTCCTCTGTTCTATCATAGAAAGTTTTTCTAAGTCATGATTTTTTCTCGATGAAGTCCACCTTGTATAGGTGGTTCTCAATAATGCTCGGATTGGAGCTCTCGTCTATGTCCAACTCATGAGAAGATGCAATATGAACTAGATTTTGATTAACTAGTAGCCACAGATCTGCCAGTCCAACGAATTTCGGCTATGTGCGGTCGGATGTGCTAGATGGTGTCAGATCTAATGACTAAAAGTATGCAACTGTCAGTGGATTAGATGTTATCTGCCGAGAGGGGGCTCATCAAACGACAGGGGAAGGGTATGCAAGAACTCCTCCTAGACGAGCTTCGATCGAGTGGGAGTGGAGATTCACCGACTAGATGGAAGATCTAGAGGGACCAACAACTTTGTGGTTGTATGACATGTCAGGTTAAGGGATTTGATGAAGTCTTTGACGGTCAGATGTATCTGGCGATGGCTGGCTACCTAGAGATGCTTCGCCTGAGCACTTTGAGGCTCGAAATGGGTTCCTCGTGCGTGTTAGGACTTGCAACGGGTACAAGGGACTTGGGGCTCTGCTCTGTTCTTGGTTATTTCAGTTGGAAAGGAAATAAGCAGGTGGAAATGGTGATCGATCTCTAGTGAGGGTGAAGGAAGGAGATCTGGGTCCTAATCTCGACTCGATGGTCGAGTCTTAGGGGTGGAAGATTATGTCAGAAGATGTGGAATGGAGTGGCGATTCAATCCGAGCGAATAGGTGAGCGTAACAGGCCTCCGACCAACTGGTCGGAGCAAAGGACTCGACGGCGGAGATGGAACGAAAAATCAGAATGAACAGAGGAAATGCAAGGATAAGAGCGATACTTGAACATTGGAATGTGTTCCTAAAATTCAGGCGAAGATGGTCATGGGGTAATGGCCACGACCACTTTACGACAGATGTGGACTGCATGCGATGGAGATGTCCAACCACGTCGAGCTATGAGCCTCCTAATGACTCCCTGAGGGTCCCAAGCCACTCACTCGATGGATTTCATTTTAATGAGTATGGCTAGGGTGGAAATGAGACACGAGAGACGAGCTGCAACACTAGGAGGCAGAGTAAAAAATATTATGAGAAACTCGAGGATCTAAAAAGATCGGTATGGAGCGCGGAACCCTAAAGAGATCTGAATCATCTTAGGGATCTGCGAAGATTATAGAGGTCCGAGGAACATGGGTCCAAGAATCGAGGTGAGTGGTGATTGGTGTCGGGCTGGGTAATTGGGAGAAAATGCTCCAACGAAGAACATTCGACCCAACCCGAGCTAGGAGGGGGCATTGATTGGGATCAACAAACCCTCCAGGAGAAATCAGATAATTTGAATTTAAGATATACTTACAAAATCAATAAAAATTAGTAAGTGAATTTAAAATAATAAGTGTAAAAAATAAGGAAATGTTTATTATTTTTTAAACTATTTTCTATTCTTTTTAATTATTTTTATAAGAAATAAATTAATGTATATGTAATATATAGGATTATAGATAGGTATAATATAGCTATGGATCATGTACAATTATTTTTATTATTTTATTTTTGCATAAATTCCCTTATTTTATATTTCAACATATTTTTTCGAGTATAAAGTAATTTTTATTTTATTTTTATAAATTATTTAAAGGAATACAATAAATAAAGGATGTGATATATATACACATGTGCTTTGTACAATAAATGGAGGACTTTATTAATACTTTTTTTTATTTCTCTGATCTTGCATTATATTATTTTTAGAAGTATACAAGAGGGAGTAATAATAATAATTCAATTTTATTCTATCAAAAATAATTAGGTACAAGTATATGTAGTGCATACGATACATAATGGACCTTATCTGTATCTACTTATTTTATTTTGCGATCAAGTCAGGGCTTGACCTCCTCTCGAGGTTTGGGTCACTCTGTATTCAAATACATCATTCTTTTTATTTTCCTTTATGCTTTTATTTTTGCCAAAAAGATATGCTAATTAAGTAATATTAACATAGACATGCAATTTTTTAAGTTATTGTATTTACAAGGATATAGATGATGCTTTGGCAAGAAAAATAGCTAAAATAAAAGAATAAAGAGTGAGATCAGAGATTCATCATCGGGCAATCCAACTGAAGTCGTATGTGAACTGTCGATAGTAACTAACATGCCTCAGAAAAAACCACAATTGTCGCAATTTGGATGGTGGATTGTGCTTCTTGATGATACCTACCTTGGTCGGATAAACCTCCATGACATTGTTGGAAATGATTTGTCCAAGGATCGTGCCTTGAGTCATCATGAAAGGACTCTTCTCCCAAGATAACAAAAGGTTGACCTCTAAGCAACGTTGAAGCACTCGGTTTAGGAAAGCAAGACAAACATCGAACCCATCATCATAAACCGAGAAGTCGTCCATGAAGACCTCTAAACATTATCCTACCGTGTACAAAAAGATGGAAAACATGCACCTTTGGAATGTATCCAGGGCACTATATAAACCAAAGTGTATCTGCCTAAAAGCATGCATTCCAAATGGAAAGGTAAATGTCGTTTTCTCCTTCTCTTCAGGTGCTATGGCCAACTGTTTGTACCTCAAGTACCTATTTAGAAAACAATAGTGACTCTTCCCAACTAACCTCCCAATTATCTAATCAATAAAAGGTAGGGAGAAATGCACCTTCTTGGTGGCCTGATTCAATCGTCTGTAGTCCACACATACCTTCCAAGAAGTGGATACTCATGTAGCTATCTCGTCTCCATACTCGTTTACCACTGTAGTCATACTCATCTTCTTGGGTACCCTATGCAACTGACTAACCCATTTGGAGTTGATGATGGGGTAAATAAAATCAACTCTCCACTACTTAGATATCTTCTTCATTACTACATCTCGAAGGTTCAGATTCTTCCTTCATTGGAACTCAGGCAATGGCTTGGCCTCATCTTCGAGATATATGTGGTGAGAGCATATGGCTGGACTTATCCCCTGGAGATTAACTACACTCCATCCGATTGACTTGAAGTTTCTTTCAAGAACCACTATCAAGCAAGATTCTTAGTCTTCAGTCAAATCCGTTGAGATTATGATGGTGAACATGCCAGGCTCGCCCGTAAGGAATCTTTACTTCATGCTCTTTGTCAATGTCTTAAACTCAAGACAAGTGTAGGTCTGGCCTCCGAAAATTTTGCCTAAAAGCAACCAAATCTGCGTGGGAGAACTGTCTCTGAATCTGCAAATCTGACGAAGACAGCCCTGCTGGCATATCTATCGATTGTACTGGCTCGACCTTCGTCCTAGATGTGGGCTCTGTGAACATCAGAAATAGTAAATAGTCATCTAAATCCTATCAATCAAAATAGGCAACTGATCTAGAGGCATCTGAGTCTGAATCACATGAAATATAATCTGCTTCACTACCCTGTTAGCTATCATTATCCTTTAAAGTCTCATGTGTCATGAGTGTACTCTCCAAACTCTCATCAACTATCATATGTGGCTTTCTAGTATTTGAAGGTGTGAGAAGATCTCATGAAATCGGACCTGTAAAAGTGGATTCATCATCTGTAATCACAAAATCACTCCTAGAGGACGTCTGGCTCAACATCTGTCATCTGCTCATAATCATTGGTCTGATCTGAGCAAGCTGAATCTCTGTCGCTAATCTCCTCAATCGTCTCTATTTGTATACTCTCGCCCTCGATACAAAGGTATACCTTCCCGCTATCATGATCGAATACTTCCTTGGTAGTGGCCAAGAACGTTCGTCCTAATATGATGAGGGTATGGGTCATAGATTCAGGGATGTCCATGTCCAACATAATGAAGTCCAAAGGGAATTTTAGGCCATGAATTATGATAACAACGTCTTTTAATAACCCCTTTGGTCTCTTAATTGATCGATATGCAAACTGAAGAACTGTCCTGGTCTGTTTAAGAGGCCTAAACTCGAAACTGTTAAGTAAGGCAGTCGTGAAGATGTTAATCTAGGAACCGCTGTCTAGTAGAATCTGATCGAATTGTTTATCATTGATATGGGATTTGACATACGGGACTCCTACATCAAGTTTCTTGGTTGACAATTGATTCTGGATCGTGAAGTAGGTGGCACAAGTGAGCACATGGATTTCTGCATTGTGGTCCCTCTTCTTCCTACGACTAGTGATGTTCTCTTTCAAGTTCTTCTATAATAGAGAGATGTGCTCAAGTTTTTCCATAGGAGTCAGGTGGATCTGAAATCTGTCTATCATTTGCTCGATGAACTCTAATTGGTACATCTTTTTGGGATCTTCTATTTTAGAGACCTTCCCTAAGCGGAGTGCCCGAGGGAAGGGGATAGAGGGCCCTCTCTAGAGGGATGAGGGTTGACAGTGGGTTTATGACCATTTAATAGGTTTGAATCCATGCAAAGATCATCAGGTACAATAGACGGAACATGATATAAAGAAACCTTCCCTTTATTTATATTTATATTTTTGATGTTTATCCATCTTATGTATTTTTCCACAAGACTCCTCAAGTATAAGAGAAGTCAACACAACAAAAGGAATCTTGGTGGCATTAGTACGACCAATAAGATCTTATCTTGCAATATTAGCAACACACTCTGTCCTAGCATCTGGTAACTTGGTCGCATCAGTACCACCATTTGCAACTAGGAATATGACGGCCTCAGCACCAGCATCTGGATCAACATCCTTGGTGGCGTCAACACCACCATCATCATGAAGGTGAGAGGCATCAATACCACTTCTTACCTTGTTTGATGCCCTAGAATCTGCACCTGGATGTTGCCTAGATGAGTTGCTACTGACTGGCTTAATACCCCTCCTAAGTGTCATCAAATCGGCATCAAACATAAAAGAAGAAGTGTCATCCAAAATACTTCTATGAGTGGTGGTATCTGTAAATTGCACCTGCTTAGAATTCCTCCTCGGATTATTTGAGTAGGTTCAATCTTAGCGGGTATGATGGTCTTGCCTTTCATAATTTTCCTCATCTCATGTCGAACTCATCCATTTCTCATTGGAAGGTGACCTGCTGGTAAGAGAGTAAGTGAGAGAGATCATCAAGTGTTGAGTTCTCATAAGAGTGAGCCTGAGAACCAGATGGCTTGCCTTGTTGGATGTGAGGCTGAGTTTACTGTTGGTAGTGAGGATAAGGCTAGGTGTACTGCTGATGAGGTTGCTGCTGCCTCCCCTATTATCCCTAATACTGGGGGAGAGGACCATGCTGTTGCTTCTAGGAGTACTAGCGCTGTAGTGGTTGGCTGCCATCACATGCCTATTTTAGAGGTTGTTACTCAAAAGAAGTGCCTCAAATATTCGATCAGAAACTAGTATGGTCACAATGGATCCTGGGCTACAGTTGGTACTGGGCGTACCAAAACCCATTGACTTCCATTAGCGGCTCCTGTTGCTCATGGAATGGTAAGAGAAGGGCTCTCAAGGGCTGATCCGACTGGTATACCACCAACTGAGTGTGCGAAAAGTGTGGTGGAGGGTGGTACTACTGGAGCGACTGGATCTGCTCTTCCTGAATGTGGTGAACCTGACAATACAGAGCGGAGGGCTGGGAAGTATTGCTCCCTGGATCAGTCCGTGACCTGAGACAGGGCTAAGAAGTCATCTGTGCCACTTGGATATACATGATATGGGTCTTTAGGTCACTCAAAGTTTGGGCCAGTTCATCAATTTTATCAAGCTTGTCTAGGCCCGGGCACTGCTTCTTCTCAATGATTTCTATTCGGTCGAACATCTGGATGTTAATGCCCATGTCAACGACCGAAGAGTCTACTAGTGCTACTTCCGAAGAAGACGTAGATGAAGGATATGCAAGAATCCTCAAGTGCATAAGGAAAGCGTGTGTATCACATAGTATAAAGCGAGAGTGACTAGTCACACCAGTTGTTCAATGCATTGCAATTTCAAAAATTTTAAATTGATGAAACCACATGATCCAAGAAAACTTCTTGGATCATTTCATCTAACAACATAATTGGTAGAGGAATACCTCTTTTTGTGTGGTTGCGATTAAGCCTCCAAGAGAAGAGACGTCCTATGTCAAGTCCAATCCGTCGGAGGAGATGCTTGCGAGAGTGGAGATGAGTCGCGTGCTTCTCACAATCCAAGTCGATGATCCAAGCAATGGATCACATGATCTCATGTCCCGAGATCGAATGCATTCACACGTGAGATGCACGAATGAAGATGGAGATCCAAGAGTCGCTGATGCGGCTGCACAACGGAGATGCGACGACGAAGAGATCCTTTTCTCTATGTGAAGAGTGGATGGCTACTCAAGGAGATGGAGAAGAGTTAGCGTGAGAAATAAGATAAAGAGAGACATTGTTGTTAATCTCAGAGCAAGGGTTGCCCCTTATTTATCAGGTTTTGATGGTCCATGGATCCCAATCTATGGTCAACAATAAATCAACAGATAAGGTTGATTTGTGTTTAGTCCAACGACCATTATTTATGTTGTTAGAAATACGACAACAATGGATTTAACTTAAATTAATATATATTGATAAATTAGTATAATTAATTTTAATATTAGATCATTAAATCTTGGAGACAATGGTGGATGAGATTAGCTTATCCCTTAAAAGGAGGGGACGACCACCTAGTCCAGAAGGGACAATGTCGTCGTCTACTCTTTTAAGTTGGGATCAGTCAATCTCATTCCAATTCATTAGATTACATTATATCATATAATTTCCATGATTGTCTCACAATGATAATTCACAATTACCTTGTAAAGATTACAATCATGCAAGTGGAATTATGTGAATCACATTCATAGCCCAACACAAATTGTAATCATATTTCAATTAATCATCCGATGTGAATCCAATTCACATCAATAATCAATCAACAAATATATATCACAATTATTCTCTCTTCTGTATATCTTATATCACATTTATAATATATATGAATAACTAGATAATTCTATTCACATTATTCATATACATAATTATTATATCACATATATATATATATATATTAGATTATCATTCTAATGCATTCAAATATTATGAATCAAATTCACATTATTAATGACAATTAAATCACATTAATTTTTCCATTTCCCATTGTTTGGATATCATTTCAACAATAGAATTACTCTTGAACTCTCTCTAGAATAATGTGCTTTCTACGTAGATACTTGGAGATAAGGATAGGACGATTGTATGTTCCATGTATAGTGACTTGGATATTGATATAACATCTCAAATCAAGACCCCATGGACCTCTCATAGATGCCTGATTAAATCAAGGCTGCAAATCTAATCTTCTTAGTGCATTTGAATCTCATTCAGATCAATGTCCAACAATAGGTCCAAGATCAGATTGCTTCTCTATTGCGAGGAGTCACTAAAATCCTAGCTCGTTTCATCACTCCCTCAGAATGGAAGCATTATGGTTATATAATCATTTATGATCACATCACCCTCTGGTATTCCTAATACATGTAGATCCGACATACTGGAAGACCTTCTAAATTTTACACGGTCATCTTTATGGGTTCATCATCATGTTTCTAAATCATGGCCATTGGGAGTTGGTATTGATCATATGCTTTACCAAAGCATATATCATGCCTTGAAATTCATGTCATGCTTCCAATGCACAATGACCATGTATGGAACTTGATCTGCCTTAATACCTCATGAGTGTGCTCATGTCTTCCGATTCACATGTGAACCTGTATAGTCCCTTTGAAAGATCGTATTACTCATATGCCCTCATATGTACACCATCTCGTCGATATATATACCTTAGTTAGGTTATCAACCTATCAATTTACCAAATGTACACACTCAGACATAGCAACACATCTACTTTCTGTAAGAGGATATGTGCCTATATCATGACAATATACGACATAGGATTTCAGTTATATTGATCTCATTAATTCAACCGTTTGACCTAACTAATATGACATGTGGAGGATCTGCATCAATCCATGTTCTTTAGGGTCAGAGGATCTCTATTCCCATGTAGACGACCTGCATCAAGAGGTCAATCAGATATCAGCCTGGTGATAATGATTATCATCTCATACTCAGGCTCAAGATCATCTCTTAATAATTATTTGACAGCGCTTGATGAGTCCTAAATCCAACTCCTTTGATATTAATTCAAACATCATCCTCTATATTCAATTATTGAATCAAGAGTAGTATGATTACTAAGATGGCCATGGTACATGACCATAATTCATTCATTTAATCTCAAATAGGGAGTGAATACATCAATAACTTTTATCGATAAACCAAATATTAGAATAACATTTATTTTTGGAATGGTTCACCTCATATTCAAATGGCTAACAATTTAAGGACTAACATCGATGAATGCAATCCTCTAGTATGAAGTATCTTGTGGGGGACGCTTCCCCTGAGTGTAGACATTGCTATGGGACATCATTGTGACATCGTCTTCGTCCTTGGCAAAGTAGGAACCTCAGGACTAGGCGTTCATCCCATAGAAGAAACTCTGGACGAGGTTGGGCTTGCTGATCTCATGGTGGGGACATTTGTCAATGAGCTCTCTAAAATGATCCCGGGCTTCATGGCCTGTTCATTTGCAAACATGGTTAAATTGATGATCATATATCTAGCTATGTTATTTTGGCCAAGTGGATAGTAATTGTTCAAGTACTCGGTCTGGAGTTGCTCCCACGTAGTGATCACCTTCTCCAGATGCTTCAGCCAGTAGGCTGCTCTGTTAACCAAGGAGAATAGGAAGGCGATTAGCTTTATGGTGCCCTCATCCACTAGTCTATCCTAGATGGTGTTGAAGATCATCTCGAACTCCTGCAGATGGAGATGGGGATCCTTGATCGCTAGCCTATGAAACTTGGGCAGTAACTAAATGGTATGGGGGCGAAGCTCAAAGTTGCCAAGGATCTCGGGCAGCTGGATCCATTTATGGGTGAGTTTTGCGCCAGGATTCTTCAACTACCTCATAGTGTGGGCTCGTCTAGCTAGGTCTGGCAGCTTGTACTAGCATCTATCTCCACCCTCTGCTCTAGGTATCTTCCCACCAACTGCTGGTCTCTAGCGAAGACCCGTTACTTGTCATTGGTGGATTTTTCTCTTAAGTGGTTTAAAATTATTTTTCTCGGTGACTGAATCGATTGTTGAGAACAACGACCATTGCATAATTAATCCATCTCGATCGCATCACATTTTCGACTATCAGAATGGCATCGTTGCTAGGGAGCACGGATTTGTAGTCATTTTCCAGTTTTGTTTTATTTGTCTCTCTATATTATAATTGTTTTCTGACCATCTCTCATTTCCTCCTTGGTGTGAGGGACTGCTTGGAGGACGTCTTGGGGTTTCTTTTTGGAGGACCCATATAGGAGGAGGAGTAGATAAGAGAATAAGACAATTATTTTATTCGAGAGAACATTTAGACATTGTTGTAATAATTTAGACAGAGAACTGTAGTTGGACTTGGACATTATTCGTGGTCTGTTTCGCCAAGTGCCGGTGCATTTGGGGGACCTAGATCCAAGGGTGGAGATACCTATATTTACCTAGTATAGCTACCAGGGTCGAATAAAAGGAGCACGATTTTGAAACTACGTAGTCAAATTTCAAAAATGAGATTTTTATTGGTTTTTTATTTTTCAATTTTTTAAATTTTCAAATAAAGCACAAGGGATAAAATACAGACATCAGATTTTTTTATTTTTTAAAATAGTAAAAAAGTCTAGAAAATTACAAAAAATGTTTTTGTGTTTTAAAGAATTTAAAATGTTTTTGGTATTTTTTCAATTTTTTTGATATGTTTGCGAATAGAGAAAAATGAAACAGTGTAAATGAGTAAAACAGTTCACAACCAAGAGTATTTTGCAACTTAAAAATACTTTAAGTACACAAAACTCTCTGAACTTATTTTTAAGATAAAACAAGTAAATATCTACGAATAGAGTCAGAATTACAATTTTTTCATTTTCTAGAACTTTCTACAATTTTTTAAGATTTTTAGTTTTCATATTTTTTGGTTTTCATGTATTAATGCACAAATTTTGGACAGAAATTAAAGAACATTAAAATAGACCTACAATTTTTTTTTGGAAATTTTAAGCAAATTTTTGAATTTTTATGATTTTTCTAATTTCCAGCAGACAAAAAGACATTGTTTTTTAATTTTTAAAATATCAAATAGCAACAAAATGCAATTAAATTTTTATACAATGTTTAAGCACATAGCATGAGCTTACACAATTTTTTGGAGAATTTATTGAGCATGAAAAACATTTATTTTATTGAAAATAACAAGAAAATTAAAGGTGTGGAGTGTAGAGATTAAAGTAAAATTATTTAAAGTTCCTTTCTTAAAATAAAACAAAAAATAAAATACGGAGAGAAAAATGTAAATTCCCCAATAACATGTGCCACCCACGTGATTTTCTGGAGCTTGGCGGTGTTCGTAAATTCAAAAACATCTAGTGTCATTTGTGAAATTTTCCCAATTTTTTTAATTTTAAAATGTCCTAGGGTTTTTGTTTTGTGATCTTCACCAAAAGGGAGAAGGGGAGGCTACCACTCGTATGAGAGGCTGGGTGCTCGGTGGCACGGTGAGCCATGTCGATCGGTAGTAGGCGGTCGTGAGCTGCACGGAGGACGGAGGGAGCGGTGGCATGGAGAGCTACGTCCATCGCTGGAGCAAGGTCAGTGTATTACGAAAGATGCACGATGCGGAGACCCATGCGACGTGGGCACCGACATTTGCTATGGAGTCGACAGTTGGGAGATCGGACGGAGGCAGAAGGACATCGTGATGGGTGGGACGCGGAGGAACCGCTAGTGGAGGTGCACCACCTTGTAGAGTCATGCTTGTGCTGACATTGTAGATATGGCAGACACGGGCCACTGGAGTGGTGGGGCGGGAAAAGGAGTACCAACGTGGGGTCGGTCATGGCGGAAGTGCGCATAGCGGACGGTAGAGTTCGGGGACTACGTGTGGTCGATGGAAGAGCGTCGTTGGGTGTTGGAGGCCGCACGGACTACCTACTTTTTTATTATTTTTTTATCTAAGGAGAAGTAGATAAATTTTTTTATTTTTTTTAAGAAACAGAACTGTAAACAGAAAATAATTTTTTATTTTTATTTGTTTATTAATTTAAATTTTCCTGCAAAATAAATGTCATAGATAAAAATAACTATATGTTATTTTATTTTATTTATTTATAAACAAAATGAGATGTGTGAACGGTTGTGGATCTTGGAAAGACGAACGTTGGATTCGTGTCTCCGGCCACGCATGTGGCTGAAGGTGCATGGTTGCGTGAGATAGAATGGAAATGAAGAGGTCAAGAGGTGAGGTGAAATATCAAATTCTGAGCGGAAACGTAATATGGATTTTTTGGGATTTTTATTATCTAATGATTAATCATGAAATCGAAGCAAAAATTGATTCTAAAATTTAATATAGGAAAAACAACAGGAAATAAACTTGGATCTCACCTTGGGATCGGATACGTCATGATGGCCTCAACGAGGACCGACTCCCTATCACCGGACAGCTCGGAGGTTGGGCACCCTTCTTCGACAAGATTGTTCTCGGAGATCGGGCTCCTCTCCACCAAAGATTGATCAACGAATAACAAAGGAGGATGAGCCCCATAAATAGAAGACGAAAATTAAAATCCTCGAGTACGAGGTCTCTTGTAGGGGAGGCTTCCCCTGAGTGTAGACACGGATCTGGGACATGACTGTGTAATTTTCTGACATCTCCACATAGATGGCCTACACCTGGTCGTCATGCATGGCGAAGTTGGAACCTTAGCACGAGGCATTCACAAGCCCCTAAATCTCAGGTGTCAGGCCACAGAAGAAATTCTGGATGAGGTTGGGCTTGCTAATCTCATGGTGGGGACACCTATCGATGTGCTCTCCAAATGATCTCGGGCTTTATGGAACTGTTCATTTGGCATCATGGTTAAATTTCTGATCATATATTTAGCTATGTTGGTTCGGCTGAGTGGATAGGAATTGTTCAAGTACTCAGTCCGGAGCAACTCCCAAGTAATGATCACCTTCCCCAGATTCTTCAACCAGTAGGTTGCTATGTCAACCAAGGAGAATAGGAAGGTGATTAGCTTGATGGTGTCCTCATCCACTAGTCCATACTAGATGGTGTTGTAGGTCATCTCGAACTCCTACAGATGGAGATGGGGATCCTCGGTCGCTAGCCCACTGAACTTGGGTGGTAACTGAATGGTCTGGGAGATAAAGATCGAAGTTGCCAAGGATCTCGGGAAGCTGGTAGCATTTATGGGTGAGGGTTGCGCCAGGATTGTACAACTACCTCATAGTGCAGGCCCGTCTAGCTGGGTCCGGCAGCTCGTACTGGCATCTATGTCCACCCTCGACGCTAGATATCTTCTTACCGACTGCGAATTTCTAGCGAAGATCGCTTGCTTGTCATTGATTAATTTTTCTCTTAAATTAATAAACTTTGAATATGAACATTGTACATAAAAATAAAAAGAAAAATACAAAATTAATTTCACTTAAAAATAATACACATTGCACCAGAGACACACACAACAAAAAAAAACGTAAACAAAATTTCCTAGACCTGTATCTCCACTTATCATAATCAAAATTTACCAAACTCATCTTCATTATTCATAAAATTTATATATCTATTTAATAGAAGTAGTTCCATTTAATTTGGAGTTGAAATGCAAAAGATGGCTTTTGGGTCCCTATTGTATTGTATACTTGTATATAATAATCAAATTATTCATTGTCTAAATTACATTTCCTATATCTCTATATTTTTGTAAATATTAGTTAAAATTATTTGTATTAATAGAAATAGAATAAGATCATTCAAAATAAGTTAAAAAAAATAAATAAAGTTTATAGGTACAATACGACACAACCCTAGCTACAAGGGCTAAGTTGATTGATTAAGCTATCGTTGTGACCCCAAAACTAAGTATAATAATCGAGAAAATTTTATTCGACCACAATAAAAGCTAAGAAAGTAAAGCAAGTGGTCTAACCTACTATTATTAACATGGTATAACGACTAGGGTCGAACACAAGGAGCGCAATTAAATCAAGGTAGGCAATTCACGAGAATCAAATGATTTTTATTTTAATTTTATTATTTTTATTGTTTTTAATTTTGTAATTAATTTATCAAATAAAGCACAAATAAACAATGCAATAAAATATAAAATCCCTTTTTGTATTTTTCAAATATAGTAAAAATACGAAAAAATCCTAAAAAATATTTTTTTTGTTTTGTGTATTTTATACTATTTTTGTGGATTTCAGGGGTGGGTTGGGGGGGTTGGAAATTTTATGAAATTTTTAAAAATAAAAAGGCTAAGACAAACACAAATAGTGCACAATAAGGATTATTTTAAAAAATACAAAATATGCTCAAAACTCCTAGAAAACAGAATTTAGAAAAAAAAACTATAGGAAAATATACAGAATGAGAGACTGAAATTACAATTTTGTAGTTTTTAAAAGATTTTATATGATTACTATTGTTTTTAGGGGTTTGCAAATTTTTAGGGTTTTATAATAGTAAATAAGATGAAAATTAGAATAAATCAAACAAATAAAAACAAAGCTAATATTTATTTACTACTCTTAAAGAAATTTTCGATTTTTTATTTTTTTCGAAGGCAAACTTGGAATTTTTGTTTTTTTTATTTTTAATTATAGAAAATACATGAAAAATAATAAACAAAAATTACCTTAGATAAAGGACACTCGCATGCAACACAGAGAATTTTAAGGGATTTTTAGATCAATTTTGATAATTATTGTAGTAAAAATGACAAAAAATAAAGATGTTGTACATAGAAGGATGAAAATGTAATTTATTTAAGTTCCTGGGCCATATATTATCAAGCATTAAAAATGTTGGCCACAATGTAATTAATCTAAAAAACTCATGCATTGCATGTAATTTAGATTCATAGGGCATAAATGCAATTTCCAGAAACTTCTACTGAATTAGATAACTCATGGAAGCATAGAGAAAAGCTTGCAAATAATCCAAAAATACATGTGAATGCATACGTGACTTCGACTCGGCTGGACTAAAGTACAAATATGAACACTGTGAGGTCCTTACTACAATGGTTCGAAACTACTTTTAAGTAAATGACATAAATAAAAGAGTAAAAGAAATTTACCCCTACAGGTACGTGATACGTAGGTGGTGTTCTAATGGTTCTGATGTATGACTGCAGCATATCTGCGGCTCAGAAAAAAAGCCATGACATGCTTGCCTGATGCACCCCAAGAAAGGATCTAATTGTGCTGAAAAGAGGCGTGAGTGGGTGGCACGAGTCTGATCTAGACCAACCAACATGATCAAAGGGATGTGAGGTTCTCTATACAAATAGGAAAGAAGGTGGTGTTCGCTGAGATTCAATCACGAATATCTGATTCCATTGTGCTTCGATAACTTAGCTAAAATATTTAGTTGCGTCCTTTCATGATTCCACGTTAGTCATATTGCTCAAATATCTCGTTCAATGATGGGATGAGGGGTTTGGAGGTACTGCTCCTAGAGGTGCTCCGCCTATGCAACTGGGACACAAATCAAGCTCACCACGAGAACTTGAAAGATGCTAGACTCAGAGACGATGCTCTTGTTGGCGTTATTATGTAAGGGAAACACAAGAAGCGAATGGGAGATGGATTTTACCTACAGTGATAATGGAGGAAGGAGTTCTAGCCTTAATCTAGCTCCGTTGAGCGAATCTAGTGGGTCGGATTACTTGAGAAGGCAGTCGATAAGTGGCGAAAATATCCATCTTGCTCGATAGTCGAGATGGTGCTCCAACATTATGGTCGGAGCAGGTTTGGCAGATGAGGACTGATGGATGAAATCCAGAATAAACAACAAAATGGAGATGATTGTAGGCACATGAGTGTGTGGGAATGGACGATGAAGAAAGACGAGAAGTTCGACGGGGTCGTGGCCTCGATTCCACTATGGGAGGTGGAAGAGGCTATTCGTAGCGGAGGATCCTGGCCGCGATCGAGCTTAGATCTATCAGCTACCAATTCGAGCTCTAAATGGATCCTCGAAGGTCCTGTCAGTACCCTAAGGATGCATGTGGATGAAAAGGATGCATGGAGCGATCTAGCATGTTGATGAGGCGAAAGGAGATGTTATATAGGGCTCTCAGGTGCTAGGAAGGTTCGATGTAAATCATGGAATCCAAGGCAGATCCTACACTTCCTAGGAATCCACAAAGATCTTAGAATTTGGCAAATAATCAGGTGTAAGATTCGAGGTAAAAGGGGATCAGACCTAGGCAAAATAATTGGGAGAAATCGGGTCTGGCGAAGTGGATGGCAGGTCAGACTTGGGTGGGAGAAAGGTTGACCCAGGTCAACGGACCCAAGTAGACCAATCAGAAAATTAGAATTTAAAATTAAAAGAAAAATCAAATAAATTTAGTAAGTGATTTTAAAATAAAAAGATAAAACAAAAAATGTTAGTTATTTTTCAAACTATTTTTTTTGTGATTTTTAATAATTTTAATAACATATATATCACACTAGATACATTATATGTTAGTATTTATAGGTATAATATACTAATGAATCTACGTTTCATCATCTTTAGTCTATCATTTTGGCCTTAGAAAACCTAGTAAATAGGCTTAATTTAGGTTTTTTATCATCCAAGCATCATTGCGTAAATAATGCATAAAACACGATTTTAAAGCCAAAATTATAAAATAAAGAAAAGAAAAGAAAAAGAATAAACTATTGGAAATATTTTATGACCCGAAACCTTGAGACCTAGGCTTCTCGATGACTAGGTCGATCAAGAATAAATTAGGGGGAGATAAGGGGCAAAAACCCCGAGCTCCCTCAGACCCTCCAGCAACCTTCACCGACGATGGGAGGACGGGGCCAATCTAGACTAGCTTCGCCGGAGCCCAGCCCTCTCCGCTGCAGGAGGCGGAGGTCCGCTGGGGACGACAGACAGGAACCGTTAGATCATCTTGATCGAACGGGCAAGAGTCATCCACGTCGCCAATCACCAGAGCATCGGAGGGCCGTTGGATTTATCCTAATCCAGCGGCGATAGATCGTCCACGTAGCCATCTTCATCATGCTTCAAGGACCGTCGCATCGATCCTGATCCAACGGGTCAAGACACGCCAAGCGTCCGCAACCAGAGGTCGTTGGATCATCCTTGATCCCTACATGACCTTTGCACGAGTGCGGATATTTTGCACCAAGGACCTCAGGCATTTTTGTATTTTGAACAAGACTGGGAAATATTTATTACGGGTATATTATTTATGGATATTTTGCTGCCAAGCCCCAGATTGTTGATAATTACCATTTAGTCCCTACCAGGTGTGTGTTTCCACGTACGTGGCCCTAGCTTTTTTGCAGGATCGTCCCCAGAAGTTTGCTTATATCTGAATGGTCTTTAAATATCTTCGTTCAGTTATATTTTTTGCAGAAAAATTACACTTTAGCCCTCGCACTTTTAACAATTTGCAAATTTACCCTTATAGTAGTGTAGTTTCTCTTTGTTGCTTGTATTTATTTCTGCATCTATGAAACCCTAAAAAATTCCAAAAAATTATCATAGCTGCATTTTGCAACGTGCTTCCACATCATATTTTTTATTTGATTTATTGTTGCATTTTATTATTTATTAAAATTAAAAAATGCATTCTCTTCACTATTTGCATTAGAAAAAACATAAAAATTATAAAACATTTTTGAAAACTTCTCAAAAAAATATATTTTGTGTGTTTTTGCATCTTTTATCTTCAGACCAAAACCACCAAAAAATATAAAAGAAAACTCATAAAAAAACTCTAAAACCATCATAAAAATTTATAAAATCCATAAAAAATACAAAAATTGTGTTTTCTATTCTTGAATTTTCTTTATAGTATTATATTTATTTTAAAATTAATTTATAGAATTTTCAATATTGTTTGATATTTTTGATCTCCTTTTTTATCGCAGGCATTTATTTTATTCCTTGCTTTGAGTATTCGTGACTTTACAAATACCAAAAAAATTAGGAAAAAAATTAAAATAACAAAAAATATTAGAAAAATATAAAAGCACAAAAACATTTTAATTCCTTTATTTTGAATATTTTTATCTCTTTCTCATCTCTCTTCTATATATATATATCCTATATAGTTTTATATCCTCATTAAAAGAAAAAGAAAATATAAAAATATAAAATATAAAAAGAAATACAAAATCAGAAAATTTAAAATCAAAATATAAAAAATATAAATCGAAAATTAAATAAAAACATAAATTAAAAACCCACATCGGAAAGAACATTGGGTGCTTTATTTTTGTCTTTCCTGCTTTACGCCTTGCTTCTTGTGTTCGACCCCTACTTGATTGCCACTATACATTCTTAACAGGGTATAATAAATTTTAACTCTTACTCTTAATTTCCTTATTATTTGTGTGAGTTAAGTGTTGATCAATGAGAAGGTTTGAGTAGTCGCCTCAGCGACAATGAGCCTGAATTGTTAGTCCATTACTTGGCGACTCCCTCGTCTCGTTTTTCATATACCTACGTACAATACTTACAATTTTTATTTTATTATTTTTACATAAGCAAATTAAATTTTATATCTTATTTATTTGCGAAATAATTTAAAACATTTAAATATATTTTTATTTTTATAGATTAATGAAAAGTGTTATTAAATTAGGTCATTGTGTAATATATACGAAATCAGTGTTATTGTACAATGAAAAGTTGGTGTTAATTTTATTATATTATATTATTTTTATTTCAATTTTATTTAATGATTAGAAATATATAAAAGTGTTTAAAATGTAATATATACAATAATTACAGAAGAAAAAAAACCAATAAATACATACATATATAGGTGTTATACAATTGTATACAATTAGCAAATATTTATTATTTAAAAAATATTTTTATTTACAAAATTTATTAATAAAATAAATTATTTTATATCTTTTTATTGATGATATATAGGATAAATAGTGATGAATATATACATAATAAATAAGATCTCTATCTCTCCCGACTTTAGTCCATATCGATCAGGTGAATAATTGACCTTTCTCTTAGGGTTTGTGTTAGTATGCACTTATTACATGATTACAACCTTCTTTATTTATATTCTTTTACTTTTCTTCTTTATTCTTTTATTTTGGTAAAAAGAATGTTAAATATACAATATTAACAAAAGCATGCACTATGAATTATCCAATAAAAATATGTAAATGTATAAATAAATAAGTTATAAATATATAAAATACTTTTATATAATAATAATATCTAAAATACAAAATAAAAATGAAATACTATAAGTATAGGTAAAAATAAATAAAATTAATAAACCAGAATAAAATAGTACATAAAATTACAAACATTTTAAAATGTTTAACCCAAATTAATAAAGTCATATACTATTTTTAAAACATTTTACAAGGGAATTATCCCAATCTTTCTCTTGGTTGGTCCATGTGGACCAACCAAGATGCACAGAGTGCTGATTGCATGATCAACTATCCGTTCCTCTCCACCCCTTTTATCCGGTGTCTCGCGAACTCTGACTTCTTTGAAGTTTTAGCTATGAAACAAGGCTCGAAACGGCTTGGTTCCTTCATCGACTCTTCCCATGTACTTCCCTCTACTTTGGCATCACAGTACTATTGAAAGGTAGTTCAAAGGATCCTAACGCCCGGTCTTGGAGGTCTTGCAATGTCCGACAAGTCGAACTAGAAATCGTTGTGTTGGCCGCTCTCACAATACTTAGATCATAAACAACTAGATAAGATAAACAATCAACCCACAATATATGATAAATCAATGAAAATTGTGTAGGGTGAAATTTGTTATACCCTACAAATAAATGTGCATAACAAGAAAGTGCATGGGTTGAACAATGAGAGCAAATACATGGATATGCTAATAATTATTGTCCATAAAGAATTTTGGTTTTTAAATTTGCACGTATTTTAAATTATATTTAACTTTTAGGAATTTTTAATATCTTATATTTGTTTTAAATTTTATAATTTTTATTTTTTTCTTATTTTTAGTTTTTTTAGATATAATAATAGAATATATAAGAATATGTATAATATAAATATATATGATATATATGACAAATATATTAAATTTTGAAAATATAAATAAGAATAGTCCTTTTATTCTTTAATGGTTTTAAATATCATTAAGGTATTTATTATAATAAGTAATATGTGCTAGTATTATATATATGCTATCTATGGTTTTATATTTATAGAGATAACCGTATATATTCAAAAATTTTAAAAATAAAATTTTTTTGTGTTTTTATATTTTTTATTTTTCGTGATTTCCTTGTGCTTTTACTAATTTTTATTTATTTTAAATTTATTTAATATGTTAAAACACTGACTTATTTTAGTAGACTAGATTAGATTGGGATTTCAAAAAAGATAATAAGATCAAAAATCCCCCAAAAAATTTTCGATATATATTAATAATATAAATAGTATTAAAGAATAGACAACTATTTTTTGGATTTTTTAGAATTTTTACAAATGATTATAGGGCTAGTAGAGTTTTCAATTTCTAATAAGCTTTTCTTTTTATAAATCTCTGTGTTTTTTAGTATGGAGTTATATTATATAATAATATATAATATCTATTTTTTGACCTTTTTTTGTAGGAGTTTTATAATTTTTGTATTTTTTCAATTAAACAAGGAATAAATAAGCTCCTTTTATTTTTAATAAATGGAAGATGCAAGTAAAATTTTAAAATAAAAATATAATGTGAACAAACATTAAATAAAATATCTTTTGTAATTTTACCAAGATTTTACATCCATAGTATCTATTTCAGAAAAATAAAAAGACAAATAATGACAAGCGTGAGAGTGGTATTTTTGCAATAAAAATAAAAGATGAGGGGCTATATGAAAATACCCAAATGTTTACATTTAGTTTTAAAATACAGATACTAAAAAGAAATAATAGAACCAACTAAGGTACAGTTGCAATTTACCCACTATGTGCAAAATTCGAAATATATAGTGGTTCTCTTGCAATTTTCACATAAAAGTTTATACTTAATTTAATATTTACAAGACTCTTTTATAAATACAACACAATTAAAAGGCTACCAATAAATTTACCCATGTAAGTGTACAATCGGAGGGCAGAGGAGGCTCTACGTGGCTCGATCAACGACTGTAGGATGCTTCATTGCACCTTAGCTTAGGTTATATATGGGTTGCACCACTAATCAAATGACAGGGGGATGGTCAGGAAGAACTCATATTAACATGTCCTTGGGTGAGCTTTGTTCAGTCATATCTCTGATATTTGAGCACTGATCTCCATGCCGACGGTCACTCCATGGTCCTGGGATGACATCGCGCTTGCAAGGAAGCTCAAAGGCATCTAGGGCCAATCAGAGGAACCATGGAGATTCAATCAACCTGGAGGTCTGTTGTATGCTTTGATTAAAGCTCTCGGAGACTGTAGGTCTCATGCTCTTGCACGAAAAGTCTCCCATGGTCGAGGAAAATATGCTCAACCTAAAGATAAAGTTTGTAGCACAAGGAAGTGAAGGTATGAGGGACCTCTAGCGAGAGTTGGAGGAGAGAGATCATGAGCTCAGATAATTGCAGGATCCAAGATGAAAATAGGTGAGAAGTATGGAAAGCGAGTCAAAAGGAGATGAGGTGGAAGTGGTGGGCGGAAACAAGCGAATCACAATGGATTTGTGGCTGGAGCCAAGTGCTCCAATGATTTGAAATCATAAAACTAAACTAAACTAGAAGATAATTAACAAAACTAAGGGAACATTTAATCTACTAGAGGGAAATGCGATAAATAAACCCAAGACTAGCATCTCAACAGACGTACCTGGAGTAGGAAGAAGCTTGGTCGGAGGAGCTCCAACGAATCTCAGACCACCACTATCTATGCCCTTGTTCACACAATCATGGAGGGGATTCCCTTGTTGTCCCTAAGGTGCCTCTACAAGATCCTATTGGGGTAGTGAGCTTGAATGGGGATCAAAATCAAAAAGGATACCAGCCTGGGGTATTTATAAATCGGTGAGGGGCGAAAGTGTGGAGATGATGGCAATAGGAAGGACAGTGGGCGATGGATTCTATAGGTAGGGCGATGGAGAGGGATGTGCATGGAGCAAAAGGGTGGAGGTCTCAAGAAGGGAGACCCTTGGAGGCAACGTAAATAAATTAGATAAGTCATAGGTCTCGTGACCTCTGACAAGGAGGAGATTGAGGAGAGGACAGTTGACCTGCCATGTCAACTCTACTGGGGCTCTAATTGGTACACGTGGACCAACCAGAAATTAAGGACTAAAAATTGCTTATTAATAAGATATAAATAATAAATGACTTTTTTAGGATAGAACATAAAAACACTAATTATTTTATGTAGTATTTTATTGTTATTTTATATATTTTGACAGCTTAATTTGTTGCATGTTAACATTTACATGTATATATATATATATATGTATACATACATGTATTTTGCCAATTTTATTTTTATTTTATATCTTATTATTTTGTATACATAATTTATATATTTAAAATTTTTTTAATTACACTTTACATATCTTTAGTATTTTTTTATATCATATACTTATATTATTATGGACCTATATTATATATGTATATTATAGGTATAATTTAGTTATATCTTAAAGTACATTATTTATTTTCATGTAAATTTAATGGTTTTTTATTTTTATTATTTGAAATATTTTAAATATCATTTATTAATATATAAAAATAAAAGAAATAAAAAAATATAAAGGATAAATATATTGAATATTATTTAAAAGTATATTGCACAATGAGGGTCCGAAAGACAACTTTTGTATCTTAACTACAAATTAAATGAAATGATATTAATTAAAAAGACAATTTAATTTTATGAATAATAACGGTGATTTATGTCAATTTTGAATTTATATGGAGCAGCTACAGATCAGTAAAGTTTTCTTTGCTGCTTTTTATTGTGTGTTTCCCCAACACACTGTGCATTATTTTTGAAAGAAATCAATTTAGCTTTATGTTGAGTTTTTATGTACAATATCCATGTTAAGGGTTTATTAAATTAAAATATAAAAAGGAGAAAATAAAATAGGTCATAAAATGTAATTATTAGGCTATAAAATTAAGGCTCTATGTTGTGTTTCTGTACAATTGGATACCATATCTCCCCTTATTTTTTCCTTGTCGACCAAGTCACCATGATGATCGAGTCTCGGGGTCTAGGGTCACTCAGTGTCTTTAACACTTGATCTTTTTCTTTTCTTTTATTTATTCTTTTTTTAGGAATTAAATACACTATTTTACACTTCCTTAGAGATCAATTATTTTGTCTTATTTTTCATGGTGTGCTCTCGGTATAATTGGTTACCCTATCTCCCCCTACTTTATTTCTTGTCGATAATGTCATCATGATGATCGAGTCTCAGGATCTTGGGTCACTGAGTCTCTTTGATACTTCATTCTTTTTCTTTTCTTTCCTTTATTCATTTATTTTAGAATTAAATATAGTATTTCACAAATTAATGCTTTCTTCATGCATTTAGTAGGGATTTAAGGCCAAAATGAAAAAATAAAGGTGATGAAATGGAGAGTCATCACTCTAAATACTAGCCATTGCTAGTCTCTAGAAAATACTTATGACTATAAGTGAAGAAAAAGAAAATAAAGAAAAGAAAATGAAAGAACTCGAAACAATTTTTGACTTCAAAACTTGTCTTATAAATTCAACGTTTGGATCTCAGTTAAGACCTTTGGGTTCTTGGTTTGTTATGAACCACATTAAGGTTAGGAAATATAACACAACAACCCTTAGGTTCTATAATCCTATTACTTAGTTTAATTCAGAGTTTGGTTAGAACCATCCTCTCTGTCGCACACACTCATAACCTTGAAATGATAGAACCATGCGTATGAATTTGATAGCTCTTCCCAAACAAAAAATTGAACTATAAAGGAGACTTCTCCTCCAGCAACTCGTCCTCGAGCAGACCTATTTTTCTATCTACGGTAAGTTTTATGCTAGTTTCAAAACCACGAAAGAAAGAAGCTAGAAGAATCGGAAAAGAAGTGAGAATGGACCAATGTAGGCTCATCCCCTTATGAAGCTTGATCAGGGTAACGAAGTCTTCATCCTAAAGTGGGCTTTTTCTGGGAGCTCAATATTTTTGTGGATTTTTTTGTATAGCCTTATTTTTGTATGTTTCTTTTCATTGCACTGCTCCGCATTCTTGTTTTTCCCTCATGGATATAGAATCTTCTAGTCCGCCTATGCTTTGGAATCCTGGAAAAAGTTATGTAAGCAGACCATTCCTCATCTGAAGAATTATTTGAACCTAGTATATAGGAATTAGATATCTTGATAGCTGGAATAAGTTGGCTAAGTACAAGTTTTAGCAGTCCTCAAGAATGGTTCCCGAGCCACCCTTGATGAAGTAGCCTAATATCGTCCCGACTTAGACTCTAGGATTTTTCAACAATCCATATGGGTTTAGATAACTTTAAGGGTAAGGTTTCCAGTCAAGACACTATCTCACAAGTCATAAGGAGGGCATGAAGGATTCTAGTTAGACATAATTAATCAATTCTCGAGCATAGTCTCATGAAAGCTAAATAATTAGGTAAAGGTGACCTCAACTGTCTCGATTCCAGTACTTAATGGGTTCCTTTGAAATTAAGTTGATTAAGGTCTAGACCATGCTCTAATCATCAAACTTTATTTCGGTCTCGTTCAATTATCTTGATCATTCTGAAAAATACGAATGTTATGTACAATGCAACAAAATATTTTCGTGAAGTAAATATTTGATTTTGAATTTTTTATGGGATTTTTTTGAAAACGTTTTGCAAATTTTTGTGTAATTTAGAAAACATTTTACAAATTTTTATGGATTTCGAAAATTTTCAAAAGTATAGGGATTTTTTATAAAGGTTAGTGAAAGAAGTATGTACAAATATGTACACGAGAATATGTGAAATCACGTAGAGACCAAGTGAGGAGGGTCTTGGACTCCACACAAGCCAGGAGTGCAATTGATGCGGCGACCACTCACAAGATCGAGCAATGAAATCAACAACCATCCCACACTAAATATCAATCAAGGTATAAACAAGTGTGACTCAGAATTTTTTTATAAAACTCTATAAATAAATGTGTATAGTGACAAGCAGAATACGGTGTCGAACACAAGAAGTACGACGGTGTAGCACTTAATATTATTTATAAATAAATAATGAATAAATAATATATGTTATGTAATACTATAATAAATAATGAATAAACACACACTATATGTAACACTATAATAAATAATTAATAAACACACACTATGTTTATGCACGCAATTACTAAAAGAATTTTGGTTTAATTAATAATAATATTAATATTAATTTTTAATTATCTATCATATAATATATGTATATATATTTAACACTATAATATATATGTGTGTGTATATATATTAGGAATTTTTAAATACCTTCATGTATATTATTTATTAGTTATTTATTTAACACGTACTTAAGGTGATGAGGTTTACATCCAAAATTACAACACCTGAGGGGTACAAATCGTGTAGGGGTGTACATGCAATTTGCCCAAGCTCGTGGGCTGTAACTTGAGGTGACGCAATTGAGGACTAAAGTGAAATAATAGATAAGTTAGGGAGTAACATGTAATTTATACAATACTTTTACAGGATTATTTAAATATTACAAAAAATGAAGGGTGCCTAAGAAATTTATCCTCATCCACCAGAAGGCAACGTCTCTAGTGATACCACGCAAGCGCTACTTAAATCGATCTGATAGTGATGGAATGTATCGCTTCGTCTCGCCACGGACGACTTAGATTAGAAACGGTGGATGGCTTCGATCCAACCGAACCTGGAGCCCTTCCATTAACACAAAGAACATCGTTGTAGGTGAACTTCAATGTTCGATATCGTGCAGCTCCGGGGTCTATCTTCTTCACCCAAAAAGTGTGCCTATCTCTTAAGAGATAGCCCCCGTCAAGTGATCCCTCGTAAGAAAGATCAACAATAAAATGTGATTAGAAGAATCAATCAAAATAAAATAGGAAGAGAATAACAAGAGAATAAAATGCACTATATATACAGGAAAATGTGATACAACCATTTCACCCGGCAACAGTGCCATTTGAAATCACACAAAGACCAAGTGAGGAGGGTCATGCACTCCACACATGGCGAGAGCGTAGTGGATGCAGCGACCATTCACAATATCAATCAATAATATCAAAAATCAACCCACATTATATATCTATCAATGAAAAAGCAGGTGTGGATAAGTTTTTTTATAGACCCTAAAAATACATGTGTATAGCGATAAGGAGAGTAGGGTGTCGAACAAAGAAACGACAATGATGTAGCATTTATATCTTTTAATATATATAATAATAACATTTTTTAAATTTTAATATAATTATAAAATGTTTATAATAAAAAATAATATTGCAACTTATAGATAACTCTATATAGTTATGTAATACTCTATAGGGTAACTAATTTATAAATATAAGTAAAAATAACCAAATGGAAAAATAAAGTGTTTTTTGGGTTTTTAATATTTTTCTACTATTTTTGTTATTTATAAATAATTTTGCTAATTTTTAGAGGTTTTTTAAGTTCAAAATACACAAAATTAGGGACTTTTTAATTCAAATGAATTTTTTTGAGATTTAAAAATACTAAATTATCAAAAATTCTCCAAAGTAGTTTTTATATATTCTAATATATATATATATAAATATAACATTAACAAATATTTTTGCATATTTAGAAGAGTTTTTATATTTTGTATAGGATTGCAGAGCTTTTAATTTTTTATCATTATCTTTTATATTATTTGAGATTTTTGATATGGGGGTACCAGACACTATAATAAATACACGCACTATTTTTTGTGAATTTTGAAATAAGATTTTTTTATTTTTTGGATTTTTTAAATAAAACAAGGAATGTCTGAGCTCTTTTATTTTTATAAAATATGAGAAATCCTAAAATGTTGATCTAAAAATATAGCGTTAATCTACAAGTAAACTGGAACATAACCCTATATTTCTAGAAATTTTGGAGCACAAATGCTATTTTTAATTAAGATAAGGGGGCACAATGCAAATAACCAAAAAATTACGATTAATATTCGCACTTTTAATATTAAATCCAAATAACAAAACGTGTAGGGATATACATGCAATTAGCCCAAGCACATGGGTCGTCAAGTAAGGTGACGTGACCGAGTACTAAAGTACATTATTAGATAAGTCAGGGGCTCACATGCAATTTGACTAGTACCTTCTAAACTATAGAAGATATTTGTAGGACCATTTAAATATTATAAAAACAGAGGGTTCCTAAGAAATTTACCCTTATTCGGCGGAAGGCAAGAACTCTGGTGACGCCATGCAAGCGCTACTTAAGTCGATCCAACAGTGATGGAACGTATCACTGCGTCTCGCAACGGATGATTGAGATTAGAACTAGTGGATGGCTTTGATCCAACAATGTATGGAGTCCTTTCAAGAACACGAAGAACACCATTGTTGGTGATCTTAGATCTTCGTTTTCATGTAGTTTTAGGCTCCAATCTCTTTGTCAAAGTGTGAGTCTCATTCCAAGTTTCCACCTGCAGGTACATCGGGTGTCCAAATATCCCCAAGTCTTTAGGATCAATCTCTTAAGATTCCTCCACCTAGAGAAGTAGGTCAGCTTCGAATGGCTCTCTAGGGACGTCTTCTTCACACATAACCCGCACCAAAAGGTCGAACAGCTCCAAAGCAAGCTCTCGACCCAAAAGATGAGGTAAAAAACCTCGTGGATGGATGAAAGGAGAGCAAATACAATGAGGTGATGGAGGGGATCTTTGAATCTTGATTCAATGCGTGAATTAAGGTTTCTTTTGTGGGGGATTGATGGAGTAAGAAAAAGGATTGATGTGGGTCGAGAAAGTGGGTTTATTACAATCGAGGAACAATGAAACATGGCTTGGAGCAGAGCTCGAGGAAAATGTGATTTTTTAGAATTAATGCTAAATCACTAATCTCAATGCTAAATTAATGACAGAAATGAAAACTGCAGTAAATAATTTACGTGGAAACAATAGTAAATGGGCTCAATTGACAGGAGTGATCGAGAGTAGAACCTCGACGGTGATAGTCAAAGGTGGATGGATCTTATATTCCTTCACTCCTCCTCACTACAAAAGGCACCTCAACCTTGCTATCACCAAGATCGAGCTCAAGGGCACACTATAAGGGGTTGAAAAAGGAGGAAGAGGGACCAAGATCAAAATGGGTCACGGGGTCAATTTACATAAGATTTTTCATGGAGTTTCAAGGTACGATGGTTTGCAAACGAGCGAGGTTGCTGGAGATTCGAAAATGGGCATGGGGAAGAGACGAAGTTGCTACAGGATGGTGGATATTTCAAGGTCAGAGGATGAAGGTGGAGGACTGGACAAATTGGGGAATATTATTGACTTAGGGTACCTGTGAATGTTGTAACAGAAGTTAGGAGGCTGAGGTACAATTAACCCTAGGTCAACAATCTTTACCTCTTGGCTGGTCCATGTGAACCAACCAAGAAATTCCAGGGCAAAAATACCTTGGAAAATCGAAAGAATTTAATAAGACTTTATTATTTTTAGGTTATAAATGAAGAAATATTTTAATTTTTTGTAGATTTTAATGCCAATTTTTTTATTTTTTTCAATGTATTTTATTATTTTATAAACATATTTTATATATTTATATCTTAATTAAATACACTTAAATATATTTTTATTGATGTTTTTGATATAATATGCACACTTAAATAAATATATGTATATAATATATTGGTGTAAGTATAAGTATTTCATCTATGCATTTTGTATGCATATTTTAATTTTGTGCGTTCTTTATGGTTTTATTCTACTTTAAATATGTACATATATCGCATATAAAATTTTCAAAATTATAAAAATACATATAAAATAATAAGGAATAAATAAAATGAATATTTTATTCGAGTATATTATACAATAGGGATACATAACCTAACTTTCACACTTTAACTCCAAAAAATATGAAACCACCTTCATTAAATATCATAGTAGAAGTTATATATGATTAAATAGATTTCAATACATTTTGAGTTTTTATCGAGTAGATATGGGTCTTGGGAATTTGGGTTTTGGCTTTTTATTTAGAGTATAAAAGGTACATTATATATTATTTTTTATGAAATCAAATTTGTATTATTATCGACAACTTTCATGTACAAACATTATTGATTTGATGAATAAATAATAAAGAATAAAATATGTCCCAGATGGTAATTATTTTCCTATTTTTGTAGAGTTTTCTAACTGAATTTTCTGGACAATTCACCGCCTTATCTCCCCTACTTTATCCCTAATCGACTAAGTCATCATGATGACTGAGATTCGGGGGCTAAGGTCACTCAACACCTATGGTGTCTCATCTCATTTTCTTTTCCTTTCTTTATTCTTTTATTTGGGCAATAAATACATTATTTATAAAGTATTTTCTATAATATATTGTATAACTTATAGAGTATTTATTTTGATAAATTAATGCGATATACATGCATTTATCGAGGGTTTAATGGGCAAAATCAAAGAATAAAGGTGATAAAATAAAGATTCATCAGTGCATCAATATTTATAAGAAGTGGTTTATGAATTTACATATGGTATTTACAGATTAAGTTAGTTGTTATTTACCAGCTTTTATATACAATGATTAAGCATGTACTATAGTATGTTCGGATTATTATTCCTCATAATAATGTACAATATTCTCAAAATAATTTGAAAATCTTTTTACAAACTTTTTAGAGCTTTATTTTCAAATAATATTTACAAACAACTTTTGCAAATATTTACAAATTTTGAAAATCATTTTGCAATGATTTTTCAAACGATATGTATAGATTTTGCAGAGTGCTTTTACAACCATTTACCAAATCACTTGCAAACAGTATTTTTAAAAATTTTATTCCAACAAATGAAATATATTTATGCAAAAATTTGAAAAATATTTTTACAATTGTTTGAAAATGTTTTACAAAAGTTTTCCAAATGGTTTTCAAAAGATTTATCAAGAAGTTTTACAACCATTTTCCAAATAATTTTGCAAAACAATTTTTAAACCAATTTATTAATCATATTTACAAAGAATTTTTGAAATAAAATTATACATATTTTTAGGTGTATTATTTTACATTTGATTATATATAAACCCTTACCCATGCAATATTTTTGCCATATTATTGAAAATATAAATGTACGAGTTTTGGCAAAAGTATATATAATGTATATATGACCCCCCTATACTACTTGAGTTATGTCGTCATTGTGATCAAAGAGAAAAAGAAATATATAACTTGAGTTGAGTATAGAAAAGTCTATACTACAATGACCAAACTAATAAAGAATGAGAAGTTAGTCATCCCACTATACCTACGATCAATTTATCCTTGGTATGGTAGACTGTATACAAAATGAGGCTGATCGAGGATCGGAATGTATGGAATTAATGGACTCGCCCTATCCCCACTATACTTAGGGTAAAATATCCCTACATATAGACAAAATGTAAAAAATTTGAGAGAAAAGTGAGAGAATGAATAGTGAATACTCGAATGCGCTTACCCTATACCTAAAATGAAGCATATCCTTACATACCTTGAAATAATTTATAAAAATAAAATAAAAATAAAATAAAAATTATTTTGATCTCCTAAAATATATGTTGAAAAAAATAATATATAAAATTGGGTTATTTTGTGTAAAAATAATAAAATAAAAATACTTCTGTATAGTATATAGGTATATTATACAAGTATATAATACTAGATACTGTATATGCACTAATGTTTTTCCATAATATAATTAAAAATCACAGAAAAATATTTTGCAAAATAATAAACATTTTTTGTACACTTTTTAATTTTAAATCATTTACTATTTTATTGGAATTGTAAATATTTTGTGATCCTAATTTTCTGATTGGCCTGGACATATTGTTGATCTTTGATCAGCGGTTCCTCCTTCCGGGGTCAGATCCGGATACTATTTGACGGAGCTTATCTCAAAATTTTCTAGCCCGACTCCGAGAGCCATTTGACTCTGGACCTGATAATCTTCGTACATCTAATATCGTCGCAAGTCCTTCGGTTGATCCGAATCACTCTAGGGTTCCACGCTTCATGCTGATCTTTTTGGACCCCCGAGCGACCTATAAATCATCCTTTTACCCCTCCTGGCGACGCAACATGTGCCTTGCCCCTCGTTTCATGCCTATGTACCTTCAACAGAGTGATAACATCCTGTGTGTGCCCTTGGATCAAAGCTAGGTGGCCTGTAGCCTAGCTCCCCTAAGTGCCCGGAGCCCTTCGTCACGTTCAGCCTCCTTGCCCGCCGCAACACGATTGAGGCCACGTCTCCGACTACCATTCTCGCCTTATATGTAGGAAAACATTCGAACCTTCAGGTACCTATCATTTCACTTCCATCTTCTAGTTTGACCTGATTTTTCCATCTTCCTCTGCCGCGTGCCCATATGCTTAAAATAGTAGGTCAGAGACTCGTAACCCATCTCTGTTTGCCCTGATACCGGAGCAACGCACCAGAGTCGCTCCACCATTTGCAAGTCTCAATGCATACAAGGAGCCTATTTCAAGCCCTTAGTTGCTCAGTTAGAGCACCTCCAGGTTGACGGCCACCGCCATGACTATCCAACAATGAACACCTCCATCGGACCCCTTAGACCGACATGCCATACCTCCACGAAGCTGCTGGACCTCCTCGATCTTCCATTAGGTCGGCAGATCTCTTCCTCCGCTCATTTGAAGCTCGACCGAGAGGTGTTCTTCCAGACCCTTTCTCAGCTGTTGGATGCGCCCCCTCTCCCTAGATATCATATGAGTCATCATCCATTGCAGCCTTTCAGCCATTAGATCTGACACCCTCTAACACATCCGACCACACTTAGCAGAAATCCTCTGGACCGTCAGATCTGGGGTTGCTAGAGATTAGGACTATACGCCAGCGCAGCATACAGATCCTGCCACATGCCCTCACGTGTTGCACACATGCCCTACAAGGGTATATTTCCCATTTATCCCCACTTAGTTTTGTATTTAGTTCTTAGTCTGGAAAAGTAAAGTTGTAGTTAAGATACTTTGTAGTTTTGACCTTGTATTTTCATATATTTGTAGTGTATTCCAGTTTGTATGAACTCATGTGTCATACCACGTGCATTTTTGGGTTATTTTCATGATCTGCCATGTAGTTTGTATGTGTTACGATTTATATGGCAAGTTATTGAGTTTTACATTTACGCCCCTGTGCATGTTTTATTTGACATGTGCATATTTTCACTAGACATTTTGCAACTTTGGCCTTAAGATTTCCTCATGTGTTACTCTCTGGCCCAAAAGTTCAACTTAATTGCAAGAAGGTTCCTGTGAATTATCTACCATGTATAAAATTAAATAAATAGCTAATTAATTTGGAAAATTATATAAAATTATCTTTAACTCTTGTTAATGTGTAGTATTTATCATGATTTACCTGGATTAATTGCTTTGCTTTGAATATTTTCTACAAATAAGAAACCCATAAAAGGTGTATTGTCTGTTTTGTAAAATACACTAAAATTTGAAAAATTATCTTAAAAATTCCAAAAAAGTTTGTGCATGCATATTCTATGCTTTGTTTTCAATAGCAATTTTGTTTTCAAACATAAAACCCCTAAAAGACACAAAAGACCTACATTTTATAAAAATCATATAAAATTCTAGAAAAAATTAAAAATGTCATTTTCGATCCTTATGAAAACCCTTTTCACGTAGTTTCTCATAAAATTACTCCACAGGAATCTAAGTCATTTTAAGTATTTTTAACTTTCATATTGTCGTGGTTGTGCACTCTTTACCTTTGTAGACTTTATTTGATTTATATAAAATCACAAAGACATCAGAAAATCCATATAAAAATACCAAAAACATTTCAAAATTATTAATAATCCAAAAAAAATCTTATTTGAATTTTCTGAGCATTTTTAGCAAAAAAGTAAATTACAAAAAGAGTTGTGTGTGCCTTGTTTTCTTCGTTGCTTGATTTTGTCATTTATTAAAAATTATAAAAATTCATAAAAAAACCATCAAAAATATTTTCTAAATCCGAATAATTTATGCATTTTTGTGTTCCTTGTATTCAACCATGGTTGCTATACTAGGTAAAAATAAATAGCAAAGACTGCTTACATTTTTTGCATGCTTTGACTGTCTTGATCCTTTGGATTGAGTGGTTCTCTCTTTTCTTGTTGAGCTTGGCCTGTTAATTGGGGTCGCAATGACCCGTGATTATCTTATTTCCTAACACTAAATGGCGGGTTGCTCATCAGCTCCTTTCACTTGGCTCAACTCAGTTGGAGTGATAAGGGGATTGGATTTCTCGGTATGAGATGCACACAAGTGGAAACATTTGTCCTCTTCTACGAAGGGAAGTGCACCCCAACCCATCCAGTGGCGTAGATGTCTAAAGACAAGTGAGTGTGGGATGCAATAGTGATTCAAAAAAGGGATAGTTTACTGTCTCAAGAGGAAAAACTCCTTATGTTAATGTTGTTGTATATAGTATTCCGAAAAAAATGCAAAAAAACTCCAAAAAGTTGGACATGCCTGATTGAAAATAAAATGCATGTTGGACTGTATATATTTTTATAGTCAATAAGCAAGCTTGAGCTTCAAAGTCATATCTTGTGAGCCTGCGGCTGGATGACTTGACTACACTGGTCTTGCATCATGGGATAGTTACCTACATGGGCTACCGTCCAATCTTCTCTTCACTCCTCCTCTTGAGATGGTTGTCACATGAACTTAGAAGGGAATACTCCGCTCCTCAAGGAAGGAGTTGCTGGATTGGGGAATAAGTGGGTTGTCATGCTGGAGAAGTCAGTCTCTTTTTCATTTCAGTTGAGGGGAGCCACTATCACTTACAATGTACAAGTCAGATTCATAGTCATAAGGTTTGCATATGAGTTATAATATTCTGACTTGACTATAGAGGCGACTTGAATATAGTTTTGGTATTCTCGAAGGTCGTTGGATTTCAAATCTGATTCCCAATAATGTTCCTCTTGCACTAAAATTCCAAAGGTTCGACTTAAGCACCAAACATTGATTTTGTAAAGACAAGTTTGACAATTAAACTTAATCCAATTTCTTTCTTTGTCTTTTCTTTTGTTTTGGTTTATCTGCACTTATTGCATAAGTGTTTGCTATGGATGAGCAAAGGCAAGTATAGGGGGTGATGAATCTCCATTTCATCACCTTTATTCTATCCTTCTAGCCATAAAAACCCTAGTAAATGTATGTAAATACCTTTAATTTGCATAAATTAACATTCATGCATTGTGTAAATATAGTATAAAATACTTTTTTAATACCAAAACTATAGAATTAATAAAAGAAAAGAAAAATAATAAATTATCAAATATATTTATGACCCTACACCCCAAGACATGGGTATCTTGATGACTAGGTCGAAAAGGAAAAAGGCAGGGGGAGATCAAGGCCAAAATACAATAAAAATTCCTTCTTTTTATTCATTTATGTGACCCTTTTTTTCCACTTTTTATACTTCAAATAAAGAAACTTTGTACATTAAAGTTGCAGATAATATAATATAAAAAAATACAAAATTGATTTCATATTAAAAGAATGTAAAATGTGTTTTTTATACTCCGAATAAAAATCGAAAATCTCAACTTCTCATACCCATATTTATCACATAAAAACTCAAAATGTATCAAAATCACCTTTAATAGTATATAACTTTTAGTAAGATGTGAAAGTTAGGTTTTGGACCTCTATTGTAAAATAGCCCGATTAAAATATTCATTTTATTCATTCTTTATTATTTTTATGATTTTATATTTTTATAATTTTGTAAATATTATTTATAGCATGTGTACAAATCATAGATATAATAAAATAATAAATAAAACATTAAAAATAAAATATGTATATAAAACATATAGATGAAATATCTATATATATGCCTATATTAAATACACCTACTTATTTAAATATATATTATATCAAAAAAATATAATAAACATATATTTATGTATCTAAAAATAAGTTATAAATATATAAAATAACAAAATTAAATAATAAAACTAAAATTTTTAAATAAATACAAAAAATACTCCAAAATATAGGTAAATATACATATATATTAACCATAAAAAGTAACTTGTAGCTATATACCTCTAAAAAATTTCATAATAATATATTTTATAAAACAATGAACATTTTTTATTTTATAACTTCTAATTAATAAAATCATCTCTTCTTTATTATTGAATTTCCTAATAATTTCACATTTCCTTTTTCTGCTTGGTCCAAGTGGACCGACCAGGGGGAGTCAAGAGTTGACCCCAGTATACTCTTCTCCCCAGGCCTTCGACTTGTCAAAACCTATGGTTTGACCATCCACCCACTTTTTTCCAAGTCGATTTGAGCATTGATTGGGTTCAATTTCTTCTACACTTTTGCACCTCGATCATCAATGAATCACGTACAGGTGATTCCTTAAATAATGGATCATTGGACCACCCATCACACCTCGTTCTTTGGAGTCATTCCCCCATGCGTATAAGAAACCTCATCCAACCAAAATTTAATCTTTATCCCTCTTCCTCCATTGAACCTTAAACCTATGATTCGAGTCTTATTCCTGGTGACAGCAACAGTCAGCTCAGCCCTTCAGTGGTCCCATCATGCGTGTAATCGAGGTGGTCAAGTTCGTAGAGTTCCTCCACCCAGAGCTTGCTTCAAGTGTGTCTCCGATGAGATTCTTTCATCTTCTGTTCTTCATTTGAACTCCCTAGAGTAGCAATAGCGCAGAGTAGTCTCTTATTGCATTTAAGTTCATTTCTTTGTTCGAAAAATAAAAACTCTCACCTCGCTGGACTCTAGTTCCGCCACGGATTCTGATCGCTTTTGACATATTCCCCATTGCCAACCTCCCTCATCTCCTGTCCTTCCAACTGCTGAACACCTCAAGCACCTCCATACACTCGAATCTCACCCAGACATGGAGATCAAGTCTCTTCATCTATTTCTCACCAGAGACACTCACCCTAGCGCACACCCTATCCATCTCAACCATCGAGGCTCACCGTATCTTCATATTTTTGTTTTGCATCTTTCCCTACAGGGTACGAAAAGAAAAGGGCTCTCCCTAGGGGCCCACGAAGCAAGAACCTCAACTGTAGGAAGAGGAGCTCCGTCGAATGAAATCGATACTCCTTGCACCTTTATGAGATCCTCCCTTTGTTCGGGAGGATCATAGGAGCACGTAGAGTCCATTGAATCATCACGAAGAAGCTGGAGGAGTGCTCTAGGCTTGATTGAAACTCGCCCAAGTCTTGTTCTTTGTGAGATCGTCCAAGTTTCCCTCTAGCCGTCAATCTCTTCCCCGTTTTTCCAACGCAACAACCTTCGTCCTATTAAGCCGCATCTCCACCATTAGATCATCGATGATGATCTAATCGTAGCCGTTGATCATTGAAGCGTTATCGGGAGCCCATGTGTTGATCCGCGTCTAAGCAAACAAGATCCCTATCGATCCGTGCTTCGCTGGGTATTTTTCATATTTAGCCCCAACTAATTTTGTATTTAATATCTAGACTTTATACATTCATCAGTTGATTACAATATTTTGTAATATTTTCATCCAAGACCTCGAACTTCTCGTATTTACATCTATGTCCACAACCACGACACCTTACGTGTTTGTGCGCATGAGGTGAGGGCATTTTGCAACAGACCCCTAATGTATTTAGATATTTATATCTTGTCCATTGACTTTTTATTTACACTATATATTTTTATGAAATTTGTAGACTGGATCCTATATTTAATTTAAAAAATATCCTTCCGCTAATGTAGTCTCTCTTTGTTGCCATTATTTATTTCAAATTTTTATTTAGCTTAGACAATCCCCAAAAATTAGACAAAGGTTCCTAATTGCACATACTTCCATGACATATATTTATTTTGCAATTTGAGTATCTTTGTTGTTTATTAAAAATAAAAAAGAGTGCTTTTAACTCATATCTACATGATGAATACCCATTCATCACTCTTTATGCTGATATTTTAGCTACAAAAACCTTTGCAAATGCATGTAGATATATGTAAATATAAATAATTACCAAAAGCATGCATTGTGTAAAAACCTATAATTAGCATGTTTTTGTGCAAAAATAAAAGAATAAAGATTAAAAAGAAAAAGAGGGAAATATTTAGAATAAATATTGAGCAACCTAACTTAAGGGAGGGCTCAGCATGGGCCTGACCGCATAAAAGCCAAAGTAGAGGGAGATAGGGGATCTTGTGTAAATAATTATGCAAATAAAATAAAAATATTTTCCTCACCAAAAATACAGTTGTAAATATTTGTATATAGTGATAAAAGATAAAAACAAAACAAAAAGGTAAAAACCAAAAAGGTTAAAAATACCCTTTCATCATTTACATAGACCATGCTCCTACATTGACTTAACCTTATAAATAAATAAAGTTACTTTCAAAACTTTTTGTAAATACTCTATGTTATGTATTGTAAATAAAATAAGAAGAATCAAAACAAAAATCAAATAACAATTACAAAATTAAAAATATAAAAATACATTGTAGATATACCATGTATATAGATGTATGTATCTATTTATCTTACCTATGTATATAAATAATAAAAACAAAATAAAAATGACCTTTTATTCCTTATTTTATAATGTAAATAAATAAAATATAAAATAAGGATAAAATTGTATAAAAATAATAATTAAAAATAAAAAATCAAAACACTACACATTGTATATATACCTATATAGGGTACATACTATGTAAATACCTTATTTTTATTTCCAAAAAATAATTAAAAATCACCAAAAATTAGAAAAAAATAAAATAAAAATATTTCATGTTTTGGATTTTTGCTGATTCGGCCCCTAGCTATGTGTATTCGTCACTTCTTGATTCAGCCACGTGGCCTTCAGCCATTGGCCCTGGGGGATGTTGACCGCCCGGTCAACTGGCCCCCCCAGGACCACTTTCCACGGACTCGCACACCGGACTCCTCTTCTCGGATTTTTACCCGCTCGACCCGACTCCATCCCGCCTAAACCCCGGGTCCGACTCCTTCACGTCACACCCGAGACCCCCGCCGGAGCCTTCGCATCGGGATCCGTGCGCTACATCGCCCTACCCGCGCACTTCTTTCTAGATCATCCTCACGTATAAAGCCGAGCTCCGCCGCATTCATTGGGCATCTTTGGCCATTTGCTTCATTCTCCAGTGAGCTCCAGAGAGAGAGAGAGGTGACAGCTTGCGCCTCGACCTGTTGCAGCGAGGAGAGGAGGCGAAAACCATCGATCCGGCGAAGACTCCGCCGCAGCTCCGCCGCCTGAGCGAGCTCCGAGCCTCGGGCCGAGATGACCCTTGAGGCTATGACCGGGAGCTTCCCCAGCTCCAGCACAGTCTCCTCGACCACCCAGGTAGTCCCTTAGCTCCACCTTTCCGTTCAATTTCCATTTACCCCCAAATCTCGTCGTCGCCGTGTTTCGTCGATTCCGACCACCTCACACCTCCATTCGATCATCGAAATCCATCGTCACCTCCGCCTTCCTCCCGCGCACCTTCTCCATACCCCCATCCAACCCAGCTCGCACAGGAGCTGGGGTTCGGGCTCCTCCGCCTACCCCCCTCGCCGGAGCTCGCCCATATCGCACCACCGGCCACCTTCACCCACCTAACCGGGGTCGAGGCACTTTGCCCTCGACCCGCGAGTCTCCTGGTTTACTTTGCAGGTGCTTCCTAGCCCATCTGAGGGCTTGGGTCATTCGGGCCAGGAGCTTCACCTCCGCCGACCTCGCCGGAGCCCTCCAGGGCTCGGCTGGGTCATCGGAACCCACCATCAGCTGCGGAGCATCATCGCGGAGCTTCTCCGATCTCCAGAGGCAGCAGGGGAGGATCCCAGCGCATGCACGAGGCCGGCGAAACTCGCCGGCCAACTGTTCTTCCAGCATCTTCCCCGACCGTCCGATCGTCCTCGACCTCCAGTTCTCATCCTGACCGTCCACTTGAGGAGATCCAGCCACCGTCAGATCTTGGAGAGGCGATCCGGACCGTCCGTTGCACGAGGTTTAGCCACCGAGAGCCTCACCCGTTCGATCCCCCACGTGGCGTATCCTCGACCGTCCGATCGCTGCGAGGACCTCAGCGTTGGAGCACCACTCATTCCCAGCCATCCATCCACCCACGTGGCGCCCATCCGTCGGCTCGACTTAATAAAGGGTAAATTACCCTTAGGCCCTTATCTTTGCGTTATTTCATATCAGTCCTGTAAATATTTAAATACGTTGTTTAGTTTAGGTTAAATTGCATAGTGGACCCTGAGCTTAAGTTTGCTTGCATTTATACCCCTGCCTATTGTGAGCCACGTGCTTCGTCACGTGTTTTGTTGGTGTATTTGCATCCTTTACCCTGGTAGTTCTGGTTGTTATGAAATGAATGAAATCTTTTTGATATTTGCATTTATGCCCCTATGAATGGTTTAATTTCGCATGTGCGTTTATTTGTGGGAAATTTGCGACATAGCCCCCTGGACTTTTGGTACGAGTTACCAATAGGTCCTCGGGACTTGTTTTCTTTACATCTAGGTCCCTGAGTGCCCCAGGCACGCGCTTGGCGCGTGACTTCTTGGGTTAATTGCACCTGGACCTCCAGAACTTTGGGTATTTGTACTTTGGTCCCTGTGCACAGTGCCCTCTTGTCATTTTTGAATAAAATATCAAATCACCTCCAAATTCGATGAAAATTTGACACATGACTCCTGCCATGGTGTAGGATTTTTGAGAATTTTTGAGGACATTTCTGAGTTTATATGCTATTTTTAAAAATTCAAAAACATACATTTTTGCTACTGTCTAGAGTTAAAAACCCAAAAAAATATAAACCCCCCCCCAAAAAATTCTATAAAAATTAGGTACTGTTTATTTTGTGTTCCTTGATTTTCTAGCCAATTTTGGCTATTTTTCACTGTTTAAAAACCATAAAAACTTAAAAACCCCTAAAAATTCTTTTAAATAACCTAAAAACCCAAAAACAATAATTTTGGTACTCAAATTTTCCTTATTTTACCTAGTTTACAGGAAAAATACCTCCAGGCCCTTTTAAGGTCCTTAGATATTTTATCTAGGGATTTTGGGCCTGGCTGGACAGTACCTTGCATTTTTACTACTGTTTGATTTTTAGAAAATAAAATATACATCATAAAAATTCCAAAAATTCACCAAAAACATTAAAAAACATAAAAACATAAAAATATTTTTGTTTGAATTTTTGCTTGATTTTTGATGCATTAAATAATTTGTTGAAGTGTGATTGTCTTTCGTCTCTCTTATTTCCTTTACATCTTAAAAATCCAAAAAAATATATAAAAATAATCAAAAACCACTAAAAATCGGTTGTCTTTCATTTTATTCATTTCGACTACTTCGTAGGCCTCTCGGCCAATCCGTGCTCCTTGAGTTCGACCCTGGGTGCTATACCAGATTAATCTCATAGCAGGACCGCTTGCTTCGTGCATGATTGATTTTATTAGTGGTTCATTTTTCTTGATTTAGCGCATTTGAGCGACCGAGGTCGCAACGACCATTTTTGTACCTTTACCTTAGTCGTTCGGAACGCTCATCAGAATGGCACCGTTGCCGGGGAGCATGGCTTGGTAGTCGCTTTTTGAGTTTTCCGTGGCTTTTTGATTTTCGTGGCTTTTTGTATAGATTTTTGTATATATATTTTTTTCATATTTTCTGACAATAACATTGGACTGACCACTTATCTCTGTTTCTTGCGAGGGCCCGAGGATCGAGGCGGCCGATTTCGAGAAGCCGACGCAACCGCGAGACTCGGAGGCGGCTCCCTTCTGCACGGAGCCGCAGGAGAGAGCGAGAGAGAGAGTTGAGTGGGTGAGGTTAGATTAGGTTATTTGACTGTTATTGTAATAATACAGGGATTCAGACTAGACTTGGACTGGGTTGACCTAGCGGGTCTGTTTCGCCGAGCACCGGTGTGCTCGGGGGACCCTTAGGAGTTTTTCGCGGTTTTTGACGCGGTTTTCTTCTTCTTTTTACTGCCTTTTCTGGTGTTTACGCGGTTTTTGCTCGAGCCCCTAGACTTAGGAATTTCTGGTGATTGTGCCGTACTTAGTAGGATCCACACACCTAATTGATTATCTGTTCCCATAGAACGTTAATTGGATCTACTAATAAATCAGTAATAAAAATAACTTAGTCGCTTTCCTGAGAGCCTACGCGCCGCGAGCCTGCCCCGTCAAGCGCTACTCCTGAACTGGACCTGTCGAGAAGAGGAGGGGTGGGTCTAGACCGGACTCTTTGGATCAAGGGCGAGTGACTGAGTTAGACGGTTCTTCGCTAGAAATTGCTCGTTTAGGACTCGGCTTTCCCATTGCATCATATAGGTAGTTTCCTTTCTGCCTTTAAATTCTGCGCGGATCACTTGCATGTAGAGTGCTGGAGACAAGGTACGCATTTCTATCTCAGCATGCATCATTGATTTCTCGCGCATCGGCTTTTTCGACTTCTCCCCCCTGTTTTGGATTAAATAATCAGGAGAACCGAAAAAATCGTTTGGCCGCTTGTTTTTATATGAAAAATATTAAAAAGAAAAACCATAAAATTGGGACTGGCTAAGACTATTGACCTTAAAAACCGCTCACCCTAAAAATTTTTATCTTGGGGAGAGCAACCTCCTCATTGTATGGTTTGGATGCGCGAGATAGTGACCCGCACCCTAGGTAGAGCCTCCCGGTGCTAGTCCTGACTGATTACCGACTCTTCCGTGCGAGCCAGTCGGTTGGGATAGCATCGGATATCCTAACAGGTCACGTAAGCGCTCTGATATTTTGTGTGTTCACCAAAATAAAATAGACAAGATAATTTGACTGAACTTTCACGGTCTTCAGCTCGCATTGCGTTGGTGAACCGGGGGTTTGTTTGTGATCATAGTTGACTCCAGATCTCATCCGCCTTACTCGCCAGATCAAGATGATGGGTAGACGATCTCTTAGGCAGACTTTGGCTGCACCGCTTTTGGGCACGTCTACCCGATCATCTAGGTTGGCCCGCGAGAGCCGAGACCAGCTCTCCGAGCCCGAGTACGACTCCGCCCTGTTCCCCCTCGACCCCCTTTCTTTTGGTACTGAGAGACATGAGCCCGAGGAGAGATTAGCAGATTTGACAGCACCTGAGTTGGGCTCATTTGATTTTGCAGACGTCGCCATGGCCGGCAGTTCAGACGATCACCCCGCAGGTCCACGAGGAGACCAGCATTTTGTACTGGACCAGGGGGCGATCAACTCCACCCTGATCGCATCACTTGAGACAGTTCAGCAGCAGTTACGTGATCAGTGGGCATTCATGATAGAGATGAGGCGAGAGTTGGAGAGGCTCAGAGCAGAGCGAGACCAGCAGAGCGAGCCTGAGGAGATACCAGATGCAGAGGCCGCAGCCGCAGCAGCAGCAGCAGCAGCCGCTGCCACCGCAGCGGCAGCTGCCGCGGCAGGAGGACCACCACGACCGATGTGGGAGTTGCACAACCCCGGATCGACTCTGATGCATCACTGGGTAGTAGTGCCCGCGATCGTGGGGGACTTCAAGTTCCCCCCGAACACCTTGCAGTTGCTGCCCCGTTTCCACGGACTTGCCACTGAGGAGCCCCACCTCCACCTCCAGGAGTTCCTGATGATCTGCAACACTGTCCATGATCGCCATGTTGATCAGGACACGATTCGGATGATAGCCTTCCCTTTTTCACTGGCAGATAGAGCAGCCACCTGGCTGAAGCATCTAGGGAAGTTTGTCTACACCTGGGAGTAGCTCCGCACCGAGTACTTGAACAAGTACTATCCACTCGGGCGGACGAATGCAGCGAGGTCCCTGATCAGCAACTTCTCCATGTTCCCCAACGAGCAGTTTCACGAGGCATGGGAGAGGTTTCGAGAGCTCCTAGACAGATGCCCGCACCACGACATCTCCAAGCCGAACCTAGTTCAGAGCTTTTTCAGCGGGTTGACGCCAGAGCTCCAGGGTCTGGTGAACGCTTCTTGCGGGGGGTCCTACTTTGCCAAGGACCACGACCAGGACTGGGCCATCTACGAGGAGATGGCCGAAAACTAATGGTGATGTCCCAGACCAGGTTGTATACTCAGAGACCCCAGCCATAGCAGCCAGGACCCGTGCAGTACCAGCGGATAGCACGGGTAGATGCAGGTCCATCCAGTTCGTCCGCAGTCGCAGCAGCACAGGCAGAGTCATCCGCTGCGGACATGGGTATTATCAACGAGAAGTTGGACCGCATGGAGCTGATTGAGAAGAAGCAGTGCCAGAGCATCACTCAGATGGAACAGATGGCACAGGTTCTAAGCGACATGAAGACCCAGCTCATGTGTCTCCAGGAGGCACAGACGGCTTCACAGCCCCATCTTCTGTCGCGAGGCGATACCGGCGGCAGCAGCAGCTCGTCCCAGCGCTCCAACTCCTCCCAGCAGCCTAGACAGGTTCACCTTGTACAGGCGGAGCCGTACCAGCAGCCGCAGCCTACCTACCAGTCCCCACCATCTCCAGACATGCAAATGGTGGTCTACCAGCCGGATCAGCCTCTGGCCGTACTGCCGCCAGATCCCTTCGATGTAGAGCCGTTGATGGATGTCAACGGGATTTGGTATGACCGCCCTCAACCTGGGATCTGACGAGACCATCCCGGATTCAGGTGGGGGAATGGTGGTGCCCAGCCCCAGCAGCAGCCGCCAGGTCAGGGAGGGCAGTACTCCCAGCAGAGAGATCACCAGCAGCCGCAGCAGCAGCCCCCAGCATACCAGCAGCACCAGCCATCATCCTTCGGTCTGCGTCCCTATCATCAGCAGGGACAGTCGTGGAGACGTGAGTAGCAGGCTCACCCAGTTCAGCAGCAGCACCCTTCCTCATATCCCTCTCACCACCAGCAGCAGCTCCAGCAGCCTCAGCACCAGAGGGGCTACCCGTCAGGCTCCCACAAGAGTCCCGCTTTGGATGACATCGCCCGCCTCCTCACGGACTAGCAGGCCACATTCAGACGGGAGATGGACGAGTTCCGCCAGGAGATGCGGGACTTGGTGAGAGGGAAGGCCGCCATTCCTGCCCAGATCGAGCCGAACCCGAACAACCTCAAGAGGAAATCTGAGCAGGTAGTACACACTGAGTTCGCCACTCCTAGTGACCCATTTGTTGATACATCCTCGGATCTATTTGATGTTGATTTTGTCATACTTAGGAGCGGTAGGACCCCAGCAGGAGGCGGCGCCTCATCTGAGCTTCACCACGAGGATACATCAGAGGCGCCACATGAGGAGGAGGAGAGCGGTACTGAGGCCACTCCAAATGATGATGGTGGCACTGATGCCACCAAGGATGTTGATTCCACCGGCGGTACTGAGGCCGCCGCTTCACCAGTTCGAGGAGGTGGTACTGACGCCACCAGTAGAGCCGAGCCAGCCCGCGGTCCTGATGCCGCAAGACGTCTACCAACAGCAGCAGCAGAGCCAGCCCGTGGTGGTACTGAGGCCACCGGTGTTTGTGTTGAGAGAGATGTTGTCTTTCCTCGCCTTGATGTATCTCAGAACTTTGGTTTGAATAAAGGAAAAGGTTTAGTTTCTTCTGGTCCCACTGTGGTGCATGATGTGTGTGTGTATCCGGTCATCGAACCGTCTAGGCCTTTTCCTAGTCCTTCATCTGAGAAGGACCCTGTGATCCCCTTCCCTAGAGCCCTTCAGATGGGGAAGGGGAAGAAAAAAGAAAATCCGAAAAAGAGAGAGCTTGAGGAGTTCAGCCAGAGCATGATCGATCGATTCCACATCTAGCTGACCCTCCAGGAGGCTTTGCAGCACATCCCCCTTCTCCAGCGTTCTTTGAGAGACAGGACTACAGTCAGGAGGAGGAGGAGGAACCACACATCAGAGATCCATGTGCTGACGAAAGCCACGTGTTTTGCGATCCAGAACCGACTGCCAGCCAAGAGGCCAGATTCAGGGGCCCCGTATGTCAGATGCCAGATCAGTGAGCAGAGGTTCGACCGTACTCTACTAGATAGCAGATCGTCGATCAACCTTCTTCCGGCAGCCCTTCTCGACCGCTTCGAGTTGGGCACTCTTCGACAGAGCAGGACAGTCCTTCAGTTCGCTGATCGATCTGTCAAGAGGCCGAAGGGGTTATTACGAGATGTTATCGTCACGATTCAGGGTCTGAAATTCCCCGTGGACTTCGTAGTGTTGGACATGGAGATCCCTGAGTCAGTGGCCGATACCCCCATCATCCTTGGTCGTCCGTTTTTGGCCACTGCCAAGGCGGTGACTGATCATGATAGCGGGAAGGTGTACTTTCGCGTCGAGGGTGAAAGTATACAAATAGAGACGGTCGAGGACTACAGAGCTAGAGAGAGAACCCGCTCAGATGCGAGTACAGATTCAGAGCAGCTGACAGACACAGAGCCAGACATCCACCAGGACTGTGATTTTGTGATCACAGACGATGAGGCAACTTGGGCAGATCCTGCAGCACAAACCATCCTCTCATATTCAGATACAGCTGATGCCGAGATGACAGCAGAGGAGCGTCTGGAGAGCACAGCCCTGGTTCAGGATACCATAGAGGCAGCAGAGCCGGTCCTTGATCGTGACACGATGTTTAGTGATGGTGGTACTGAGGCCACCTTGTTTTCCGGTGGTACTGATGCCACCGCGATTGATACAGATCCCTCAGATTCAGAGTCTGATTGGGCCGATTGTTATGATCAGATGCCAGACCTCAGTCCACCTGAGCCTATAGATGAGGAGGAGGTAGATGCAGAGCCGAGCAGAGACAGTGCAGTTGAGCAGCCTTCTCCCGATCCAGTTTGCGAGAGTACGCTTTCACTTTCCCAGGCAGATTTGGCAGACTTAGCAGCTTTCACTCAGTTTCTTCCGCAGCCAGATTTGCCAGCACCCAGCATTCCAGAGCTGAAGCTGCTCCCTACTTCGCTGAAGTATCGATTCCTTGCGGGCGATCCAGAGATGTACCCAGTCATCATCTCCGCAGAGTTGACTGGAGAGCAAGAATCTCGTTTGATGGGGGTTCTTGAAAAGAACCGCAAGGCGATCGGATGGAGCGTAGCGGATCTCCATGGGATTAGTCCAGCAGTGTGCTCCCACCATATCTATCTCGAGGAGGGGGCGAAGCCGTCGCGTGAGTTCCAGCGGCGACTAAATCCCAACCTGAGAGAGGTTGTGATGAAGGAAATATCGAAATGGTGGAGTGCAGATTTTATTTATCCCATTTCCGACTCCAAGTGGGTCAGCCCCTTGCATGTGGTGCCCAAGAAGACGGGCATCACGACTGTGATCAGTGAGTCGGGAGAGGAGATCGCTACACGAGTACCCACCTCTTGGAGGGTTTGTGTTGACTACAGGAGACTCAACCAAGCCACCAAGAAGGACCATTTCCCCCTGCCTTTTATTGACCAGATCATTGAGAGACTGGCAGGGAATAGCCATTATTGTTTCCTGGATGGGTACTCGGGCTACAACCAAGTGGCCATCGCTCCTGAGGATCAGGAGAAGACCACCTTTACCTGTCCCTTCGGCACATATGCTTTTCGACGCATGCCATTTGGGCTATGCAACGCCCCTGCGACTTTTCAGAGGTGCATGCTGTCGATCTTTTCGGACATGGTAGGGGAGTGTTTAGAGGTCTTCATGGACGATTTCTCGGTCTACGGCGACGGATTCGACTCCTGTCTTGACTGCCTAGACCGAGTACTCCAGCGATGTATTGAGTATCATTTGGTTCTATCTTGGGAGAAGAGTCACTTCATGGTGACTCAAGGGACGGTGCTTGGCCACATCATCTCCAACAAGGGCATGGAGGTTGATCCAACCAAGGTTGATGTCATTAGGAAACTCACACCGCCGTCCAATTTGAGGCAGCTACGGTCATTTTTGGGGCACGTTGGATTTTATAGGAGATTTATTCAGGATTTCAGCAAGATTGCCCGACCATTGACTGACCTCTTGACGAAAGACACCGAGTTCCTTGTCGATGACAAGTGTCTTTCGTCCTTTGCGATTCTCCAGCAGTGTGTTATTGAGGCTCCTGTCCTCCAGCCGCCTGATTGGTCTCTCCCATTCGAGATCATGACGGACGCCCCCGATTTTGCCGTAGGGGCAGTGCTGGGACAGAGGAGGGATGGAGTTCCGTTTTCCATACACTACGCTAGCCGCACATTGGATTCCGCCCAGCGGAATTATACGGTCACAGAGAAGGAGATGCTAGCCGTAGTGTTTGCCCTGGAGAAGTTCAGATCGTATATCATTTGATCTAGAGTGACTTTGTTTACAGATCACACCGCCATCAGGTACCTCATGGCAAAGAAGGATGCCAAGGCCAGACTGACTAGATGGATCCTTCTACTCCAGGAGTTCGACATTGAGATTAAGGATAAGCCTGGAGTCAAGAATGTGGTGGCGGATCACCTCTCCCGTTTAGAGCAGCCTGAGGAGTCTGAGCAGACTGATCCTATTCGAGATACCTTCCCAGATGAGGCGATCCTTGCTATCGCCTCACTCCCGTGGTATGCCGATATTGTGAACTTTCTCGTTGCTGGGAAAGTCCCACAGGATTGGCCCAGGCAGAGGCTTGGGACCTTCCTTGCGAGGGCCAAGTCCTACCACTGGGAGGATCCCATCCTTTACCACGAAGGAGGGGATAGCGTCTGGCGTCGGTGTATTCCTCAGGAGGAACACCATAGCGTCCTCACTTACTGCCACAAGCTTGAGGCAGGAGGACATCATTCTGGGAGGAGAACGGCACAGAAAGTGCTCCAATCCGGCTTGTGGTGGCCTACCCTCTTCAAGGACTCTGATGAGTTCGTGAAGAGGTGTACTGACTGTCAGAGGATGGGCACTTGTGGACAGCGTGATATGATGCCGATGCAGCCCATTCACTTTTGTGAGGTTTTTGACGCATGGGGCATCGATTTCATGGGTCCATTCGCTAAGAGTCAGGGATTTGAGTACATTCTGTTGGCCGTTGATTATGTGAGTCGTTGGGTGGAGGCTATCCCCGCCCGAGCCGCTGATGCGAGGACAGTTTGCAGATTTTTGAGGAAGCATATCATCACGCGGTTCGGGATTCCACGAGTTCTGATTTCTGATGGGGGGTCTCATTTCATCAACGACCAGGTAAAGGCCCTTGCTAGCGAGTTCAGTATAGACCATCGTGTTGCCACACCTTACCATCCACAGACGAATGGTCTAGCTGAGGTGTCGAATAGGGAGATCAAGACTATTCTGCAGAAAGTCGTCCGCCCTGACCGAAAGGATTGGTCACAGCTTTTGGACTCGGTCTTGTGGGCATATAGGACGTCTTTCAAGACACCTTTGGGCACATCTCCCTTTCGCCTCGTATATGGCAAGCCGTGCCATTTACCTGTTGAGCTGAGGCACAAGTCACTTTGGGCAGTTACAGATATTTTGATGGATCCAGATGGTGTAGGAGACCAGAGGAGGGCAGAGTTAGCTGCCCTGGAGGAGCTTAGAGATGCAGCTTTCTCAAGCAGCCTACATTATAAGGAGAAAGTCAAGGAGTGGCATGATTCTCATATCAGTCACAAGCATTTTAAGATTGGACAGAGAGTATGGCTGTTTGACGCGAGGCTACGATTATTTCCAGGGAAGCTACAGAGCAAATGAAAGGGACCTTACTTGGTCAGAAAGGTACACGACAATGGTAGCATTGATATATCCGAGTTGTCTTCTGAAAATACCTTTCGAGTGAACGGCCAGCGGCTCAAGCCATTTTTAGATCATGAGCCGCGGGACGTTATTGTTGCCCCTATTCATTTTGCGTGAGATGTGGTCTCTTGACTCACATCTTTTGCATCTCACGCCTGATTTTCACTATTCCTCTGCATTGTATAGATCCAGTTGTCCATATCATTCTATTCTTTAGTCCCACATCCCTTTTCTTATCTTATGATTATGCTATACTTAAGGTGTACTTTACCGTAAGTATAGGGGGGATGTAGGACCTGCGAGTATTCTTTTCATTCGTTCTGCTCCGGTCTTGCTGCCTATACTTAGGGATATTTTACCCTAAGTATAGGGGGGGCAGACTCTGTATCTTCTTCACTCAGATTTCCCTTCATGTACAGCTTGCTATACTTAGGATTAGTTAATCCTAAGTATAGGGGGAAACCACCGAGTCCCTCTCATTCTATTCATTTATTCGTTTCTGTACTTAGCCATTCCTTTTCACGCCCCTTTTACTAAGCACGAGTTATGTCTTCTTCATCGCTCTTGATCACTCTGAGGACATCGTTCGAGCTAAGTATAGGGGGGGTGTGTATATATTTCATATATACTTTAGCCATAACTCGTACTTTGTGTGAGTGTGTTAATAAATAAAATGGCTAAAAATCACAAAAATTAAAAAATTTCATGTACATAAACTTCTTTTATCATGCACATACATAGTTAGTGTACAAAGTATTTTTGTAAAAATGATCCCAAAAATCTTTTGTGTAAAGCTTGTGTAAATATTTTGTATCAAAATTATGTATATAGTACAAAATTTTTCCAAAATGTTTTGAAAATCAAAAGTTTGCAAAAATCTTGGGTAAATATTTGTAAATATCTTTTTGCAAAACTTGCACCTCATGCATCATTCATCCATGATTTCAAAACATTTTTCAAAAATTTTGCATGATTGTAAAATATTTGTAAATAGCATCTTGTGTACATATATGTCTATAGTTTTTCCTGGATGAGAGTTGACATTTAAAACAAGCCTGGAATTAAATTGAGAAATGAAGATTGAATAAGATCTTAATCCACTTAACTCTAAGAGGAACCTTATAGGACTTAGGGTTAAGGCTTTTCAGGTCCATAAGGACTTAATTCTTTGAGTCCACTAGGCTATGAGCATATATCATCTTGATGAGCCTAAGTAGAGCACTTAACAACACACGCATGACTGTTAGAGACAATGGCTTGACTTGCACCTACACTTTACACATGGCTCTCCACGGATGAGGTGGTGAGGAGGCAGTTTCCTTTGGCTTGGGGTAGCATATGAGGGTAGTACTTCTAGGCGGAACCTCTCTTCTTCTTCTAGTGAAGGAAGTGCGTCTCAACTTGGTCTAGTGGTGATGAAGGCTAAAGACAGAAGATGTGGGTTGCAATAAAGCTTCAAAAGAGGGATAGTCTACTGGCTCAAGAGGAAAATTTCTTGTATATATGCTGCACCATGTAGATATGTTGTACAGAAGTCCTTGAAAAAAATGCAAAATGCAAAAAGAACTCCAAAAAAATGGTGGGTCGGATTGAAAATTTAATAACCCCACCGGAGTGTATATAGTCAAATAAAGCAAAATCTTATGGTATCCATGTTACATCTCATGAAGCTTGTAGCGGGAGACTTAGCTACACTGGATAAGCTTCCAAAAGTCTATACTTCTTCCCCCTCTTCTTGAGCCGGTTGCACTTGAACTTAGAAGGGAATACCCCGCTTCTCGAGGAAAGAGTTGCTAGACCGAGGCATTAGAGTTACCAGGTTGAGGGAGGTTGTTTCTTTGTTACTTCTGAGGTGGGGAGCCACATATCACTTACACTGCATGGAAAGATTCATGGTCATTAGAGTTTGTGTATGTAGACTTGTTCTGATCTGGTTTATTGAGGAGTCTTGCCCATAGATTGGTGGAACTTAGAGGCTGTTGGGTTTTAAGCTTAAGTCCAAATAAGGTTCCGACACATTAATAATCCAAAGATCTGATCGAGCTCCATATCCCAATTTAATAAAGGCAAGTTTAATAATCAACCTTGATCCATGTACAATCCTCTTTTTCTTTTTCTTTTTCTTTCTTTTTCACTTCTTTTTCAAATAAGTGTTTGCTAAGGGACTAGCAAAGTTAAGTATAGGGGGGTGATGAATACCCATTCATCACTCTTTATTCTGATATTTTAGCTACAAAAACCTTTGCAAATGCATGTAGATATATGTAAATATAAATAATTACCAAAAGCATGCATTGTGTAAAAACCTATAATTAGCATGTTTTTGAAAAAAATAAAAGAATAAAGATTATAAAGAAAAAGAGGGAAATATTTAGAATAAATATTGAGCAACCTAACCCAAGGGAGGGCTCAGCATGGGCCTGACCGCATAAAAGCCAAAGTAGAGGGAGATAGGGGCTCTTGTGTAAATAATTATGCAAATAAAATAAAAATATTTTCCTCACCAAAAATACAGTTGTAAATATTTGTATATAGTGATAAAAGATAAAAACAAAACAAAAAGGTAAAAACCAAAAAGGTTAAAAATACCCTTTCATCATGTACATAGACCATGCTCCTACATTGACTTAACCTTATAAATAAATAAAGTTACTTTCAAAACTTTTTGTAAATACTCTATGTTATGTATTGTAAATAAAATAAGAAGAATCAAAACAAAAATCAAATAAAAATTACAAAATTAAAAATATAAAAATACATTGTAGATATACCATGTATATAGATGTATGTATCTATTTATCTTACCTATGTATATAAATAATAAAAACAAAATAAAAATGCCCTTTTATTCCTTATTTTATAATGTAAATAAATAAAATATAAAATAAGGATAAAATTGTATAAAAATAATAATTAAAAATCAAAAATCAAAACACTACACATTGTATATATACCTATATATGGTACATACTATGTAAATACCTTATTTTTATTTCCAAAAAATAATTAAAAATCACCAAAAAATAGAAAAAAATAAAATAAAAATATTTCATGTTTTGGGTTTTTGCTGATTCGGCCCCTAGCTATGTGTATTTGTTACTTCTTGATTCAGTCACGTGGCCTTCAGCCATTGGCCCTGGGGGATGTTGACCGCCCGGTCAACTGGCCCCCCCAGGACTACTTTCCACGGACTCGCGCACCGGACTCCTCTTCTCGGATTTTTACCCGCTCGACCCGACTCCATCTCGCCTAAACCCCGGGTCCGACTCCTTCACGTCACACCCGAGACCCCTGCCGGAGCCTTCGCATCGGGATTCGCGCGCTACATCGCCCTACCCGCGCACTTCTTTCCGGATCATCCTCACGTATAAAGCCGAGCTCCGCCGCATTCATTGGGCATCTTTGGCCATTTGCTTCATTCTCCAGTGAGCTCCAGAGAGAGAGAGAGGTGACAGCTCGCGCCTCGACCCGTTGCAGCGAGGAGAGGAGGCGAAAACCATCGATCCGGCGAAGACTCCGCCGCAGCTCCGCCGCCTGAGCGAGCTCCGAGCCTCGAGCCGAGACGACCCTTGAGGCTACGACCGGGAGCTTCCCCAGCTCCAGCACAGTCTCCTCGACCACCCAGGTAGTCCCTTAGCTCCACCTTTCCATTCAATTTCCATTTACCCCTAAATCTCGTCGTCGCCGTGTTTCGTCGATTCCGACCACCTCACACCTCCATTCGATCATCGGAATCCATCGTCCCCTCCGCCTTCCTCCCGCGCACCTTCTCCATACCCCCATCCAACCCAGCTCGCACAGGAGCTGGGGTTCGAGCTCCTCCGTCTACCCCCCTCGCCGGAGCTCGCCCATATCGCACCACCGGCCACCTTCACCCACCTAACCGGGGTCGAGGCACTTTGCCCTCGACCCGCGAGTCTCCTGGTTTACTTTGCAGGTGCTTCCCAGCCCATCTAAGGGCTTGGGTCATTCGGGCCAGGAGCTTCACCTCGCCGACCTCGCCGGAGCCCTCCAGGGCTTGGCTGGGTCATCGGAAACCCACCATCAGCAGCGGAGCATCATCGCGGAGCTTCTCCGATCTCCAGAGGCTGCAGGGGAGGATCCCAACGCACGCACGAGTCCGGCGAAACTCGCCGGCCAACTGTTCTTCCAGCATCTTCCCTGACCGTCCAATCGTCCTCGACCTCCAGTTCTCATCCTGACCGTCCACTTGAGGAGATCCAACCACCGTCAGATCTTGGAGAGGCGATCCTGACCGTCCGTTGCACGAGGTTTAGCCACCGAGAGCCTCACCTGTTCCATCCCCCACGTGGCGTATCCTCGACCGTCCGATCGCTGCGAGGACCTCAGCGTTGGAGCGCCACCCATTCCCAGCCATCCATCCACCCACGTGGCGCCCATCCGTCGGCTCGACTTAATAAAGGGTAAATTACCCTTAGGCCCTTATCTTTGCGTTATTTCATATCAGTCCTGTAAATATTTAAATACGTTGTTTACTTTAGGTTAAATTGCATAGTGGACCCTGTGCTTAAGCTTGCTTGCATTTATACCCCTGCCTATTGTGAGCCACGTGCTTCGTCACGTGTTTTGTTGGTGTATTTGCATCCTTTACCCTGGTAGTTCTGGTTGTTATGAAATGAATGAAATCTTTTTGATATTTGCATTTATGCCCCTGTGAATGGTTTAATTTCGCATGTGCGTTTATTTGTGGGTAATTTGCGACATAGTCCCCTGGACTTTTGGTACGAGTTACCAATAGGTCCTCGGGACTTGTTTTCTTTACAGCTAGGTCCCTGAGTGCCCCAGGAACGCGCTTGGCGCGTGACTTCTTGGGTTAATTGCACCTGGACCTCCAGAACTTTGGGTATTTGCACTTTGGTCCCTGTGCACAGTGCCTTCTTGTCATTTTTGAATAAAATATCAAATCACCTCCAAATTCGATGAAAATTTGACACATGGCTCCTGCCATGGTGTAGGATTTTTGAGAATTTTTGAGGACATTTCTGAGTTTATTTGCTATTTTAAAAATTCAAAAACATACATTTTTGCTATTGTCTAGAGTTAAAAACCCCAAAAAAATATAAACCCCCCCCAAAAAAATTCTATAAAAATTAGGTACTGTTTATTTTGTGTTCCTTGATTTTCTAGCCAATTTTGGCTATTTTTCACTGTTTAAAAACCATAAAAACTCAAAAACACCTAAAAATCCCTAAAAATTCTATTAAATAACCTAAAAACCCAAAAACAATAATTTTGGTACTCAAATTTTCCTTGTTTTACCTAGTTTATAGGAAAAATACCTCCAGGCCCTTTTAAGGTCCTTAGATATTTTATCTAGGGATTTTGGGCCTGGCTAGACAGTACCTTGCATTTTTGCTACTGTTTGATTTTTAGAAAATAAAATATACATCATAAAAATTCCAAAAATTCACCAAAAACATTAAAAAACATAAAAAATATAAAAATATTTTTGTTTGAATTTTTGCTTGACTTTTGATGCATTAAATAATTTGTTGAAGTGTGATTATCTTTCGTCTCTCTTATTTTCTTTACATCTTAAAAATCCAAAAAAAATATATAAAAATAATCAAAAACCACTAAAATCGGTTGTCTTTCATTTTATTCATTTCGACTACTTCGTAGGCCTCTCGGCCAATCCGTGCTCCTTGAGTTCGACCCTGGTGCTATACCAGGTTAATCTCATAGCAGGACTGCTTGCTTCGTGCTTGATTGATTTTATTAGTGGTTCATTTTTCTTGATTTAGCGCATCTGAGCGACCGAGGTCGCAACGACCATTTTTGTACCTTTACCTTAGTCGTTCGGAACGCTCATCACTAAACAATGAAATTCGTAAAAAATATAAAGAAGTTTTTGAAAAATAAAAAATATATATGTTGCATTTCATTAGTTATTTTTTAACTCCAGAAATTGAAAAACCTAAAAATTACAAAAGAACATCTTTAAAATTGAAAAACCTCAAACAATCCTTATAAAAAACTATAAAATTCTCCAAAATTCAAAAAATTATATTTTACTTTTTATATTTTTCTCTATATTATTTTTAAGTTAAAATTAAATTGGAGCAATTTTGATACGATTTACTATTTTTCGTCACCAATTTAATTCGATCTACTTAATTAAACAATGATTTAGGGTATTTTTGGATTTAAAAATATATAAAAATTTGCAAAATTATCTAAAAAACCGCAAAATCGTAAAAAAGTCAAAACCAAAAACTATTTATTTTTGTATTAATTTGATATTTTTAGTTATATTTTTATTTCCCTTATCTATTATTGTATATATACTCTATATATAGCTCTATGTTATCTTTAATAAAAAGAAAATATAAAAATATAAAAAGAAAATATAAAAACAGAAAATTTTAAAAATCATAAAAATGAAATAATATATTCAAAAATAAAAAAACCCATAAAAATACTTTTGGCTAATTAAATGAGAGACTAATTGTGCCTTGATTTTATTTAACTCTCCTGCTCTACTACGTTACTTCCAACATTCGACTCCTACTTGCTTGCCACTATACATTCTTAATAGGGTATAATAAATTTTAACTCATACTGTTAATTTCTATATTATCTGTGAAAGTTATTTGTTGAAACAACGAGAGGATTTGAGTAGTCGCCTCATTGATAGCGAGCTTGATTTGTTTGCCATTATTAACGACTCCTATTTTCTTAATTTTCATTAGGAGAGATCATATTACAATTATTTTAAATAAGTGCTAGGGTTGCCTTTTATTATATAATATTCTGGGAGTCCTTGGATCTCAATCGATAGAAAACACAAATCTAATGGTTCATATTGATGTGTGTTTCTTTTAATGGCTATGATTTTGTTGTTAAAAACACACAATAATTAATTTAATTTAATATATTGAATAATAATAATCAACATAAAATAATTCGAAGTAAATCAATCCACCATCGAGAAATAGGAAGGAGGCAAGCCTCCTTCCATAAGAAGTGGGTACTACCATCAATTTCACTTGGGAATTGGTGGCCTTCCACCCTCCTCTTTATGAAGGTGGCATGTCACTCCTACTTCATGATATTGCATTATCTCATGATTCTCTCCAAATTTTACAACAACTTTTGTTGCAAATAATTCCATAAAAATAATTTCAATTTATTTTATGAACATTTCATTCATGCCATTGAAAATTTGTGAATCACTTTCACAACCCAAAATAAAATGTAAATTACATTTTCAGTTAATTATCCAATTTGAATCCAATTCAGATTTATAAATATATATGATTAATATGGATAGTTTTATCCACATTATTTATATACATGATAATTAAATAATATTTAGTCATCTTGGTTGTCCATTCACATGTGCCCAAATAATATGAATCATATTCACATTATTTACATACTTTGATAATTAAATCATGGTTAATTATCTTACATAACTCTCCTTATATGTGCAAATAATATGAATCAAATCCATATTATTCATGATAATTAAATCAAATTTAATTATCCATTTCTCAATTCTTGGATACATTATTAACAATGAAATTATCCTTGAACTCTTTTGTGGATAATGTGGGTTCTCTGCGGATACATGGAGATAAGGACACAGGGATTACATTCCACATATAATGACTTGGATGTTGAGATCATATCTCAAAACAAAATCTTGAGGACCTCTCATAAATGTTTATTAAATCAAAACCATAAATATAATCTTTTCATTGCATATAAATCACATTCATATCACTATCCAACATTTGGACCAAGATTAGATTACTTCTCTATTGAGAGGAATCACTAAAATCCAAACTTGTTTCATTACCCCTAGGAATTGAAGAGTCATGGTTATAAAATCATTTTTGATTAAATCATCCTCAAGTATTCTTAATACTCGTACATCCTGCATATTGGAAAACCTAGATTACACCTAAAGTTATAGATATCATCTAGAATTCTTATTCATTGTTTTATCATTAAGTTTCTCTTTTTATCATTGCGAGTTGGTATCAATCATATACTTTCCAAAAGCATATATCATACCTAGGTGTTGATCGTAAACTTTCCAAAAGCATATATCAAACCTTACAAATTCAGTCAAGCTTCCAAAGCAAGACGACCATGCAGATAATTTGATCCAATATCTCATGAGTGAGCAGATGTCTTTTGGTCCAGTAATGAACCTGTATGATCCCTTTGAGAGATCGTATTACTCACATGCTCTTGTATGCACACTAGCGTGCCATTGTATAGACCTTGATTCGACCGTCAACCTATCGGTCTACCAAATGTACATACTCAGACATATAGTAATACATATGTCTTCGGTCAGAGGACGCGTGCCTATATCATGTCAACATACGATATAGATCTTTGATTATCTCGACTTTGATAAGTGAACTCTTTGATCTAACTAATCTAACAACTCTAAATATCTATTCCCATGCAGAGGACCCACATCAAGAGGTCTATCAGATATCAACCAAAAAAAGAAAGGATTGCCATCTCCTACATAGGTTGGAGATCATCTCTTAATAATCTTTTGACGATGCTTGATGAGTCAACGATCTAACCATTTATATATTCATCTAAGCACTAGCCTCTATGATTCAACAATTGAATCAACATGTGTATGATCATTAAGATAGGTATGGTGCATAACCCTAATTGTACTAAAGGACATATTATGCAAATTAGTTATTCTTCATTTTGGATAAATGAATGATATTTGCAATAACATTTAGGGATTTTGTCACTTGTGCCCCTCCGAAATATCGCAATATCAGTTATGCCCCTATCTTTTTGGTAATATCAGTTTTGCCCCTCACTTCTTTCTCTGTCTTCAGTTGTGCCCTTCCGTCAGATTGACCGTCAAAAAATTGAAATAACCATAGTTTACTCAAACCATAGTGTAGTTAACAGGGGTATTATGGTCAGAATAAAATCAATTGAGGAGGAGGGTTGGGGAGAAGGTGCGAGGCTGTGGAGGAGGTACGGGCTGGTGGCAGGGGCTGGGGGAGGTGCGTGGCTGCGGGAGGAGGTCGGTTTCACGACGTGGCTGCGGGTTGCGGTGCGGGACAGGGGGGAGGGGGAGCAAGGGGGTGGCACCGGGGAGGGGAGGAGGTGCGGGGCTGGGAGGGGCCGCAAGCCCAGGGGGAGGGGGAGCAGGGGGTGGCGGGCTGGGAGGAGGGAGGTTGGGGCGGAGCTCCTCTCCTCCTCACCCATGTCGTTCTCCCCGGCTCTCATCATCGCCATCGTCATCTTCTTGTACATAGCTCTGCAGATCAGATCCACCAGAGGCTACGCGCCCATAGCCGGCATCGCCTTCCATCAGCTGCTCAATTTCCACAGGCTCTACGATTACCACACCGATCTCTTCCGCAAGCACAAGACCTTCAGGATCCTCGTCACCCCCTTCCAGAGCTATTAAATGGGCACAAGAGTTGAAGCATGACTCGTCGAAGGTCTGGGCGCCGGGGGTAAATAACAATATCATCCATATTCCCTTGGTAAATAAGAGTCATCCATATTCCCTTGGTAAATAAGAGGGATGATTTGAGTCGAACGGAACGGATATGAAAGGAGAGTTCAGAGAAGGTAGAGAGATGGATCCATCTCCGTCCAAACCCCTCCACCTCCGTCGCCGAGATCGACCCACTCATTCCCGGGCGGAGCAGCTGCCATTGGATCCGAGAACAGCTCCTCCTGCAGCCTCAGCTCCTCCGGATACGGATCTCCGAACCCGTACTCGATCATCGCAGCGAAGCTACCGGCCTCCTCCGGCTCCGGCATCCACATGCCGCTTGGCGGCAGGGACAACTTGCGGGCTTTGGGAGGCGGCGGAGGAGGGGAGGAGGTGGCTGCAGCCGTATCGGCAGCGGGGCGTTTGGAGGACTTGCGGCGACAGCCGCCGCTGACGGGGACGTTACGGAGGATGCCTCCGCGGGTCCAGTAGCGACGGCACGAGCGACAGAAGTGGCGGGGCTGCGAGAGGGTGTAGTGGTTGTAGTAGCAGAACTTCGTGTCCTGGGAGTCGACACCGCGGGCACTTCAGGCTCAGCTGCACCTCCTGCGGGGGCGACGCGCGGTGGCACGCCGTGAGGATCCGGCCATCGTGGTCGGGATTCGTGCGCAATGTAGACGTACCTTATGGATTAAGGGATCTTTGCGGTGGACGGAACGAAGTGGCGGCAGCAGAGGAAGATGGCGAGCCACGAGTTCTCGGCGAAGTTCCTCAGGGACTTCAGCAGTTCCGTGTTCAGGAGCAACACCATCTAGCTCGCACGGATCATCTCCAAGACTGCTACTCCGGGATTCGACCGGGCGTTCGACGTGCAGGTCGGCGCGGAGGGGCGGCAGGGGATGGAGGGAGGTCGGGGCGGAGGGGTGGAGGGAGGTTTGGGCAGCAACAGGTGGGAGAGGAAGAAGATGGGAGAGAGGAGAAGGGAAGAAGAAGACAGAGGAGGAGGAGAAGGGAGGAAGATGACATTTCAATCCATTTTTTAAATTTAATTCCTGATGTATCCCTAAAGATAACATTCGTTTATGTTTGGGATGGACGGAAACTAACCCGAGGGGTACAAGTGATAGATTTGCAAGAAGTGAGGGACACAACTGATATTACCAAAAAGATAGGGGCATAACTGATATTGCGATATCTCGGAGGGGCACAAGTGATAAAATCCCTAACATTTATTGCATAATGGTTCATCATGGGATCGCATGTCCGACATGAATGGTTTACTACATTGCAAGCCAATCTCCACCAAATCAAGGCACGTCAAACATGGCCATTATAGGTGGCAAGGCATTTCATCATGTCTTCCCATATGAGTTTCAACATTCTGGATGAATTATATGTGGTACTGCATCTTTCAACAAGGCGACATGGTATAGGCAAAGAGATGGGAGGTTCGTCACAACATGATTTCAATTAAGTGTAAAGATAATAAACACTTTGCAATGGAACCAAGAGAAGGCAAGGGAGCAGGAGGAACAATTAAAAGAGAATGCGACGAAAAGAGAGAAAATGATGAACAAATTGTACATGATACAGGTCTAATTATGCGAGGCTTTTCATTAAAACACAAATGATGGAGCATATACATGGTATCACGGAGGTTTTATGTGGAAAATTCATGTGTCATCCATTTCCTAGTTCTCTTCTTTGTAATTATGATTGTGACCCCTCACCAACTATCGGTGATCCATTACGCTTTTTATAGTAATATTCAAGCATATTAACCTTATAGTTTTTGATGTCTACATTATGTTATATGTACTACTCACATGCTTTATAATAGGTTATATGTATTACTTTCCTACTTTATGGTGAATATCACAAGCTTGGGACAATTACAAAGGTTTAGCCTTGTACAATATTCCTACTGTACTATAAAGTGTATGTACCACATATCTATATTATTTAGTACTCACTATTATCTGAATGCTCTAATAATGCCCAAGTGAAATGGTCGATACGTTGGAAATAATCATTTCTTATAGTGTGGCTTCATTGAGTAGTAAAAATACTTTGGGCATCCATAATTAATGAAGACTTGCTAGTAATAGTCATGTATGTATGTATATGTATGTATGTGTCTATATATATATATATATATATATATATATATATATATATATATATATAAGAAACTTCAAATGAGGCGGGGTCTCACCATGTATATGGTGAGCCACCCTCAATTTAGGCATTTTCCAATATATTTTACAATTTCTTATTTCATACATATAACAACAAATATTAATACGACATGTATAGTGAAATAAAATTATGAAGATATTATTATATAGGATGGAAATGTTAATTTAAATTTGGATACGTATATTCTACAAAATTCATTTTTTTACAATGTACAGTTTATACTTTTACAAAACTGCTCAAGAGAAGGCTTCCTATCCTCTCTTGAGAGGAGGCTCCCTATCCTCTCTCTCCTATATATTCATCCCTATATTCCTCCTATATGCCATTCGAATTTCGTCAGATACAGAGACTCCTACGACCTCCATGCAGACAGGGTCGATTTAAAAAATCCTGCGACCGTTAAAAAATGACGTCTGGATGGAGGCAGTAGGAGTCTCTGTTTCTGACGAAATTCGAATGACATGTAGGAGGGATATATGGATGAATGTACATGGTGATATTTTAAAAAAAAATTGCGAAAAATGGTGCCGCCCCCGTGGGTGGAGCTAATTTGGCTCCCCGCCCCATTTCGCTCGGGGTATTTTGTTTTATTTTTTAAAATTTTCTGACATGGATTTTCATCAGTATATCCCTATATTATGTCATTAAAATTTCGTGCGAAACAGAGACTCCTGCGGCCTCCATCCAATGGGGTTGTTTTTAGTAATTCTGTTACCATTAAAAAATGACTGTCTGGATGGAGTCCGTAGGGGTCTCCGTTTCGCACAAAATTTTAATGATCATAATATAGGTATATAGTGATGAAATTCTACGGAAGAAATTTTCAGAAAAAATAATAAAACGGGCGAAATGGGGCGGGGGGAGCCAAGTTAGCTCCCCCCAAGGGGCAGCCCCATTTGACCACACTCACACACATGCACGCACGCACGCATCATGTGCAATATACTTTTTACCTAAATTACACAAGCATCTCGTGTAGGCAATAACTCAGGCAGAAATGAGAGAATCCACCACATGATTAGCATCCTACCGAGTGAGAGTATGCATGTGATCACTAATCCCATGTAGGGTTCAATGTAAAATTTTTCGCCACACATAGGTAACTATCTATCAAAAGATATGATCACAATTTCTAAAATACAGAAATACTCCCAAACAAATTGGAAAGATAAGAAGAAAGCTCTAATTTGACACTAGGTAGGACAAGTTTAGAACATATGAAACATTAGCATGTAAGATTTCTCATAGAAATCCATAAACATGTATGACTTCTACGTAAAAAGTGATGTGTTTCGTATTAATAGGCTTTGTCAGGAGTGATGCTAGATGACACCAAGATTTTTGAGGAGGCAATAACCAATGAATACATAAGTAAACAAGATTTTTTTATTCTGATAATTGAAAAGACAGTTTTAGCATATGGTAAATGAACATAAACTCGTAGGGACACATGGTCCACCACAATGCGATACAACCTCTTCTAGATGAAGGCACGTCAGACATCACAATTTTGTGATGAGATATTTTTTCTTATCTCCCCATCTGAGAGTCAACATGGATGATATGCGGTGGTGCATCTTCCAAATAGATGACATGGTATGGGTGAACAGGTGATTGTTCATTGCAACGTGATTTCAACAAACAAGATATAGTAGAAACTTTGCAATGGAACCAAGAGAAAGTAAGGGAGAGGGTGGAACAATGCAAAGGGATGCTATGAAACAAGAGAAAAATGATGATCAAATGTGACCTGAGGTATGTCTTATTGTGTGAGGCTATACAACAAATGTATGCATAGGATCATGGAGATTGAATGTGGAAGGAAAATGTGATATCCATTTCCTGGTCATGTTTGTAATAATGATGATGACCCCCTACCAACCTTTGCCGATCCATAGCAGATTTAGTTTTTTAATAATATATAAGTATATTAATATATATTTTGGGATTTACTCACTAGGTTATATGTACTAATGGTATGCTTTATAATCGATCAAATGTACTAGTATCTTGCTTTATGGTGCAGATCACAAACTTGGGACAAATACAATGCTCCGGTGTGTCTATTAATACCCACATGTTCAATCGACTGATCGAGTTATTTAGCATCCAATCTTGGAGGGCTACGATGTCCGACTGGTCGTATCCGCTAATCAATGTATAAGCACATTTCTCAGCTCTCTGTACTCAATCAATCAACTAAGACAATAATAAACCCACAATAATGATAAAAACATTAAAGGAATGTAGGGTGAAATTCACTATACCCTACATAAAGATGTGTATAGACATCAAGTGTAGGGGTCGAATCATTAAGAGCAAATCATGGACATGTATAACTATTGTCTACTAATGAAAATAAACAAGAGAAAATCATGGACATGTATAATTATTGTCTACTAACGAAAATAAACAACGGTTGTTTTAGTACTTTTTGGCTTTTAAAATTTTTTAATTATATTTAACTTTGTATATTTTATTATTTTATATTTTTAAATTTTTAAAATTCAAAATTTTTTAAGTTTTTATTCTTTTTAATTTACAAATTTTCAGTTTCTTTTTGTTTTTAAAATATACTATGAATATGTATATATATAGGAATATAATATTATAAATACTATATACAATATATTTTAAGTAAATACATTAAAACTTTGGAAAATATAAACTAGTATAGTCCTTTTTTTCTAAAGACTTTAAATATATATTAGGTATTTATAACTAATAATAATAATAGTTATATAAGTAAATATAATATATACCTAATATAAAGTTTTTTATTTCTAAATATATATGTATATACTCGATTTTCTTTATTTTTTTCTGTATTTTAGTGATTTTTATTATAATTTCTTCTAATTTTTATGCATTTTTAGATGATTTGAGTATATAAAAAATAGACAAAAAAATAAGTCGAACTCTTTTAGGTTTTAAATATATATAACAAAACCAAAAATTCCCAAAAATATTTTTAGTATATGTTATCACGAACCATAGAAACATGTTAACCATTACGGCCTTTTGCATAATGTAATTACCCTAAGAACTGCCATAAGAGTCAAACAGATTAACCCACAGGGTTCATGGTGTAAGAATTTGCATGTTTACGAGGTCGAATGCTGAATTATGTCATTTTAATGGTTCAGAAGGAAATTTACAAAGTCTTATAGGGTTCGTGAGGTAAAAATCCCTAAAGAAATATAGAACAGAAAACTATTTTGTATTTTTACAAAATTTTTATTATTTTTCATAAAATTTTTATGGTTTTATATTTTTAGTTTTTATTTATTTTATTTATCTTTGTGATTTGTGGTCTTGAGTTATCATATATAATAATATATGTACTTTATTTTTTGGAAATTTTAAAGGGGGTTTTCTATTTTTTGTATTTTTAGAATAATAGAAAAAAATATATGTACTAAATTTTTTTAATAAATGTCAAAATGCAGTAAAATGATATGAAAAATTCATGGCATGAGAAAGCATTAAATGAAGCATCTATATCAATTTGTACATAATTTTTTGCTTGCATGCGCTATTTAATAAAATATAAGCAACAAGGGGTTGATGGGGCTGCCCCCTAGGGACAGCCAACATGGCTGCCCCCCCATTTTTTGCAATTTTTTTTATTTTTTTGAAAAAATATCACCATGTATATTCATCCCTATATCCCTTCTATATGTCATTCGAATTTCGTCAGAAACAGAGACTCCTACGGCCTCCATCCAGACAGGGTCGATTTAAAAATTCCTGCGACCGTTAAAAAAATGACGTCTATATAGAGGCCGTAGGAGTCTCTGTTTTTGACGAAATTCGAATGACATATAGGACGGATATAGGGATGAATATACATGGTGATATTTTTTTAAAAAATAAATAAAAATTTGAGAAAAATGGGGTGGGGGCAGCCATGTTGGCTACTCCTAGGGGGCAGCCCCATTTTTCCCAAGCAACAAACTAATATACAACCTCTTATGGGCATTCATGCAATAAAATTATATTACATGTGTCTCCATGCAAAATACCCCAAAATATTTCACTTAATTTACAATGTAACTAACTAAATAAAAAAAAGACACCCGGAAGGGCTTCTTGGAAATTTACCCGCCTCACGTGGATCGCTACCTGAGGTGACATGGCATGGACCTCTATGTAATATACAATAAATAGGGGGTCATTGCAAATATTTACACATAATTTAAAACATAACTTGATATTTACATGGCCTACTATTAAATACAAAATGCAAGGGGCATAACATGCAATTACACTACTTAAAGGTGCAGGATGGTGAGTAACTTCACGTACCACGTGGTTGAACTAACATTGGCGGAGCAACTTCATTTCTTTTTTAATTCAATGACCTAGATTAGTTCTGGGCTACGCTTTTGATCTGGCAACAGTTAAGAGGCCTACAAGAGCCAGAGAACATGAGCCCTGGCTGACATGGATCACTTGAATCTTCAACCTTCGACCTCAATTCATCTCCCAAATAGTTTTTGTTCATCAAGTCTACAGAAGGTACTAAATGGATCCATGCCCCATAGGAGGGGGCCTGGAGGTTCAGTCATTGGATCTCTATCTTGAGCTAGGTTCATCTCATGGAGGCTCCCTAAGTGTCTCCTTCTACAAAAAAGAACTACAAGCTCGAAGGGTTTCTCCTCAAGTGAGAACGAAGTTGGATAACAAGCTAGATGGAGTGGAGGAACGTGGTGAGGAATGAAAATGGGGAAAAAACACAAGTCGATATCCTGTTGGAGGTGGAGTACAATGCTCCCACAATCGAAAGACATAAATTTAAACTAACCAATTGGTCAAATAATTAACTAACATCTAACTTATAGTAATGGGAAAAAAAGGGAATATAAACTCCAGCTAGCATCTCAATTAGTTTTAGATTAAAATATAAAAAATCTTTATAAATTTATGTAGTGTTTTATTCTAGTTCTTATTTACGAATACATGACTATTTGTTAGATGTTAATAATTATGTGTATATGCATTGGTATATATACTTTTATTTATAATATTTTATTTTCATTTTGTGTTTTCGATTATATTATTATATATACAAGTATATTATATATTTATAACTTATTTAATTACACATTTATATGTTTTTATTGTATTTTTTGCTTTTATCTATTAATATGAAAACATATGCACATTTATTATATAGATATAGTTTACCTATATATTTTATTATTATTTAATTCTAATGTATTTTTAATAGTCGAAAACGTCTTTGGGTGCCTCAATCCAGAAAGCCTGAGGCTAGTGGACAGTACATGTGGTTGCTCAAATTTTAACAACGACGAAGACATTATTTAGCAGATTTTTGAAGAGATCATCTAAGGAGGTTCCACCTTGTCTTCATCCCATGCTTATCAAAGATAGCTTTAGACCCACCACCAGCCCATCAACATGGCGACATCCAATGATGTAGACAAAGATAAGAGCTTGATAAACCCAAAAATCGAGCGGTCGTGTATTCCACACAAGGTGGGAACACAGTCGATGTGTTGACCACTAAGAAATCCGGATTTAATCAAGATTTAACCTACGATCAAATCAATCAATGAGAAGAAAGTGGAGTTAAAATTTATTATAACTCTACAAAGTGTGTATAAGGTGCAAGTGTGTAGAGTGTCGAACACAGGGAGCAAACAAGATAAATCAAGTAGTTCAAGTGCAAAAATGTGAATGTGATTAAGTGTCTATGCAATTTTTTGTGTGTTTTTATTTTTATATATTTTTTTATTTTATTTTTAATTTTTAATTTGTATTTTGGTTTTTAATTTTCTGATTTTATCTTTTCTTTTTATATTTTATATTTTTATATTTTCTTTTTCAATAATAGAATATATATATACAATATAAGAGAGAGGAGGAACAAGGATTTAGAAAAATAAGGCAAATTGCTCAAAAATAAGGAAATCAAGTGTTTTTGGTCTTTTTCTGATTTTATACTATTTTTTTATTTTTGACAAAAATTTTCTGAATATTTTTGGTATTTTTAGAAGTCCGAATACGAGAAAATAGTGAATTAAACTACTGGCTGAAATTGAAATGAGGATTAAAAACAGAAATCAGAGTCTAAGAATACTCAAGTTAATTCTAAATAAAATATAATAAAACAAAGAAAGTTCTGAAACTGAAACTGGATTTTTAGAAATTTTCTTGAATTTTTTAGATTTTTATGAAGCTTTTTAGAGTTTTTTAATTTTTAAGGTTTTTGTTTTGAAATTTTTAATGATTTTTGGAGTGACACTAAAAGATACTGAAATACATAAAATAAACTTTTTTTGGAATTTTTCAAAAACTTTTACTAATTTTTATGGGTTTTCTTATGCAAAGAGTAGAAAAAATGCATGTTTTTGAATTTTTATAAATAATAAAATGCAATAAATATGCAAAATCAAAATATGACGTTAAACTATGATGGAACACGAGCCTAGAGTAATTTTTTGATGATGTTTAGAGTTATTTAGAGGCATGGAATAAATATTAGAAACAACAAGAAACTACAAACTGACAAGGGCATAAATGTAAATAGACAAAGTTCCAGGGCCACAATATAATTTTCGTGCAGAATATACAACTAAAGATTGCAGTTAGTAGACTAAAAACAAATATCAAAACCCGCAGGGATACCCCTACAAAAACACCAAGACCACGTGCTCAAGCACGCACGCCTGGCAGGGGTATAAATGTAATATATGAAAAGTCCGAGGGCTTGCTTGCAAATTTCCACAAAACTTATAACTGCATATGAGAGTTCACAAACTGAAACTAAATATACAAAAATCCCCGGGGTCCCTTTGCAAAAATGCCACGTCAGGTGTGCGAAGCACGTGACTTGGTAAGGGTCGAAATGCAATATTACAAAACTTGGGGGTACGCAGTGCAAATATTACAAAATAGAACAACTGCTGAGGAAAGTGTAGATAGTGAATAATAAATACAAAATTTGGCCGGGGAATTTATGCAAAATACCCTCGCCTGGGCAGAAGCAGACGACAGATATGGCACCACTTAAGATACGTGTCGTCTCCTGGTCACGCGATGTCGCTTTGGCTTCAACGGCAGCGATTATATCGCAGCAAATGATCGGATGGTCGTTGAGGGATACGATCTAACGGCTACTGTGACTTCCGGGCGACCGAAAGAGATCTGACGGCAACGAGGCTATCAGGACGAATGGGGAAGAACACCGACGAGCCGAGCTTCCCCGCCCCCTATCCTCCTCCTCTGTGGGTCCTAGAAGCTCCAAAATGGCCGTTCATGTTCCTGCAGGGGTCTTCTATGCGCTGGGACTCAAAAGGTAGCAGTGACCATCGAAGTGCGCCGGCGGAGGTAGAGGAGCAGAGCGCCTCCAAATGCCTCCGGCGAACTCCCAAAATCGCCCCAGGCGTGCGATGGGCTCCAAAACCTGCACAAACAAAATGACACCATCGGGGGCAAAATGCCTCGACAGTTTGCGAAGAAAATGGGGTGCGGGAGTCGGCGAAGTCGAAGTCGGCCGGAGGTAGCTCCGGCGAGGGTATTGATTGCGCGAATTGATAGGCGAAACGCGATATTAAAGATGGGAAGCGCATCCTAGAGATGAGGCGAACTAGATGCGAAGAAAAATAGATGGAAATAGACACCTCGAAGGAGTAGACCTGAGGTAGAAAGTACCTCGACGGCGGGGATTCTCTGGAGGTGGTGGAACACGCCCAATCCGCGTCGATCCTCCACCCTGGATGGCTCTATCTGGAGTTGTCACCTCCAACAAGCTATGGTGCAAGGAAATTGGAGGAGACATGACAAAAATGGGGTTCGAAACTCAATGGAAGGAGATGGGGCTTTTTGAATGGTTGACCGAAGGGGCTCAAAGAACAAGGAATATCGGGCGAATCGATGGCCCTCTCCCCCAAAAAAACACAATGGCGTGTATCCTCGATCGACGGCGAACAAAAGTCATGAAGGCTCCATTAGAAGATGATGTTAGTGGCACCCTCGAAAAATCCGCCAATATGAGTCAAAATGTGCTTATGACAAAAGAGAGGAAGAGTCAGACAGTTGACCTACGGTCAACTGTCAGACTCACCTGGTTAGTCCACATGGACCAACTAGGAAAAAATCTCTGAAAAATACTTCGTAAAATAGATTTAAAATACTAAATTATTTTATCAAAATTAGGTTTTTAAATAAAAAATATTTGTTATTTTATAAAGTATTCTAATATGATTTTTAATTATTTTTTTAAAGGTATGTAAATACAAGTTGCCTTTTTAAGGTTATATAGGTATACATATCTATATATTTTAATATTTTATGTTTATTTTGTGTATTTAATTTTTGTATTTTTGTTTATTATTTTATAAATTATAGAATACTTTTATACATTTAATTATATTTTTATTTTATTTTTCTAAAGTGTTTTGTACACTTAATAAAATAGAAGTGTTAATAATATAGGTATATATACAGGTATGATAACTATGTCTGATATATATATAAGCATTTTATTTTGTCTTTCTTTTGCCTTTTTATTCTTATTTTAATATCCAAATATCTTATAAGTAATATTTACATAATTATAAGAATATAAAATTATAAAAATAATGAATAAATAATAAAAATGAATATTTTAATATGTACAAGTATACAATAGGGGTCCAAAACTCAACTTTCCACTACTAAGAATGTTTATATTATCCACACAATCAAGCCACGATAAGTTTAACCGAAGTTAAAGATTATTTGTCACAATGTATTACTATAGCCTATGTATATTAGCTACGGAAAATTTCGTAGCTATTTGTATTACATCACGATGATATTACCATGATTGATAGGTTTAGATCACCATAACCATACCGTGACACAAATGTAATGGCGACCCAAAATTTTCCATGGCTAAACAATACTCGCTAAAATGGAAAAATCTCATTCCTCGCGCTAAACTTTCATTTTCCGCCCTTTTCCTCTTCCTACCAAAACTCTCCCACTAGCATGATGGGCTCCATCCCAAATTAGTACTATTTACCATTTCCCCAAACCCTATTTTCCTTCCCGTCTCCTTTAGATCACCACCATGCAATCTTACTTCCTCACATTCGTTTTGTCATAAACCCCTTCCTCCTCTTTAACTCGCAAAATGCCAATTATCAGTTTACCTAACAACCTCTCCTAGATTTTGACCCATTTTCCTCTAGGTTGACGCCATTGATGTCCTCACCCCACCTTTTCCAGGTCATCACTGACATTTCCAGCCTCATCATCCTCAAGCTCAAGAACTCCTCATTTGTTAAGAGATTCAGGCTTGTCTTCTTGTTCTTCCATATTCATCCTTTTTTATACTATATCAAGTTGCACTTCTCCTTTACCAGTCTACATTTTCCTGTTTATATTGTTAATAACTCAATTGGAGCAGCCGTTCTATGGTTTGTGAAAGAAATCAATATATTTGCTTGAAGAAGGAGTCTCTCGCCATACATATCATGAAGCTTCAAATGGTTGTATCAGGGCTTTCCTCCGCTTTTTTACACTGAGGTTTTTTTATAAGGCATGGTGGATTTGATTTCTTCTTGTTTCTAGCTTGTAATTAGTATTTATGGATGACTAGATAATTGATGTTTCTTTATTTCATTTTTGCATTTGACATTGGATATTAAAGTGACATGTTTACCATTTTGTCATGTTAAAAGGCGGGATATTGATCAATTTTAAAGTGATGCTTTTGTTTGAGAGGGTTATACTAGTTAAATTACAGAGTCAACTTCTCTCTGGTTGGACCATTGGCCATTTTGTTAGTCATCCTTTTTTGGGAAGGTTGCACTAGAGTAATCTTCTCTCTTGCATGCCTATAGAGAAACCATCTTGTTCAAGAAAATGGATGTGTTGGTTTTCTTTTTTTCTAGAGTGAAGAAATATTGTGTTTGAGTAGTCTGCTGGACTTATAAGGAGACGTAATAGAGATGTAGCATATCCCATAATTCATGTTCTAGTTTTTAAAGAGGGTCCACAAGATAGCAACAGTTACTACTTCTCAAATTGAGAGGAAAATTGTTAGTGTTTGCAGTTAGTTATACTTCCATCAAGCTCAAGTAAACATATGCAATAAGTTGATCATATTTGTGGAGTCCTTGTTTACTATATGTCGGTAATCATGTGTATTCATGACATTAGGCACCATTTCATGTTACTCACCATGGTCTATTTCAAATGGAGTTTTTTCATCTCACGGGGGTTTTAGTTCCTTTTCCAATTGTGGTTTACTTCGAAGGGACCTCAATCAATTGTCCTTCCAGAAGCAAGACTATCTCAACAAGTAGGAGTAGGGGTGCATGTCCTCATTTCAGAGTAGTTAAATGCAAAACTGTACCATGACACTAATAATCTACATACGAGTTACTTCTTGAAAATCGTTGTTACCTCCATGCCCTCGTATGATGCAAAATCAAGGTTGAAGAAACATTTTTAATGGTTGGTTATTGTTGTAAAATATGAAGAATGCGGAAGCGATTGATAAACAGAGCATAAACAAGAAAGATAGAACATGGAACATCATGATTTTACGTGGAACCCTACTCCGTGAGGAGCGGGATGAAATCACGGGAGAATCCCTCAAAGGGACGTGTTTTTCTATTTCTTTTCTCAATGAGTACAGGAGGTCTGGGGCTCCTTATATAGCCTCTCCAGAGCCTCCAAGTCCCACCACTGGACGATGTGGGACTAAACACTGGATGGGGTAAATGGATCTTCTCCAGGATCCATTTACCCTGCTACAACTCAATGGGCGCACAACCAAATACTCTAACACTCTCCCTCAAGATGGAGCATGCAATGCTCAGCTTGGACAAACAGAAAGAAATCAACTCAACGCTACAGGACACTACGGACAATATCAACCCAACGTGCACATTGCTACAGTCGAGGACGTTGCTTCTCATGCCGTGCAGGTGAGGAGGACGAACGGACTGGAGTGTGAGTCACCTGAAGACTCGGAATCTAACCATCGAGTCTGAAACTGCGCCTGAAGTCTCCGCGTCGGAGAACTGGGTCTCTCCCATCTGGCTCAGAGAATGGTGCACTGCTCTGGTGTACCTATGATACCACATGAAAACCCTTGCCCTCGATGGCATAGGGAATGGTCCTCTGCTCTGGAGTCCCTATGGCTCACATGAAAACTCTGGCCTGACAACTAGAAGAATGATGGGGACCATGAACAAATGACGGCAACATATGCTTATGTGAAAATGACCGCATACTCATGCGTGTCTGAAAATGAGTCTCTCTCTGGAGATCTCGAAAATGGGCCTCAACATGGAGTGCCTCGAACTCTGACTCTGACCAATCTGTTGAGTATGAATATGTGCATCAAACTGGGACTCGGAATCTGAATGTCGAGTCTGGAACTATGCATGAAAATTCTTCATCTGAAATTTGTAGAGTCTGGAAATTCTGAACTGGTCTGACGAATCTGATATCTTTGAATCTGCAACAGGACCTGTGACTCTACACCATATATACTCCTCCTTTCTCACATACTTGTCGGAACATGAACATCGACAAAGTTAGGAGAAGACAAGATAAATAGGGGTAAACATGAAAATTCACAACAATTTCTTGCGGCTTTTCTATCTTTTTTTCTTTTTTGTTAAAGCCATCACACATTTTTTTAGTGACCTTTTTTTTGTAAGCCGTTTCATTTTTTTAACTTGCGTACGGCTCTTTAATTTGTACGTGCCTTTTTTTACTTTGCAACCTTTCACCTCTTTCTCTTCTTCCTCTTCCTTTTTTTTTCATTTTTTTTCAAAACATTATCTCTTGGCCCAGTTTTTGGGCCCAAACAAACGACATTTTTTTTATTAAAGGCATGCCTCCCTTACTAGGGTTCCAAACACGGGACCCGAAAGAAACCCCCGCCGCCCCTGTTGGTAGGCATCTACCCTCATTGTCGCCGCCTACTTGCGGCGGCCTGAAAGATGCCCCGATGATGGGAGGTGGCGCGGAGCCTGTAGAGGGAGGTGCTGTGCTGCCAGGAGGTCTTGCTGGGCGGTTCGGCAGCCGTTGAAGCGCCACCAATGGCGCGTGGGAGGAGGAAGATCTTCGGAGGAGAAGGTGCGACACCACCTGGGTTGAAGGGGGGTTCCGCCAGGAGAGGAGAGGGGATCTGCACAGGGGCGTATGGCAGCGCGGGGAGCCAATCTGGAGGCGCACGAGGGTGCACCTATACCTATACCGCTTGCGCTTGATCGGGAGTCTTCGCCCCTGCATGGAGAGGAAGATGTGCCTGGCGATGGAGATGTTGCCGCACCGCATGTTCTTCAAATCATGGATCCTTTGAGATGGGCCTCCGCTAGGGATGGTTCTCCTGGTTGTAGATGTGCTTGTCGTTGACGGGGCTCCTGGAGAGGACTCGCGCGCGTTCCTGAGCCTTGGATGGGAGGGCTCGTCGCCTGGTGAAAAGAGGAGGCAGCACCGCCTCCTGTGGTTGCTGTAGAGCAAGAGGAGATCTGGGGACCGGGGTGCGATTCGCACAAATTTTTCGAGATGTGGCTGCACAGGGAGTTGCGCGAGATGGGGGGAACCGACCTGCACCAGGAGGGTGCTACGTCGCTGATGGAACGGGTGGAGCCGCCTGTTTCACGCCTGGGTGTTGCTGCCTCTTGCGCAACAGAGATGCGGCCTGGACTCTTGAATTCTAGGGTTTCAGAATACCCTCAAACATGAACATGAACATGAACAGATCTCCGTCGATCTGAATGAAGATGGAGATTTCTCGAACCGAACAACAAATCTTCAACTTAAAAAAACAATGAATCTCAAACATAAAAAATCTGAAATCCTCGAGAATCGACCCGCTCTGATACCATGTTATAAAATATGGAGAATGCGGAAGCGATTGATAAACAGAGCATAAACAAGAAAGATAGAACATGGAACGCCATGATTTTACGTGCAACCCTACTCCGTGAGGAGCGGGATGAAACCACGGGAGAAACCCTCAAGGGGCGTATTTTTCTATTGCTTTTCTCAATGAGTACCGGAGGTCTGGGGCTCCTTACATAGCCTCTCCAGAGCCTCCAAGTCCCACCACTGGACGATGTGGACTAAACATTGGATGGGGTAAATGGATCTTCTCCAGGATCCATTTACCCTGCTACAACTCAATGGGCGCACAACCAAATACTCTAACAGTTACTGTTATTTTTTTCTTTAGAATGCAGATCATTATTATTATTCTATTGTCTTTTTAATCATTTTGATGATTCTAACTATATTGACTATATATCATAATGGGCCTCCAGTTTTTGTCATTGCAAAGTGCTATCACTTTCACATGCACTGTAGAACATAGAACTAAAATGGACCTATCTATACATGCACCATAGAGCCATCTTTAAAAGATTAGTTCAGTTACTAATTCCACTTACTCGAGAGATTTTGTTACCAATGAATAAGTAGCAATTTAAGCATACCATGATTTCTGAAATGGCACGAATTTGTGATGAATTATAGTGACAATAGTATTTGATGTATCTTCCAAGTTTTACTATAGGGACATGTATAGCGCTTTTTCATGTTCTATCTTACACACTAAAATGAAAGACTTAAAGGTGCCAATAATCTGATTACATGTTCGGTTTTTTCCCATATAAATTTGTCGAGCTCTTTGTGACTTGTTATTGAAAGATCGGATATCAAAGGTGGATAAAATATTTTTACTATGCATAACCTTTCATTGGGGAAAGCACGTGCAACTTAGATGTATCAAACAATTTGCACACCGATCTCATTGGTGCTAACTAATCACTGTCTACTATCATCTTAGAATTTGAGTTGCTTAATTGTAATTTTGAATGTAGATTACTTATTTTAATGAAAAATAGGGGCAATCATCTTAGGGAATCTAATAAGTATATGCTTGAGCATATTTGGGACTGATTTAAGCCATTTAATAAGAATGTAGCTCCAATTTCCTTTTTCTTTACGGAATGTGTATGTATATGTATTTCTATAACTTCCAAATTGTTCTCCTTAAAATTTCACTCCATTGGTCAATTTTTATTGAAGTACCTTTGTCCATCTTCTTGATTGAAGTACCCAAGAAGAAGAAAACAAACATCTCACTTTTTAATATTTCGACTTGGAATTAGTAAGAATAACAATGCATTAAAATAGATGCATGACACAGTAATCATCTATATTGTGAAAAATAGTAATACAGTTAAATATGTGATTCTTCATTTAAATTTAAATGTCATTTTCTATAATATAGATAGTCTTTGATTGTTTTAAGACAACTGATTTCTTGTTGATGGATGATTGGCTTGAGCGTGAGGTATGGTAAGAAATAGAGAAGAAATATGTACGTTTATTTAAGTTTGTCAATCTAAATTGGATATTAATATTAGAATGACTTTTTATAATTTCATTTTTCAGGAGCACATGAGAATTTCAACACCCTCTTAATGTATCTCTTTCAATCTTTGTAGATATGACTATATATACAAGCAACCGGACTTCAACATTAGGGCTCATTTGGTAACCGGGTTACCCTGGTTACCCCGAGGCAACCCGATTTACACTACAAGGAAAACATGTTGTGGCTACATAACTATGCCCACGGATGGGGGGTTTGTGACCACGGAATTGAGCTCTGACCACAACACGTCGTGGCCAGTAGCCGTAGCTACAAGTCCCGTCGCGAGAGATTTCTAACCATGAATATGTTGTGGCCACTACAAGTGACCACGGAACTTGTCGTGGCCACAACTCTTGTATGAAGATTTTGGCCACATATTGTAGCTACGAGATACTAGTGGTCACGGAATTATCGTGGCCACAAGTTTCCGTAGCCACATTTCATGGCCACAACTCATTTTTCTTGTAGTGTTACCCCCCTCTTTTCATGGAATGGAATTCTATCACAAATATTAGTGACATCACATCACATTCTTTATTCCAACCCTCTCCAACCTTCATAACCATCCCAAACAACTACTATTCTAATCATGTTACCTCAGCCCACTCTAACCCAACAACCAAACAGACCCTTTATGATGAAGTGATAATGGATGATGGTGTAAAAGCCAACCAAACAGGGATGCATGGTGTAAAAGCCAAATTGATGAAGGTCCAGAGGTCATGATGATGCAACAGATGAATGTGATAATGGATACATGCCATTATTAGTGCATAAGAGCCATTCTAAAATCGAGTAGTTTTTCAGTGCAAAGAAAGTGCTCTTCATCTGGAAGGAGATTGGAAGACGAGATGGAACCGAGATGGAACCGACGAGAAAATATTGATGATATCTCTTTAGATGAGTAGTTCTTCTTTCTTAGTAATTTGTTAATTGAGTTCAAAGTGTATTGGACATACTTTAATATGTTTATATGTTTTGATAACTAAAATAATTTTGGTTACTTTTAATCTTTGTTATGTATATTTGACTGTGACATTTGTACTTAAGTTTAGAATATGTATTTATTGATCGAATTTATGTGTATGTTTAGCATTTTTATGAATCTTTAGAGCATGTATATGTATGTTTTCACATAGTTGGCATCATGTGTAGACCTATATTTATTTATTACCTGTTGATCTTGAGTATTCATATGTTCGTTGTTCTTATGCATCCATTTATGTTTATCTTGAATTGCTTGTATTGCTGTAGGAAATATACTTATGACCATGAAGATTTTTTTTAAAAGATGTCTACTTTTTTTCTACGGTAGCATTGCCATGGCCAAAGATTTAAGCTACAACAATTTATTGTTGCTACAACATTTAGGCCACGATGTCATTATTGCAACTAATAACTTTATGTCACGATTACTTTACTACGATGAAAGATTTTAGGCCACGATATTTAAATCGTGGTAAAAACACTTAGGCCATGATAACGTCAGCATGACTTATGGTCATTAGCCACGGCAATTTGTTCATGGTGAAAACCGACGAACTTTGGTCACGGTATTTTTTTTTGACACGACGGTTTAAGCCATGGTAAAAATACTATGGCCAAAAGTCTCAAGTGATGGTAATAGCACATTTTGCGACAGTATGTCACTGTGACCTGTTCTTTATCTTCTACTAGTGTTCAAACCGTAACTCTGAAAAATACGAAACCACTGCCGTTAAATAGTTATCTTAAACTATATACAATTAAAGCTGAGTTTGGTACATTTCGAGTTTTTATTTGCAAGATACGGGTCTGGGAAGTTGGAAATCTGAAATCTTATTCGGATCATAACTTTTTATCTATACATTATTTTCAAGTGAAATCAATTTTGCATTTTTCTTTATTTAATTATCTATAACTTTCATGTTCAAAGTTTCTTATTTAATGTAGAAAAAATGGAACCAAAAATAGGTCCCCAAAATGAATAAAGAATGAATTGAATAAAAGGTATTTTTATTGTATTTTGGCCATTATCTCACCCCACTTTATTCCTTGTCGACCTATTCATCGAGATGTCTAGGTCTCGCGGTTTCGGGTCGTAAAATATTTACAATATTTTATTCTTTTTCTTTTCTTTTATTTATTCTATAATTTTAACTTTAAATACAGTATTGTATACACTTTTTATATGCACATGCATGAATGCTAAGATGCTGGAATTAAAGATATTTACACGCGTTTGCCAGGGTTTTTGATGCCAAAATGATAGAATAAAGATGATGAAATGTGGATTCATCATCCCCCTATACTTTACCTTTTCTTGTCCCTAGCAAACACTTATGCAATAAGTGCAGAAAGAAAAATGAAGAAAAGAAAAAGAAGAAGTGTAGATTAGGTTTAACTGTCAAACTTGTCTTCATAAAATCAAAGTTTGGATCTTAAGTCAGACCTTTGGAATTTTAGTGCGGGCGAAACCTTAATGAGAACAGGATTTGAAATCCAACAGTCCCTGAGAATCCCAAAACTCTGCTCAAGTCTCCTCGATAGTCAGGTCAAAAGTATTTCAACTCATACGCAAACCCTTACGACTATGAATTTGACTCGTATAGTGTAAGTGATAGTGGCTCTCCCCAACTGAAATGACAAAGAAACTGACTTCTCCAGTATGACAACCCAATGATTGCCCAATCCGATAACTCATTCCTCTAGGAGCAGGGTATTCCCTTCTAAGTTCAAGTGGCAACCAGCTCAAGAGGAGGGGGTGAAGAGAAGAATGGACAGTAGCCAGTGTAGCTACCTATCGTAGGATGCAAAACCATTGTAGTCATGTCATCCAGCTGCAGGCTCACATGATTTGACTTTGAAGCTCAAGCTTGCTTATTTGACTATACAACATATGTCCACTACGACAGGCATTTATATTTTTGTATAGGTCTGTCCACTTTTTGGAGTTTTTTACTTTTTGCATTTTTTTAATACTATATACAACAACATTTACATAGGGAGTTTTTCCTCTTGAGCCAATAAACTATCCCTCTTTTGAAGCTTTATCGCAACCCACGATCTCATATCCTCGAAACTCATCATCACTGGACGGGTTGGGGTACACTTCCCTCCCTAGAGGAGGACAAGTGTTTCCACCTGTGTGCGTCTCATACCGACAAATCCAACCCCCTCACAACTCCAACTGAGTTGAGCCATGTGAAAAGTGCAGGTGTCCAAGTTAGGTCATTATCAACAAGAGTCGTGTGTGTGCTCCGAAATACTCTACTTAGGCAGTCAAGAATCCATTGAACCAAGTCTCGTGATCCTCAAAGAATTAAGTCAACTAGACCTGAAGTACCTCAATTCCAGTTCCTATAAGGTTCCTGTTAGTTAGGTAGATTTTAAGGTCCAACCAAGCTCCAATCTTCGGATTTTACTTGGACTCATTCAACTATCAAACTCAATCCCAAAAATGTGAATGCCATGCAAATGATATGCAGACTGCAAAAAATGTTTTTGTGATGCAATTTTCAAAGATTGTAAACTTTTTATGGGTTTTGAAAAGATGATGCATATGCAATTTTTAGATTTTTCAAAAAGTTTTTTCAAATGTTTTTGGATTTTAATTTTGCAAATGTTTTTGGGATTTTTGAAAACAAAAGGTTTTGGCTAAAAATGAGGTACATATATTTACATGGGGATACATCTTATATTTACAAGAAGTGGATTTTAAGAATTTACAAGGGTAAGTGCTCAATTTTATAAATATATATAGTGCATTTTGGGTGTGATGTATATATTCCTCAAACTTATTTGACAAACAGTTTTTCGGATCAATTTTGAAAACTATAAACGAAAATAATTTGTACAAACAGTTTTTACAAACATGTACACACATTTGAAAATCATTTTGCAAAGGTTTTCTAAACAGTATATATAGATTTTTCACATATTTTTGCAACCATTTGCAAATCATTTTTCAAATATGTTTATTTCACACAAAGAAAATAATTTTACAATCAAAATGTTTTTACAAAGGTTGAAAACATGTAACAGAATGTTTTCCAAATAGTTTTCAAAAGATTTTTCAAAAAGATTTTCAAACTATTTTTCAAACATTTTGCAAAAAATATTTTCACCTGATTTATTAATCAGTACATATAAAAAGAATTTGTGGAATGAAACATCTTGTTATTAAGATTTTTAATGAATTTTACAAGTACAAATAGCCATAGTTATTAGTGAAAATATGAAAGTACGAGTTCTGGCTAAAGTATATACACATTATATACGACCCCCCTATACTTAGCTTGAGCTATGTCCTCATAGATCGGAGAGAATAGAGAAGACATAACTCATACTCAGTATAGAAGAGTCTAAAGAATAAAGAGATAAGAGATGAATGAATAAACTAATGAGAAGTTGACTGTCCCCCTGTACTTAGGACCAAATAATCCTATGTATAGCAGGCTGTACACAAAGCAAGGCGGGTCAAGGGTGGGAATGAACAGATCGTGCTCAGATTGTCTCCCCCTATACATAGGGTAAGATATCCCTATGTATAGACAAGAAAAGGAGACAATGGAGAGGATCAAAGAATAGAAGACAACTCGGGGTGCACACCCCCCTATACTTAGGACAAAGTACGTCCTAAGTATAGAAGACTGTCTACAAGGGGCGACACCTTTTTGATAGATAAAAATGATAGAAGAGGAAAAGTAGAAAAGAAGAAAAGATATCAACAGATGGATCTATACAACAGAAGGTGGAAGTGATAACCATGTATGAGATGCAACTGATCAGAGTCATAGAACACATCTCATACCAGAAGGATGGGGGCAACGTCAACGGTCGGCGGATCATGATCTAGATATAACTTCAGGCGCTGACCATTAGCACGAAAGGTAGAGGAAGATGACAGCTCGGATATATCAATGCTACCATTGTCATGTACCTTCCTGACCACATATGGACCTTTCCACTTACTTTGTAATTTCCGTGGAAATAACTTCAGCCTGGAATCAAACAACCATACACGCTGATCGGGCTCAAACTGTTTATGGCTGATATGGGAATCATGCCATGTCTTCACTTTTTCCTTATACTGTAGGCTGATAGAAAAGGTTGTATCTCTCAACTCCTCCAGGGCTGCCAACACTGCTCTCCTCTGTTCTCCTATACTCTCAGGATCTAATAATAACTCAGTGACTGTCCATAGTGACTTATGCTTGATTTCCTCTGGAAGATGGCACGGCTTCCCATAGAAGAGGCAAAAGGTCGATGTCCCTAATGGATTCTTGAAGGAAGTTCGATAGGCCCACAAGACTGAGTCCAAAAGTTGTGACTAATCCTTTCGATCTGGGCAGACGACCTTCTGTAAGATAGTTTTAATCTCCCTATTCGATACTTCGGCAAGACCATTAGTCTAAGGGTGGTACGACGTGGCAACACAATGGTCAATGTCGAACTCGTCTGCAAGGGTCCTGACTTTATCATTAATGAAATGAGACCCCCCATCTGAAATCAGAAATCTAGGCACCCCGAACCGTGAAATAATATTTTTCCTCAGAAGCGACACACGGTTTTAGCATCTGCGGCTCGGGCGGGGATGGCCTCAACCCATCGACTGACATAATCTACAGCAAGCAAAATGTGTTCAAACCCTTGACTCCTAGGAAATAGGACCATGAAATCAATTCCCCATGCATCAAAAACCTCACAAAAATGAATGGGTTGCATGGGCATCATGTCTCTCTGTTCGCAAGTAGCCATTTTCTGACAGTCAATACATCTCTTCACAAACTCATCTGAATCCTTGAAGAGAGTAGGCCACCAAAGGTCGGATTGGAGCACCTTTTGGGTTGTCCGTCTCCCAGAATGATTTCCTACTGCCTCAAGCTTGTGGCAGTAGGTGAGGATGCTATGCTGCTCTTCTTGAGGAATGCACCTCCTCCAGATGCTATCCCCTCCTTCATGATAAAGGACGGGATCCTGCCAATGGTAAAACTTGGCCTTCGCTAGGAAGGTCTCAGATTTCTGCCTGGGCCAACCCTGTGGAACCGTCTTGGCGACAAGATAGTTCACAACATCGGCATACCATGGAAGTGAGGCGATAGCCAAGATCACCTCGTCTGGAAATGTCTCTGTGATAGGTGCGCAGGGCTCAGATTCCTCAAGATTCTCTAAGGGGGAGAGATGATCCGCCACCACATTTTTAACTCCAGGCTTATCCTTAATCTCAATATCAAATTCCTGGAGCAGAAGGATCCATCTGGTAAGGCGAGCTTTGGCATCCTTCTTGGCCATGAGGTACCGGATGGAGGTGTGATTTGTATAGATAGTCACTCTAGATCCGAGAATATAAGATTGATACTTATCCAAAGCAAAGACTACGGCCAGTATCTCCTTCTCTGTCACTGTGTAATTCCGCTGAGCGGCATCCAAATTCCGGCTGGCATAGTGAATGGCATACAACAATCCATCCCTCCTCTGTCCAAGCATAGCCCCTACGGCAAAATCAGAAGCGTCCGTCATGATCTCGAATGGGAGAGACCAATCGGGTGGCTGAAGGATAGGAGTCGTGACAATCATGTTCATGAGAGTCTCAAAAGACGCAAGACACTTATCATCTAGAATGAACTCGGTGTCTTTCGTCAGCAAATCAGTGAGCGGTCGGGCGAGACGGCTGAAGTCCTAAATGAACCGTCGGTAGAAACCGACGTGCCCTAGAAAAGACCGCAATTGTCGCAAATTGGACGACGGATTGAGTTTTCTGATGATTTCCACCTTGGCCGGATCGACCTCCATGCCCCTATTGGAAATGATATGGCCAAGGACCGTCCTTTGAGTCACCATGAAATGACTCTTTTACAAAGACAAGACAAGATTGAGCTCAATGGAGCGCTGAAGCACACAGTCTAGGCAGTCAAGACAAGCATCAAACCCATCGCCATAGACCGAGAAGTCATCCACGAAGACCTTTAAACAGTCACCCACCATGTCCGAGAAAATGGTTAAGATACACCTTTGAAATGTCGCGGGGGTGTTACGTAGACCAAAGGGCATCCGTCTGAAAGCATAAGTCCTAAACGGGCAGGTGAATGTTGTTTTCTCCTGGTCTTCGGGCGCGATGGCCACTTGATTGTGACCGGAGTACCCGTCAAGAAAACAGTAGTAACTCTTCCCAGCTAGCCTCTTGATAACCTGATCAATGAATGGCAGCGAGAAATGATCCTTCTTGGTGGCCTGATTCAATCGTCTGTAGTCCACACAGACCCTTGATGAATACCCATTCATCACTCTTTATTCTTATATTTTAGCTACAAAAACCTTTGCAAATACAAGTATATCTCTTTAAATACAAATAATTACCAAAGTACATGCATTGTATAAAATATAATAATTAGCATGTTTTTGTGCATAAATAAAAGAATAAAGAGACAAAAGAAAAAGAGGGAGATATTTAGAATAAATATTGAGCAACCTAATCCCAAGGGAGGGCTCAGCATGGGCCTGACCGCATAAAAGCCCAAGTAGAGGCAGATAAGGGAGCTCATGTGTGAATATATACCTGTAAATAAAATAAAAATATTTTCCTCTAAAAATAAAAATAAAAATGAGTTCGTACACATCTTTATATATTTGTAAACACAAAATCAAAATAAAAATAATAAAATTAAAAAGATAATAAAAACATCCTTCCTTGTACATATTCACCATGTACATAAACCCACACATATATTTATTTAGCCCCATAAATAAATAAATTAAAATCCCATCAAAATTGTACATATTCTATATTTCATATTATAAATAAATAAAGTAAAAATTATAAAAATAAAAATAAAATAAAAAGAAATAAAAATAAAATCAATTCCTTCTTTTTATATATACCATATATGTATATAAATAAAAGTATTTATTTAACCTTTGTAAATAATTAATAAAAACAAAATAAAAATACCCCTTTATTTCAAATTTTATCCTATAAATAAATAAAATATAAAATTGGAATAATTTGTATAAATAATAAATAATTAAAAATCAAAAATAAAAAATACATATGTTTGTACATGTATATAATAATAATATTTTGTAAATGCTTAAATTATACATCAGAAAAATAAATAAAAATCACTAAAAAATAGTTTGAAAATAAATAAACATTTTTCATGTTTAGAGTTTTTCGAAAATAAGTCATTCACTATTTATAAATGAATTTCCAAATAAATTAAAATCAGAATAATCTGATTGGTCCACGGGGGTTGTTGACCCCCGGTCAACTCCCCCCGCGGACCTTCTTCCTCCGCGGATCCAGCGCCGGACCTGTTTTCTCCCATTTATCCCCTCTTGACCCGATCACCATTTTGCTAAACCCCGGGTCCCATTTCTTCCTCTTGCATCCGAGATCCTCGCTGACACCTCCGCTTAGGGATCCGCGCTTCACGGAACCCTGCCCGACCCTCTCTTCTCGGACCTGCAAGTGTATAAAGCTCAAGCTCCGCCGTCATTTTCACGCATCTTTGGATCAGTTCTCTCCACCCTAGGAACTCCAAAGCCACCGCATGAGTGACAGCTCGCGTTCGGCCGTGTTGCAGCGAGGAGGGAGCAGTTGGACCACTGATCCGGCGACGTTACGCCGCCGTGCGTCGCCTAGACGTGGTTCTCGAGCCTCGGGCACCGACGGCCCTCAAGGCTAGGATCTGGAGCTTCCCCAGCTCTTCCCCAGTCGATCTCATCCATCAAGTACCCCTAGTTATCCCTGTCCTTAGCTAATTTTCATTTACGCCCAAATCGACCCATCGTTGACAAACCCCGATTCCGACCACCCTAGCTCATTGTTCGATCATCGGAGTCGACCAACATCTTCGCCCTTCCCCCACGCACCTTCTCAACCCCTTCGTTCAACCCAGTTCGGCACGGAACTGGGATTGGGGCTCCACCGCCGTCGCTTCGTTGGAGCCCCTTTATCTCGACGCACCGACCACCTACACCACCGCTAACCGGGTCGAGGCACTTTTCCCTCGACCCAGGTGCCTGTTGTTTTGCTTTGCAGGTCAATCCAAGTCCATCTGAGGGCTCGGACAGTCAGGAGAAGCAGCTCCACCTCTGCCGGTGCCGCCTGAGCTCTCCGGAGCTACGTTGCACCATCGAAGGGTCTCTTCAGACGTGGGAGGCCAAGGCGTTCCTTCTCCGATCACAAGCAGCCCGCGAGGAGGGTCACCGTGCGTGCACCGTGCTGGCAAAGTACGCCGGCCACTTGTTCTTCATGCATCCTCCAGAGCCGTCCAATCACCCTCCAGCTCAAGATCAGATTGCAGACGTCCATTCGAGGAGCCGCGCCAACCATTCGATCATCAGAGGTTGGATATCGACCGTCAGATCAACGAGGTTTAGCCGCAGCGCACAGGAGACGTCTGATCATCCACGTGGGAGGTTCCCAGCCATCCGATCTGCACCGCAGGCTCCTTTGTTGTGCGCCACCCCCCCTGACCGTTGGATATTACACGTGGCGCTCATCCGACCCTCGGCATATAATAAGGGGTAATTGTTCTTAGGCCCCTTTAGTTTTTGCATTTACGTTCTAGTCCTGTAAATATTGAGTTTAGTTGTTTTATTCTAGATATTTTGTACTTAGGACCTCATGCTTGTTTTATTTGCATTTATACCCCTGTCTACGTGGAACACGTGCATCGTCACGTGATTTTCTGGGATATTTGCATTATTTGGGCTATAGTTCTGATATGTTATTGAACGAAAAATCGTTCTTGATATTTGCACTTATACCCCTGTGCGTGGTTTTATTTGACATGTACTGAATATTCTGGGCTATTTGCGACTTCTTCCCTGGACTTTTAGCACGTGTTGCTACTAAGTCCTCGGAAGTAAGTTTTCTTACATTTTGGTCCTCTACCAAGAACACGTGCAACGCATGTGGGATTTTGGAGAATTTGCACGAGGACCCCCCCTACTTCTTGTATCTATTACATTTCAGCTCCTGGAAACATGTTTTCTTGCATTTAGGTCCCTATATGTTGTGCCCTTGTGTTTGATTTTAATAAAATAGCAAAATTACTCCAAATTCGATGAAAATTGGATACATGGCTCCTGCCATGGTGTAAAAGTTTCTCTAATTTTTGGAGACATTTCTAAGCATCTTTATTATTTTTAAAAATTCAAAAACACCCATTTTTCTTACTATCCAGTTCTGAAAATCACAAAAAAATATTAAAACATCTTCAAAAATCACCAAAAATTAGATTTTATTTCTTTTGTGGTGTTTGATTTTCTGACCAGATTTGGTCACCTTCAGATTTATAAAACTCCTAAAAATTGAAAAAGACCTAAAAACCCATAAAAAGTATAATAATTAAAAGAAAAATCCAAAAATAATAAATCCAGTGCCTAATTTTTCCTTGTAGCTTAAGCTTTAAAGGAAAATTACCTCCAGGCCTTGAAACAACCATTTAGTATTTTTAAATGGTTGTAGAAACCTGACTGGACAGTGTCTTGCATTTTCTGTCTTGTTTGATTTTTATAAAATTCCCTAAAAATCAGAAAAAACCCAAAAATTAATCATAAACATAAAAAAATATAAAAACATAAAAACATTTTTGTTTGAAATTTTGGACGAACTTTGAGTAGTTCAATAATTGTGTGAAGTTGCTTGTTCCCTTACTTTTCTTAATTTCTCTCTTATTGAAAAATCCAAAAAAAATCTCAAAATATTAAAAATCCACCAAAAAATATTTGTCTTTATTTTTTATTATTTTTGACTACTTCGTAGGCCGCAAGGCCATCACGTGCTCCCTGAGTCCGACCCTGGTCGCTATACCAGACTAATGCAATAGCTAGGGCCACTATTGATTTTACTTGACTTTTACCTTATTTTGGTGGTCTGATCTCACATTTTTCTTAATTGATACGATTGATTTCTCGAGCAACTGAGGTCGCAACGACCTTAGCTATATTTTCATCTACCTTAGTTGCTTGGGCTATTTTTCTGGTCATCAACCCTCCAAGAAGTTGGTACCCGGGTAGCTATCTCCTCTCCAGACTCACTCACAACTATAGTGATATCCGGCTTCTTGGGTACCACATGTAATGGACTAACCCACTTAGAGTCGGAGACGGAGTAGATAAAGTCGGCGCTCTACCACTTCGATATTTCCTTCATGACCACATCTCGAAGATTCGGGTTAAGCCGTCCCTGGAACTCACGCGACGGCCTAGCATCCTCTTCAAGATAGATGTGGTTGGAGCACAGAGCCAGACTAATCCCCTGGAGATCAGCTATACTCCATACTATCACCTTGCGGTTTCTTTCAAGAATCTCCATCAGACGAGATTCTTGTTCTCCAGTCAAACCCGCTGAGATAATGACTGGGAGCATCTCTGGATCACCCGCAAGGAATCTGTACTTCAGCGACTGCGGCAAGGGTTTAAATTCTAATCAACTGGAAGGTGGCAGGCATGAGAATCTGACAAAGGGAACCCTGCTGAATCATCCATAAACTGTACTGGCTCGCACTCCGTCATGGCTGTCGGCTCAGAAGGAATCAAACACGGCAAATAGTCATCGAAATCATCCCAATCGATGTCTGAATCTGAGGTATCAGAACTAGAAGAACATGAATTAAATTATGTTGTACCACTCGTCATAGAGCTGTCAGCCTCAAAGGTATCCTTGTCCAGGGGCGTGCTCTCCAGGCTCTCAACTGCCATAAGCCGTAAATATAGCGAATCTGTAGGCAAGGAGAGGGTCTTTGCTACCAGATCTATCCAAATAGATTCATCATCTGTCATCACAAAATTACACTCCTGGTGGATGTCTTGCTCAGCCTTTGTCATCTGTTCAATATCACTATACTGCTCTGAGCATGCTAATTCTCTCGCTCTGGTCTCATCGATCATCTATATTTGTATACTCTCGCCCTCTACGCGAAAGCATACCTTCCCATTATCATGATCGGTCACTTCCTTGGCTGTGGCGAAGAATGGGCGTGCAAGTATGATAGGGACATCTGTTACCGACTTAGGGATCTCCATGTCTAGTACAACAAAGTCCACGTGGAATCTCAAGCCCTAAATGGTAACGACCACGTCTCTTAACAACCCCTTTGCCCTCTTTGTCGACCTATCAGCAAACTGAAGGACTGTCTGAAGAAGAGGACCAAACTCGAATCGGTCGAGTAAGGCTGCCAGAAGGAGGTTTATCGAAGATCCGCTGTCTAATAAAGTACGATCGAAATGCTGCTCCTGAATCTCGCATCTGACGTAGGGAGCTCCTGCATCAGGACTCTTGGCTGGCATTCGGTTTTGAATTGTATAACAAGTGTAGTGGGTGAGCACATGGATTTGATCTCTGTGGTTCCTCCTCTTCCTGCGGACTGTAGTCTTCTCTTTCAAGCTCTTTTGGAAGAGGGGGATGTGCTCAAGTGCCTCCCGTAGAGTTTACTGGATCTGGAATCTATCAATCATCTGGTTGTTGAACTCTACCTGTTGAGTCTTTTTTGGATTTTCTCTTTTATTCCCCTTTGCCAAGCGGAGTGCTTTGGGGAAGGGGATGGTAGGGACCTCCTCAGATGGATGACTAGGAATAGGTTCTTGTGCCTGAGAGGAATGGAGTCCATACAATGATCATCATTCAACACATATGGACTCGAAGTAGATACAGAAACTTTTCCTTTATTCATTTTTTTGTTCTTTTTATTTCTACAGTCCTAAGATACAAAAGGTGGCAACACATCATGGGGGAGCTCAACAAAAGTAGAAGTGGTGGCCTCAGTACCATCAATGGCATCTGACTTTGCGGCATCAGCACTGCGCTCTGGCACATCATCAAAAATGGTGGAATCAACACCATCGTCTGCATCTGGTCTCACGACGGCCTCAGCACCATCGTTGGGATCTCCATCCTTGGTGGCATCAGCACCACCGTCATCCACATCGTCATTAGTAGCATCAGCACCGCTACTCTGCTCATCTGGCGCTCCAGATTCTTCGTGTTGTTGTCGCTCAGATGAGGCACCACCGGCGGGTATCCTACCGCTCCTAATAGTCACAAATTCAGCATCATACAAAAAGACATGTCACTCAAATAATAACTAGGAGAAGTATCCTCTGTAAACTGTACCTGCTAAGATTTCCTCTTTAGATTGTTCGGATTGGGCTCGATTTGAGCTGGTATGGCGACTTTGCCATTGATGATTTCCCTCATCTCCTGCTGGAACTCATCCATTTCCTGCCGGAAGGATGCTCGCTGTTCAGAGAGTAAGTGGGCAAAGCCCTCCAATGCTGGGTTCTCAAGGCAGGTGCCTGAGAACCGGAAGTATTCCCTTGTTGGAAATGAGGTTGCTGCTGGGAGGAGAAGTGCTCACGAGGATGGGGATATGACTGGTGGGGCTGCTGACGTTGACGCCACTACTGTCCCTTATAGGCAAGACGAGGACCATGCTGGTACTGCTGTTTGGCATACGGGGGCTGCTGCTGCTGCTGACTGTTCTGCTGTCCTTGAGCCGGAGGTTGCCGCTGGGAAGAGGTTCCTCTGGTGGTCCATCGGAATCCGGGGTGATCACGTCGAATCCCGACTGGTTGTGGGTACCGATCATACCATATCCCATTGACTTCCATCAATGGCTCCTGCTCGAAGGATGGTGGAGGTAGAACTTCCAGTGGCTGATCAGGCTGATAGACCACCATCTGACTGTCCTGAGATGGTGGCTGCGGTAGGTGATACTGTAGCTGCGGGACCGGCTCTTCCTGGATGTGGTTGACCTAGCGGTAGGGGGCAGAAGGCTGGGTTGAGCTGCTACTGCTGGGATCAGCCCGTGACCTGGGAGGCTGCTGAGTATACGTTTGTGCCTCGTGAATGCAGAGAATCTGCATCTTCAGGTCACTCATGTTCTTTGTTATCAGGTCCATCTGGGCAAGACTCTAACTCTGCTTCTTCTCGAGGATCTCGAGGCGGTCCAACTTTTTGCTAATTATTCTCATGTCGGCTGTTGCGGCTGCAGCTGCCGATGGAGTGTGGGGATCATCATCGATGCGGGCGATCTTATGAAATGATCTGCTCCTTGGGGGGGTTCTGCTGTGTGTAGACTCTGGCTTGGGCCATGACTGTTGAGTTTTCTTCCATTCCTTTATAGATGGCCCAGACGTCGTCTTCACCCATGGAAAAATATGACCCACCACAAGAGGCATTTACAAGCCCCTGCAGCTCCGGTGTCAGCCCACAGAAGAAACTCTGAACCAAACTGGGCTTGGATATATTATGGTGTGGACACCGGTCAATGAGTTCTCTGAATCGATCCCAGGCCTCATGGAATTGTTCATGAGGGGTCATTGTGAAATTGCTGATCATGGCTCGTGTTGTGTTGGTCAGACCGAGAGGATAATACTTATTCAAGTATGCGGTCCGGAGTTGTGCCCAAATGTCGACGAACTTTCCCAAATGTTTCAGCCAGTAAGCGGCTCTATCAACCTAGGAGAACGGGAAGGCTATCATCTTGATGGTGTCCTCAGTCACAAGCTTGTCATGGATTGTGCTGCAGATCATCTCAAACTCCTGTAGATGGAGGTGTGGCTCTTTGGTCGCCAGCCCATGGAATTTAGGCAGTAGCTGAATAGTGTGGCGCCGAGGCTTGAAATCTTCATGAACGAGAGGGACTCGGATCCATCGAAGAGTGATGGATGCTGCATAATTGTGCAATTCCCTCATGATTGTCTGTGGCGATCTCTCAGCGTCAGGATCTCCTCCTACTGCATAAGGTATGTCTCCTCCACCACATGCAGCTCTGTTTTCTCTATCAACTCGCATCTGCGTCAGCTCTCGCATGACGTCACCCATGAATACTCCTTGGTCTCTGATTTGTCTCTGCATGGTCTCCAAGGAGGCAAGTAATGAGTTGTTGATGACAGCTTGGTCATATAGAAATGGGGGGTGCTCATGCCCATTTGGGGGTTCTCCTTTGTCTGCCATGCCTGGATTCTCTGAAAAGGCAAAAGAACCCATCTCAGGTGCCGTCAAATGATCTGAGCTTTGTGTTGCACTAAACTCTGAAACTGCTGGACTGATGGAGGAAGAAGGATGGTCGAGAGGGAACGGGGTGGAAGTGAACTCAGGTTCGGAGAGTGGGTCTTGACTCCCCGAAACCATCCTAGATGAATAGGGAGGAGTGCTGGATAGTGGTGCTGTCAAAGACGGCCTAAGAGATCTCCTTCCCATCATTGTAATTATTAAGAGGAGCGAGGTTGAGAAATGAAGAAGAGGGGGGGGGCAAAATTGTGCACAATTGTGCAATGTTTTTGATCTTGACCTAGATCCAACTAATCAATTAAACACAATGTAAAGGGTTCACCAACTCAACACGTGAAACCGTAAGAGATCGGCTATTATCATTGTAGTTTTTAGATTGAATTCAGGTAATTTATCTTTGAACGAGTCCTTAGAGCGCTACGTCTATAGGAGAGAGTACTGCCAGATAAGTATCACGTACTTGTCCTCCTCTTGTGTAACCTGTAGTATGCACTTTTTAAATTCCTTATAACCCTTCCTGGATCCCTACTCAGCCAAATAAATAGAGAAAGGAAGCTAATAGGTGAAACCGATATTTCGGATCTCGCTCGCAACAGAATCACCCGTAAGCATGCAAGAACCTACTCGGACGCAAGACGATGAGGCATACACCCCCGTGAAGGCCTGGCCTAGGCTCGATACTTCGGATAAGGTCGATGCTCTACATAATAGAGAGTCATCAATGGTGACCAAGCCCTACTCGTCCACGTACGATAGAAGCGCCAATACTTCGGTAATCCAGGCGATACACAAGGCAGCCACAGACTGGGTTTTGGGCTCTAATCCTTACAAAGCCACTCTCTCACTTGGAAGGAGACCTTCCCATGCAACCTGAATAGAAATGAGGGTATTACTCACCCCAAGCAATGAGTCCAATTAACCAATTTTATTTAGGTAAAGTTTTCTTTAGCAGTCCCTTTTTTAATTTTTTTTGGTGTTATCACTTGCTTTGAGTCAATTCAATACAAGCGCCTAACATTTTTGTATTTTTCCTTGATTCCTATTTGTTCCAAAATCAGATGAAGAGAGTCAGAAAATCCAATACAAGTGGCACTAAGATGGAAATCTCACCTTAGTGCCTAAATGATGGATGCCAAGATAGAAGACTTACAGTGATTCCCAGTTCTCTCCATGTGGGATGCAAAACAGGAATTTTTAAACCTATGCTAAATGTCGATATGCACACGGAAATCGTCCTACGCAAGCAATTGCTAACGTGAAAAACCAAATGCTAAACACACAAGTGAAACCTAAGTGTCCGGTCTTGGGGGCCGATCGGTGTCCACCACAATGGATCTTGCACGCGTTGTATACGACCCCTCCCGGCACGGTGGTTTCAATCTTATGTGCCTAACAATTAATTAAATTTAAGTCCATACTACGAATCTATAGGTACATGCAAAGGTTATTAGGTGTTTGGCCTTAGACTACGCGATCAAGCAAGCCTAAAAACTAAGGGCTCATTCCACAAAAATGTAAAGACAAGAAAACAAAACCAGCAAATGACAACGGTGGAAAGCCGATAAATACCGCGGTGAGCCCCCCAAGTGAACAATCACTCGGGAAATTTAGTTCGAGTGTCCAAATGTCCAAGGTACATGTATTATTACAAATTAACGATGTCTCTCTCTCACTAAAATTACACAAGTAAAGAGCTAATCTACAAAACTTCTAAGTCTCCTCATGCCGGAGTCAAAAGCTTCACGTGGTTGCCCAGGCGACTAGGAAAAAACACCTCTCTCGCTCCGCGGTACCTCGCACAAAGAAATAAAGATGGTGGTTATATAGCTCAAAAATATGTATCAAAAATGGAGAGATTAACTAAAGCAATGATGGTAAACAGACAATCACAATCAAACTCAACTATGATCTATACGTTGTTGCTCCCCAACAATGACGTCATTTGATAAAGACAAAAATCGAGCGGTCGTGTATTCCACACAAGTCGGGAACACAGTCGATGTGTTGACCACTCAGAAATCTGGATTTAATCAACAGTTAACCCACGATCAAATCAATCAATGAGAAGCAAGTGGAGTTAAAATTTATTATAACTCTACAAAAGTGTGTATAGTGTGCAAGTGTGTAGAGTGTCAAACACGGGGAGCAAACAAGATAAATGATGTAGTTCAAGTGCAAAATGTGAATGTGATTAAGTGTCTATGCAATTTTTTGTGGGATTTTAACTTTATATATTTATTTTTTTTAATTTTTTATTTTGTATTTTGGTTTTTAATTTTCTGATTTTATCTTTTCTTTTTATATTTTATAATTTTATACTTTATTTTTCAATAATAGAATATATATATATACACACACAATATAAGAGAGAGGAGGAACAAGGAATAAGGCAAAATGCTCAAAATCAGGAAATCAAGTGTTTTTGGTCTTTTTATGATTTTATACTATTTTTGTGATTCTGGGAAATTTTTCTGAATATTTTTGGTATTTTTAAAAGTCCAAATACGAGAAAACAATGAATTAAACTACTGGCCGAAATTAAAATGAGGATTAAAAATAGAAATCAGATCTAAAAATCCTTAAATTAATTTTAAATAAAAGATAATTAAACAAAGAAAGTTCAGAAACTAAAATTGGATTTCTAGGATTTTTCTTGAATTTTTTAGATTTTTATCAAGATTTTTGAGTTTTCTAATTTGTAAGGTTTTTCTTTTGAAATTTTTAATTATTTTTTGACTAACACTAAAAGACACTGAAATACATAAAATATATTTTTTTTGGAATTTTTCAAAAACTTTTACTAATTTTTATGGGTTTTCTAATGCAAATAGTAGCAAAAGGCCATGTTTTTGAATATTTATAAATAATAAAATGCAATAAATATGCAAAATAAAAATATGACGTTAAACTATGATGCAACAGGAGCCTAGGGTAATTTTGTGATGATTTTTAGAGTTAAATAGATGCATGGAATAAATACTAGAAACAACAAGAAACTACAAACTAGCAAGGGCATAAATGTAAATAGACAAAAAGTTCCAAGGCCACAATGTAATTTTCACGCAGAATATACCACTAAAAATTGAAGTTAGTAGACTAAAAACAAATATCAAAACCCGCGGGGATACCCCTGCAAAAACACCAAGACCACGTGCGCAAGCACGCGCCCCTAGCGGGGGCATAAATGTAATATGCCAAAAGTCTGAGGGCTTTCTTGCAAATTTCCACAAAACTTATAACTGCATATGAGAGTTCACAGACTGAAACAAAATATACAAAAATCACCGGGATTCCTTTGCAAAAATGCCAAGTCACATGTGCGAAGCACGTGACATGGTAGGGGTCGAAATGCAATAATACAAAACTTGGGTGTACGCAGTGCAAATATTACAAAATAGAACAACTACCGAGGAAAGTTTAGATAGTGAATAATAAATACAAAATTTTGCGGGGGAAGTTATGCAAAATACCCTCTCTTGGGCGGAAGCGGATGACAAATATGGCGCCACTTAAGACACGTGTCGTCTCCTGGACACGCGATGTCGCTTTGGCTTTAACGACAGCGATTAGATCGCAGCGAATGATCGGATGGCTACTGAGGGCTACGATCTAACGACTATTGTGACTTTTGGGCAGCCGAAAGAGATCCGATGGCAATGAGGCCCCCATCAGATATCAATACTCTAGGTACCCCGAACGATGAAATGATATTCTTCCTCGAAAATCTACAAACAGTCCTAATATATGTGATTCGAGCAGGTATGACCTCAACCCAATGACTCACATAATCAACAACCAACAGAATATACTCGAATCCTAGACACTTAGGGAATGGACCCATGAAATCAATGCCACGTGCTTCAAGAACCTCAAAGAAGTGAATGGGTTGCATCAGCATCATATCATGTTGTCCACAGGTGCCCATCCTCTGATATTCAGTCCACCTCATCACAAATTCTTAATAATCCTTGAAGAGGGTAGGCCACCATTGGCCGTATTGGAGAACTTTATGTGTTGTTCTCCTCCAAGAATGATGTCCTCCTGCCTCAAGCTTGTGAGAGTATGTGAGGACGATGTGATGCTCCTCCTGATGAATGCACTAATGCCATATGCTATCCCCTCCTTCATGATAAAGGATGGGATCCTCCCAATGGTAGGAGTTGGCCTTCACAAGGAAGGTCTCAAGTCGCTGCCTGGGCCAACCTTATGGAATTTTCTTGGCGACAGGATAGTTCATAATGTCAGCGTACCATGGGAGAGAGGTGATAGCAAGGATCGCTTCATATGGGAAGGTTTCAATAATGGGATAAGTCTGCTCAGATTCCTCATGATTTTCCAAACGAGAGAGATGATCTGCCACCACATTCTTGACTCCAAGTTTAACCTTAATCTCAATATCAAATTCCTGGAGTAGAATGATTCATCTAGTCAGTCTCACTTTCGCATCCTTCTTTGCCATGAGGTACCTGATGGCAGTGTAATCTGTAAAAATAGTCACTTTGGATATGAGAATATATGATCTGAATTTGTCCAAGGTGAAAACAACGACTAGCATTTCTTTCTCCGTGACAAATATAGTTATGCTGAGCAACATCTAATGTACGACTAGCGTAGTGAATGGCAAATGGTACTCCATTCCTCCTCTGTCCCAGCATGACCCCTACGGCTTGATCGGAGGCATCCGTCATGATCTGAATGGGAGAGACCAATCCGGTGGCTGAAGGATAGCAGCCTCAACAACTAGACTCCTAAGAGACTCAAAAGACACAAGATAACTATCATCTACATTGAACTCGGTATCTTTCATCAGCAGATCAGTCAAGGGCCGGGCAATCATGTTGAAGTCGTGAATAAAACGTTGGTACAAATCGACATGCCCTAGAAAAGACCGAAGCAGCTGTAAGTTGGATGGTGGATTGGGTTTCCTGATGATATCCACCTTGGTTGGATCTACTCCATGCCCCTGTTGGAGATGATATGACCAAGCACTATCCCCTGAGTCACCATTAAGTGACTCTTCTCCCAAGATAAAACAAGATGGCCCTCTATGCAGTGCTGAAGAATGGGGTCTAGGCAATCAACACAAGCATCAAACCCATTGCCATAGACCGAAACTTCATCCATGAAGACCTCTAAACATTCACCCACCATATCCGAGAAGATGGACAACATGCACCTTTGGAGTGTCATCAAGGCATTACATAGACCATAGGGCATCCGCCTGAAAGCATAAGTCCCAAATGGACAGGTGAATGTCATTTTGTCCTAGTCCTCGAGCACTATGGCTAACTGATTGTAACCAGAGTACCCGTTACGAAAGCAGTAGTGACTCTTCCTAGCTAGGATCTCTATAATCTGATAAATAAAAGGCAACAAGAAATGATCCTTCTTGGTTGCCTGATTCAATCGTCTGTAGTCCACATAGACCCTCCAAGAAGTTGGTAAACGTGTAGATATCTCCACTCTAGACTCACTCACAACTGTAGTGATGACCGTCTTCTTGGACACCACATGTAACGGACTAACCACATGTAGTCAGAGATGGCATAGATAAAATCGACGCTCCACCATTTCAATATTTCCTTCATGACCACTTCTCGAAGATTTGGCTTCAGCCTTCGCTGGAACTCACAGGATGGCTTAGTGTCCTCTTCGAGATAGATATGGTGGGAGCACAGGGCGGACATATCCCCTGGAGATCATCTACACTCCATCCTATTGCCCTGTGGTTCCTTTCAGGAACCACCATCACATGAGATTCTCGCTCTCCAGTCAAATCCGCTGAGATAATGACTGGGTACATCTCATGCTCACCTGCAAGGAATATATACTTCAGTGACTTCAACGAAGACTTCAACTATGGGCAACTAGGAGCTGGCAAATCCAGCCACTGAAAGCAATGAGTGAAGGCAAGTAGATCTGAATGAGAGGACTCTCATTGATCATGCAAAACTGGTGTAGATGGCACAACTGGTTTATCTATACTCAATGTTGGCATTGTCTCTACCCTAGTTGTTGGTTCTATGGAAATTAGATAGTCATCAAACTCTACCCAGTCTATGTTTGAATTTGAGGGATCTGAATCAGAATCACATGATACATATTCTGCCTCACTATTATGAACGTGATTGTCAACGTTGAAAAAGTTCTCGCCCAAGAGTGTGCTCTCTGAACTCTCCTCTGCTGGAAACCGTGGATCTGTATCATCTGAAGGTGAGAGAAGGTCTCGTGAAATAAGATTGTACCAAGTAGCTTCATCATCGATGATTATAAAATCACACACCCGGTGGACCTCTCGCTACGCCTCTGTCGTATGCATTGCATCGCTGAATTTCTTTGTACAAGTTGAGTCTCGTGCTCTACTCTCGTCAATCATCTCTATTTGTATACTCTCACCCTCAACGTGAAATTACACCTTCCCACTATCATGGTCGGACACTGCCTTGGTTGTGGCCAAGAATGGATGTCCTAGAATGATGGTGGTATCGATCACAAATTTAAAGATCTCCATGTCCAACATAACGAAGTCCACGGGGAATTTCAGGTCCTAAATTGTGATGACCACATCCTTCAAGAACCCCTTCCGCCACTTAATAGATCTATAAACAAACTGAAGGACTATCCTGCTCTGTCAAAGATTTGGACTCAAATCGGTCGAGTATGTCTGTCGGGAGAAGGTTGATAGAAGAGCCCCTAACAAATAGAGTACAATTGAATCTCTACTCATGACTGTAGCATCTGACATAGGGAGCTCTTGCATATGGCTTCTTAGCTGGCAGACAGTTCTGAATAGCAAAGAAGGTGGCACGGATCAGCACATGGATCTCTGCTTGATGGTTCATCTTCTTCCTGGGGATAGTGGTCTTCTCTCTCAAATTCTTTTGGAAGATAGGAATGTGCTCTAGTGCCTCCGGTAGAGTTAGCTGAACTCTAACTGCTATTTTTTTGGATTTTCTCTTTTATTCCCCTTAGCTAAGCAGAGTGCTTGATGGAAGGGATGGATGGCTCTCCTCAGATAAAGGGCTAGGAAGAGTTTCCTGCTTCTTTGAAGGCATGGAATCCATACAAGTATTAACAATCATCACATATGGATTCGAATATGAAGAAACTTTTCCTTTATTATTTTTTTGGTATTTTTCATATAGTCCCGGGGTATAGAAACTGGAAAAAACACAACTGTATTGGAATGGGTGGCCACAGTACCACCTACGACATCAGGTGTTGCAGCATCAGCATTGCACTCTTGCTCAACATCATGGAATATGGTGGCATAAGTAACATCCTCAACATCAAAGAAGCGACGGCCTCGGCACTATCAGTTGGATCAACATCCTTGCTGGCTTTAGCACCACCGTCATCATCGTCATCCTTAGTGGTACCACTAACCTCCTCGTTTGGCGCTCCTGAATCCTCATGGTGTCGTCGCTAAGACGAGATGCTACCACTTAGCATCCTACAACTCCTAAGTGACACAAAATCCGCATAAAATGTGTATGAAGCAATGTCACCCAACAAATCACTAGGAGTGATGGTCTCTGTGAACTGTACCTTCTCAGATTTTCTCTTCAGGTTGTTTGAGTTAGGCTCAATCTGAGAGGGTATGGAGGCCTTTCCCTTCTCCCGCCTAAGGGATCTTTGTTTGTTGGAAAGTAGACATGCTCGATTGTCATGGGCTTGCTTCTCATAAGCTAGCCCATCAGAACTGGATGGGTTGCCTCTCTGAAAGTGAGGTTGCTGCTGGAACTAGTGAGGGGAAGGCTGAGAATACTGTTAAGGATGTTGTTGGTGCTGCCACCATTGTTGTCACTGTTGGTAGGGACGAGGACTTGGCTGGAAGTGTTGTTGTTGTGTCTGGTGGGAGAGCTGGGGCTGCTGCTGCAGATGGCCAAACTGCCCACCCTGAGCCAGAGGATGTTGCTGGGATGAGGTACCTCCAATCGACTACCTGAATACGGGATGATCTCAACAGATCTCAGACTGCCGTCAGTCGTACAAAATCCCGTTGACTTCAATCAATGGCTCCTCCTCGTAGGGGGTGGAAGAAGAACTATTAGTGGTCGATCCTGCTGATACACCACCATCTCAGTGTCCTGAGATGGTAGTGGCTGACAGTAATGGTGTTGCAGCTGTTGGTACGGCTCTACCTAGAAGTAGTGAACCTGGCGAAGTGGGGCAGAGTGCTGAGGCGAGCTGTTGCTATTGGGATCAGCCTGTAACCTGATAGGGCTGAGAAGCCATCTGTACCTCCTGGAGACACATGATCTGGGTCTTTAGGTCACTTAAAGTCTGTGCCAACTGATCGATCGGAGTCATTCCTTGCACTGCTACTTCTCAATAATCTCAATGTGGTCCAACTTCTCACTGATTATGCCCATATCAACGACTGATGACTCTACTTGTGCTACAGCTTATGAAGAGGTGGATGGACCTGCATGAACTCGTGATATCCTTTGATAGGACATGGCATGGTGTGAGGGTTTCCCCTATGTGTAGAGGCAGGTCAAGGAAATCATTATCTTATTCTCGTCCATCTCCTCACAGATAGCCTAGACATGGTCTTTGTCCTTTGTGAAAGAGGAACCACCGCAAGAAGCATTCACTAGCCCTTGCAACTCTGGTGTTAGCCCATAAAAGAAGCTCTGTACTAAGTTGGGCATGGAGATGTCGTGATGTGGACACCGGTCAATAATCTCACGGAATCGATCCCATGCCTCGTGGAATTGCTCGTTGGGGATCATGAAGAAGTTGTTGATCAGAGCCCAAGTTGTATTCATCCGTCTGAGTGGATAGTACTTGTTTAAGAACTCGATCAGGAGTTGTTCTTACGAAGTGACATGTCTCCCTAAATGCTTCAGCAAATAGGTTGCTCTACCTATAAGGGAGAAATGAATGACATCATCTTGATGGTGTCCTCATCTGCGTATCTATCGTGGACAATGGTCTAGATCATCTTGAACTCCTATAAGTCTAGATGCAGCTCCTTGGTGGCAAACCCATGAAACTTGGGCAAGAGCTGAATGGTCTGTAGAGGGAGCTTGAAGTCCCCCACATTTACCAGAAGCTGGATCCAGTGGTATGTAAGAGTTGCACCAGGGTTGTGCAACTGTCTCATCATTCGTGGCTGCCTGGCTGGCTCCTCAGGCTCTTCTGGTTGGTCTCTTGATCCTCCCCCACCTACGGGTGTATCTCCACCACTTGCTTGGTGTGGCTCTCCTCTGTCGGCTCACATCTATGCCATCTGTTTATGCACCTCTTCCATGAAGGCTCGTTGATCTCTAATCTATCTCCACATCATCTCCAGGGAGCCTATAAGTGTATTGTTGATGGTGTCGTGATCAAAAACGTACATTGAACCCTGGTGCTGTCCATCGGTATGCTCCTCGCTACTGACCATCTTGCGGGTCTATGCAAAGTCAAAAGACCTGAACTCAGGTACCGTCAAATGAACAAATATCTGTGTTGGTCTCTGCTCGGGCTCCTCAGGACTAGAAGAAGGTAGGTCGGAGGGGAATAGGGAGGAATTGAACACAGGTTTTGAGAGCTAGTCCAAACTCTCCAGAACCAGCCTAGATTAATGGGGCGGAGTTCTCGAAAGCGGTGCTAACAAGGGCATCCTAAGGTCCTCGGGTCCATCATGGTGTTCTAGGATAAGTGCAGATAGGATCTGGAAATAAACAAGATCAGTAGTCAAACCCCCAATTCACCTATGCAACGCTGAGCTGCTAACCGTGATGGTTCGATCTTTTATCTTGTCAATTTTATTTAGATGATAATTGAGTCTAGCAGGGTGATTAAGTGAGTTTTTAGGAACCTGATGCTCAGAAGAAACTATCCCATTCCCAATGCTAGATCTTTCCCAACCAGTACAAGTTGCAGAGCATTTACCGACTACCAGATTAGCTTGCTCTACTAAGGATATCGCGGCCTGCTTTATCGAAAATCGAAGCAATTCACACTGGAAAATGACTAACCCCAAGACCAGTAGTCTAACGAGAGTTCAGGTGTTGCTCTATCCTAGTGTGCGGGTCACTCTCTCGCGCAAGCAAACCAAACAATGAGGGGATGGCTCTCCCAAGATAGATTTTTAGGGAAGTGTCTTTTAAAATCAAGTTTGTTTAGCAATCCCAATTTTATGATTATCACTTTTTAGGGTATTTTCAATAAGAAAACAAATGCCTAATGTGTTTTTCGATCTCCTGATTTGTTTAAGTCCAAAAGCAGGGGGGGAAGTCTAAAATGCCAATACACGATCAAATACTATGATTCATGAAAAGTAAGAGATGCGTACATGCAGTATACATGTAAGATGATCCACCCATAAATTTAAAGACTGAATTTAAACTAAACTAAATGATGCAAGAAGAAAACAACATTAGATGAGTAATTTCTACACATGAAGAACAATAACTAGCTAACCAAATCATGTCCTGAGTCCGATCTTGGGAACCACTCGGTGCCCGCCACAACGAGTCCTGCTAGCGCTTTATGTCGTTCCTCATGGTGCATGGACTCAAGTCTAATTAAACTAACTTTTTATTATGAGTTATTAATAAGGTCCAATTACGAATCTATAGGTGCAAACAACATATTAGGGATTGTGACTTGATTATTTACGTCACAATCAAAGAAATTCCTAAATTTAAAGGCCAAATTCTTCGAGAAACAAAGGAATAAAATGCGATAAATCAAAATCGGCGAAAAACCACGATGAGGTCCCCCGAGCACACCCGTGCTCGACGAAATAGACCCCGATGTGCCAAGTTCATGAAAATGTCTAAGTGTCCCTACATCATTAGAATCAATAATAAATCTACTCTGTGCTAATCTTTATACTATAACTACTTGTGCTATGCTCATGCTCCTCCTCAGGTTTGAGTCTCCTCCAAGTTTTCCTAGGGTCGTTCCTCACACAAAAAGAGGAACAGAAATGGGTTAGAAATAGTTATAACATATTATATATAGGATTTCTTTCAAATAGGACGCAGTCCTTCCTAAGTTAAGGAAGGCCAGGCCCTTTTTGTATAAAACAGGATGACATTGGTAGAATACATATACAGTTTTGTATTATAATGTGTAGTTATAATGTTTGTATTGTAATGCGCAATTTTGTATGCGGCTTTGTATTTATAACGTGCACCTATAATACAAAGTATATACGTATTCTACTAAAGTACTCGTGTTTTATACAAAAATGGGCTGGCCATCCAAAACTCAGGAAGGATTGCGTCCTATTTGAAAGCCCCCCCCCCCCTATATATATATATATATATATATATATATATATACACACACACTAAGCCATGCTCCCCGACAATGGCGTCATTCCGATGACGTGAAATTACGATAGAATAAGGTGGAAAATTATGAAGTGTCATTGTACCTAATTAATCGAATCAATCACAAGAAAAATAAACCACTCAATAAATCAATCAGGCAATCAAAGCATATAAGCAGTTCGCTATTTTTATTTACCAGTTATAGCCACCAGGAGCACGATTAAAGAGCTAAGTAGTCGAATTTCTAGAAATAAAAGATTATTTTGGAGTTTTAATTTCAAATATTTTTAGAAATTTGAGATATAAGAAAATGCAAGTAATAAAATAAAACAGGTAGTCTGACACTTAGAAAAATAAGGTGAATATGATACTAAAAAAATGGTATAAATAGCTCAAAATGAAGTCCCAAAATTATACATCTATTTTTCCTAGATAGATAAGATTATATAAAAGAAAACATGGCTTCATTTTTGGATTTTTGAATCTATTTCAAATTTTAATGATTTTTGCACATTTTGAAGTGTTTTTGAGTTTTAATACACTAGACCTAGTATTACATAATGCTCTTCAAATATGATATATATATAGATGAGGGAAAACTACAGTATTTTTTTGTATTTTCCTGAAATTTAATGAATATACTAAAAATAAAAGATATTAAGAAGACTGATATAATATTTTTGATTTTTTGACTATCCAAGCAACATGATAAAAATACAACAAATCAATGTTTGTAGAACAAATTCTAGTGCACATGGACATATTTTTAGATTTTCAAATTAATAAAAGGTGCTCCAGAAATAAATCAATAACTCAAAATATTGTAGAAATTCTACATGATGAAACTCGCAATATCTTTTGATGAAATTTTAACATAAATTTGAACCCACTATTTCCTACAACATATCCAAAAATGAGCAAATGATATCAAGTATTGAAAAAGTTATTAACAAAATAAACCAAATGAGTACCCTGAATTCAAAAATTCACCATTAATAGCTCGTAAATCAGAATATTTTGGAATTTGAATACTATGTAGATCTTTAAAGCAACTTTATAACAAAAAATATCTCGTTGGAAACGGAGTTCAGATGAATGATTTATGAGCATTTAAGTGCAAGCGTACAGATGAAAATAGTAAATATGAAACTGCAATACAAAATAGAGCTCAAAAAGTTTCTGAAATATCCTAAAAGCGTAGGGTATGGTCGTAATACTTAAAAATTATCCACGTGGCATTTAGAGGCTCATGGAGGGATGGGGACACACACGTAAAATACCAGAAGTAAATGGGTGCATACATAGGATTTCTACCCCTTGGATGGAGGGTTGCGATTAGAAGGAGAGGGTGGATCCAACGAAGGCTGCTATCCGCCCCCTCCCTTCTTCTTCTTCCTTTGGACAACAACAACAAGAAAGGGAGTTCGCGAGACGGTTGCCATGGAGATCGTTGACGAGGATGGTGCTTGGTGAATGTGAAGGTGCTATGGTAAACCTGCGATTAGAAGAAGGGCTCGAGTATAAAACTCGACCAATATATTAGGTATGCAAAAATGGGGAAATGAGTGAGTTTTCCTTAGATTTGGTAAGGAAAGAAGGAGGTGCTCCGACCACCTTATGCGGAAAAAGATGGATGGGGTCGTGGACAAGGTGTGAAGAAGGTGAGGTGTTGACGGCAAGTGGGAGCAAATACAACAACTAGATGAAAGGGAAAGGTGGTGAAGATAGGTTCTACCGACAAATAAGATCACCAACCAAAACAAACTAAATTAAACTATGTTACCTATAATCAAAATGTAGCAAATGGATGATTTCACATACGAAGACCAACGCTCCGGTGAGCGTGGTTGGTCGTGGCCTCAATTCCGGTGATGAAGAGGCTTGACGCAGATGAATTCCATCGTACAATGGAGTTCGATCACCAAGGGATCACACCAATGAAAGGTGACTCATGCCCACAACCTCTCTGTCACAAAGGAAGTGGGAGCTAGAATGAAGGCTCTAATGGTTGATGATTTCAAAACAATGGGAAGTGATGCTCTTTTATTTGGTGGAGGAGATGGAAGAGAGGAGGCCATTGGAGGAGGTCTAATCAATGTAAGTTGTGAGGTGGTGTGTGTAATGGGAGTGGATTATTTCAAATTTTTTTAGACTCTAGTGGGTGTCATCATGTTCCATGGGGACCAAAAAATATATTCCCAATGAAAATTTGCATGAAATAGATGTTGGGAGACTTCAAAACGAAAACTCAAATCATAAAACTTTCTCAAAATAATGTTATCTAAAATACTGCAGAAGAAAGTTTTGCAAAAGATGTAAATTAAAAATCGGTATATCTTTTAGGTATAAAATATCCATCTTGGATTTTTATTATTTTTAATTTTTTTTCTTGTTAATAACATTAGAAACTTGGAAATATTTTTGTTGATTTTTAGTTCATTAGAAGTGCTAAAGATAAAATATAAGTCAAGTTGACTTGTACAGAAACGACCTATTTTTGTCTTTTATATTTTAGATATTTTTATTTTTTATATTTTTATAGAAAGTAGAACATATAACTAGCAAAATGAAATAAAAAGTTAAAATGAAATCTATACAAGAGAAAGAAAAGGCCGTAATCTATTGTACAAATGGGTCCCATAGTCGACTTCTCACAAAAAATCCCCGACCACTATCAAAGTATTTTTAGAATTTAATGCTTTGAAAATGATGAACTTTGAAAGTGAGTTTGGGTTAATTGGAGTTGTATGCTCTAGACATAAAATCTGAATTGCATGCATATGGGAAAAAGTGAAGCAGTTCCATTTGTCAATTATTCACGATGATATTGTTATAGTATTTTCATAATTTTCTATACATTTTTATTGAATTCATGTAACAGAAATCATTTGCATCAGAATTGTATACAAATACTAACAAACAAATGAAGTTTGATTATATTTGTGTGTATTTTTGTGCAGTTATTGACCCTATCTCTCCCTACTTCATTCCTTGTTAGCAAAATCAATTCTTGACTTGATATTCGGGTTTAGGGTCACTATGTATTTATTCTAAATACATCATTCTTTCCTTTTCCTTTACTCTTTTATTTTTGCTCAAATTACATGCTAATTATGCAATATTAACAAGAGCATGCAAAAAGCTAATTTAATTGTATTTACAGGTATTCACATGATGTTTTGCCATAAAAGAATAAAGAGTGAGAATCAGGGATTCATCAAGAAGCACATAATAACCATGGCTTCTATGAATGCTATCATTGATCTCACATAAAAGAAGAACGATAAGGGAGCACCTCTCATCAGATGCTAGAAATTCGATTAGACATTCAAGGTCACTCTCCTTGATAGAGGCTCTTGAATAAACCTCATGCCCTCATCACTTCTGAATAAATTTTGGCTTAGAACACTCAAACCCACTCTTATGATTTTGCAATTTGCATATCGATCCATTAAGCGGTCTAGGGGTTTGTTGGAGGACGTTATCATGACTGTACAAGACATGTGCTTTCTAGTGGATTTTATAGACCTAGACATGGACTCTTCTACACCTTTACTCTAGACTCCCATCATTCTTGGAAAATTATTCCTTCGCACAGTCAAATCAATTGTTGACTACAGGACATGCAAGATCACATTTCACTCCCACAGTGATGGAGTCAACATGGACATAATCTTTGAGAAAAAAAACTGCATTCGATGAAAGGAATACAAAACAAACAAATGACTATGATATTGTTGACATCATCGGCCCTCAATCTTCCTTGAATAACATTTATACAAAGGAAATCCTCTCTTCAAAGGAGGTAATGGAAATAATAGGTGATGCATGCTCTTTTACTGATTGAGGAACAACATCTAAATTATTGAATAGCTTGTTAGAAGAAGATTCAAGCCAGATCGAACACGAAGAATTAATTGTAAATTATGTTCACCACATTCATATCAGATCTAGTAGTGATAGAGGTGTAAAGAACATCATCTATTTCATCAGAACATCATTCTACTAGAACAGTTCTCTGAAGTGTCCACGGAGCATACTCCACAATTACAAGAACATAAACAATACCGAGCAAGTCTGAAGTATGCACTCCTTATGGTGAAGAATGACCAAGCAGAGGAGATCTCTACCCCAGTACCAACATCCTGTGTGTGTGTGTTGATTAAGGTCGTCTGAATTCAATGAAAAAGAATGACCATTTTCATCTACCATTCATTAATCAAGTTCTTGAGCAACTCACATGGAAAGAATTCTTCTAATTTTTTATGGGTATATTATGTACAACCAGGTGACGTTCACTCCTTAAGACCAGTATAAGAAAACATTCACCTACATTTTTAGGACATATGATTTTTGAAGAATGCCCTTTGGACTTTATAATGCACTTGCCACATTCGAAAGGTGCATGATCATAGTCTTCACCGATACAGTCGACGGTTTTGTTGAAGTTTTCAAGGATGATTTCTCTGTCTATGATAATAGTTTTGACTCCTTTCTTCAACAACTAGACCAAGTACTACAGAAAAGCCTTGTTGTGAATTTAATTTTATCATGGGAAAAGATTTTATTCATAGCCACGGAAGGAAGTGGGTCGAGCCATGTCATTTCCAAGCTAGGCATGGAATTTGACCCGACGAAGGTGGATGTTACTGCCAAACTTGATCCACCTCGAAACGTGAAAATGCAAGGTCATTTCTTGGGCATGTCGAATTCCACAGAAGATTCATAAAGGACTTTGACAAAATTTCTCGACCTCTCATAGAGCTTCTTTGTAAGTGATGAATCTTCATTTCAACACCTTTATTCTTTTACTTTGTCCTTTAAACCCTTGATAAATACATGTATATAACATTAATTTTTCAAAATAAATACTCTATAGGTTGTACCAAAATACTATAGAAAATATTGTATAAATACTACATTTGTTGCCAAAATAAAAGAACAAATAAAAGAAAAATAAAAATAAATGAGAGACCATATGTGTTGAGTGATGATGAATCTATGATTCTCATTCCTTATTCTTTTATTTTAGCTTTATATTCTATCAAAAACATATGTAAATCGGTGCAAATACATTTACTTGTAATTTTTCACGACCTTGGTAATATCCCATAAGTAACACGTATTTTCCAAAACTAAAAGAATAAATTGAAGAGAAGAAGAAAGATGTATTTAGAATAAAACCGATTAGCCTAAATATCATGAGATGGTCATTAATTGACCTTATCGACAATAAAGGGTTAGAGAGAGATATGACATAGTGTATATAGCACCTATACATATAAATATTTATATATTTATTTATTTTAAACTTCATAAATACCATATCATATTTTCGAACACTTATACAGACCATTACATTGTAAAATAAAATAAATGAGAACAAAACTAAAAATAAAATCATATCTTTCATTGTATAAATTGCCACTATTATATATATTATACATAATTATTTAACTTGTAAAAATCAAATAAAAATTCCATGCTCTATAAATTATGTTGTAAATAAATAAAATATAATATAAAATGCATTTTTATAAAAATAATAAAAATAAAAATACATTTATATAATGCATAGGTATATTATACCTATATAAAATAACCTGACTTTATATGTTGTATAAATGATGTCATAAAATAATTCAAAATCATAGAAAATAACATGAAAAATTACAAATATTTTTTGTTTTATTCATTTTTTTATTTTTTTAATTGTTTAATATTTTATAACTATTATTCTTTCATTTGCTAGCATGGATTTTTCCCATTGGTCTACCTAGGACCATTGACCACGGTCAACTGGTCCCCCAAGTCTTGTTTTTCTTGAGAGCGAGTTTTTTGTCGATTTTACCGATTTTTCCTAACCACATCCACTCGTTTCCTTCTCCTATCAACAACTCCAATTGAAGGATGTGGATCCCTAACCCACGCCTGACACCAATATTAGAGATCCACATCTTGGTTCGTGTATTATCGTCTTATCTGTCTCGAACTTGGAAGTCTATAAAAACCCTTGCATCCTCCTCCTTTTCTACCATCTTTGGCTTCTCTGCCACCTCTGTTGCACCCAGCTTCCATTCCTTGAGTGATAATAAAGAGAGATGCAACAAGATAGGTTTGTAAGTGAGATAGCCCCAAGTCTAGTGACATCTCCACCATGCTCCGCCATAAGGAGCTCAGCCTCTGGCCACGCCATCCATCGAGGCCCCAACCCTAGAGATCCTTCATCTCCAGCACAAGCAACCACATATACTCGTAGGTACCCTCTCTAGCTTCAAATTGTTCCTATTATGCATCATCTTTTCATTCTAAGCACAGAATCCACCTTAACCTCATTCATTGCTCTGACCTTTCTCTCAACCGACGTACACCTCGCATGACCCGAGCTATGCGTCCATATCTCTCTCCGTAATCTATCAATCAATCCGACATCGGGTTGGGTCGAACCTTGGGCATAATCAAACCTAGTGCAGGGCCTGATCATCCATATCCCCAACAGTTTATTTGATGTTATAATCCTTCGTTGGAGCTTCCTCTCCGAGCCAAACACTTTCGTACACGAAACAAAGCAAAGAACCTCATTTGGAGGTCGAACCAAAGAGGCACATCAGCTCGAAGATGCTCAAGTTTGCCATGTATCTCCAGGTTCTTCTTGGTCTTGGACCCTTCGGAGCACCTCTACCATTGTGGACCATCCACAACCATATTTCGCCCCTCAAAGAAGCTCTGAGAGATGCCTACGTAGCGTTAATTTGCTGATCAAAACGTGTCGGAGGTGAGTTCTTCGCTAGTTCATCGAAGCGTTCCTCTCGTCGTTGGATCCAATCCCTCCCTAATGATAATCTCCATTATCCACTTTCAAGACATCAAGATTGTTGGATTCATCTGAGGACCGTGCCAACGTCGTTCATTGCCAAAGGCGTACCCTCTGATCCTGATTGCTCATCACAACTGGAGTGCTCTTGGTCGTTGATTAGCGCACGATAAGGGGTAAATTTAACATTAGGCCCTTCTCTTTTTGCATTTTATTCTTAATCATGTAAATATATGTGGTAGTGTAAATTGTCTAGGATAGTTTGCATTTAGGACCTCATCCTTTTGTTATTTGCATTTTAGTCATGTTTGGTCGAGCCCGCATGCGTCCCTACGTGATTACTTGGATCATTTGCAAGATTTGGTCTGAACTATTCATTGGTTATTGATTGAAGTTTATGTTCTAATATTTGCACTTATACCCCCTGCTTGCCTAGGCCATGTGTTGCCCGCATTTTTGGTGGATTAATTGCATAGAGGTCCCTATACTTTATGATTTGGCCCATAAATTTAAAATAATTTTAGATAGGTCCATCAACATTGTTTTTACGTTACTTGTCTTTTATTTAGTATAATCAATAGTGAATTGACTCTAAACTTTACACAAATACTCTTTGAGATTCATGTTTGCATATTGTATTTGTGGTAACTTTTGCTAGTTAATTTCCTTACATTTTCTATTTTTAAAAATTCAAAATCTCTTTAAAAAAATTATATGTTTTAAGAAGATCCTAAAATTTCGAAAAATCATCTAAGAATTCCATAAAAAATTGGAATAGTTGTCTTCTAGTTTCTTTTATCTCTAGTGTTAATTTTGTTTGAAAATACCTTGTAAAAACTATTAAAATTATAAAATACCTTAAATTTATAAAAATATATAAAACTTTAGAAAAATCAAAAAAATAGAGATTTCAGTTCTGTTTGTAGATATTTCCCTATGTTTTATTGAAAAAATCACCACTAGGAGTTTTGGGCATTTTAAGTGTTTTTTGCTTGGAAATCACTCCTGGCTATTCATTGTTCATTATTTTTTCATTGTTTGATTTTTATAAAGTTTAAAAAACATTTAAAATTAAACAAAAGTTAATAAAAATAATATAAAACATTAAAACCGAAAATATTTTTTAATATATTTTTCTGACTATTTTTTACATATTAGAAAAAAAAGAGTGATTGTTATAATTTTTATCACTTGTGTATAATCCCCTTATTTAAAAATTTAAAAATTTTGAAAAACTAAAAACTGCTAAAAAGATTTTTATTCCTGAAATCTCACTACCAAGCTTTTAATTGTGCTCTTTGAGTTCGACCTTGGTATTAAAAGCAGTGAAATCACTTACATTGATTGTATTATATCTTAGTGGTTTGATATTTCTCGTTAATCTGCTTTGTTGATTTGGGTCACAACAACACCATAATTTCATACACAGCCCGAGTCAGTCAGGAGGTAATTAGAATGACGCCATTGTGGGGGAGCACGTCTTACTAGTTTGATTACCCTTTTTATCTCTATTTATTACAATTGTTTCTGACCATATTTCGTTTCCTTTTTACACAAGGAAATGCCTGGAGGACGATTCGATTTGCTTTGGAGGGACCAACACAACAGGAGGAGTAGGGGTCTGATGGAGTAGATATTTTGGATAGAGTTATTTATTTTAGCAAAAAATCTTTTAATAATTTAGGACTTTTGGACACTTGAAAATTATTAGGGGTCTCTTTCTCCAAGAGTCGGTGCACTCGAAGGACCTCATCGAGTTTTTTGTTGTTTTTCGAATTTTACTTTCTATTTGATTCCCTAGGATTTGACCCCTATTTTTAGAACCTTTATTGCTTGAGCTAGATAATTAACTAAGGTGCAAACACCTTATTAGAATATTTGTTCCTATAGATCGAATTTGGACTTATTCGAACGAAGAAAAAGTTAATTTAATTTGTTCAGAGACCACATGCTGAGAGAGGTTGTATATAGCACTTGCAGGACCCGCTGTGGTGGGAACCGATTTACATCTAGATTCAGACTCAGGTCTCTTTTCTGATTAACTAACTAACCAAATCTTTCCACTAATAGAAGTTTCTCATCTTAGGATGATTTTCTCATGCATCACATAGATTAATTTTATTTGTGTCTTTAAATTTGTGTATGGATTACCCAGTATGTAGAGTGTTGGGGCAAGGTACACATTTTCTATTTCTGCGTGCATCATAGTGTTTAAGTGTACATCGCCTTTGTGCTTTCCTCTCCCTCTTTTTATTTGACTTAAATAAAATGGAAATTGGAAAAATTTTAGACATTTGATTTACACAGGAAAAGATCTAAGAAAGAGATAACCAATAAAATATGGGACTTCTAAAGCAAACTTGACCTAAAACCAAACTTCACTCAAAATTTCTTGTTTTGTGGAGAGTAGCCCCCTTATTATCTGATTAATCTATAGAGAGTTAAGTGAACTACATACAAGGTTAGCGCCATGCTTGAACTCTATTTAGACTATTGGTTCTAAAAATGATTAGCTATTTCTCATTGAGGGTCTGCGGGTAGCCGATAAATGGTCCACTTTCCCTTAGTAGAGTAGGTGGTTCAAAAGACATCGCAAAAGCATGATCCTCAAGCAATGGTTAGCTGGAGATGGTCCGTACTTACACCCATACTGGATGGGAAGTGGGCACAACTAGTCGTACGAATCTGAATCAGTCTCCAATGAGAACCAGGCTCCTGACAGCTTGCTTGATTGCTCTGATAGAGTGGATTATCATCAAAAAAATTAACAAGATAAAAGTCCAAACTCACACGATCATTACAACATTACGTGGGTGAATTGGGGTCTAAATTCTCATCTCGATTTCTTCCTAGATCGAATATTCAGAACTCCCTAGATCAAGATGTTGGGACCTAGATCTCTTAGGTTGCCTTTGACAACACCACTTTCCAACACTCCTCCCCATCTAGGGCGGCTTCAGAGAGCTCAAACCCACTCTATGAACTCAAATTCACCCTCCATCTTGTTCCCCCCCGACCACCTTCCTTCCATACCGGAGGTACCGGCAAAGAGGCCAGCACAACTATTTGTTCGCTTTACCACACATCAGCTAGGTTCTTTTACCTTTGGAAAAACTAGTGACATGGCCAACAGTGTGGGAAGGACCGATGATCAACCTTAAGCTTCTTCATTTGTATTGGACTAGGATGCTATCAACAACCCACTAATAGACCAGGGACCAAGGAGCATTCATTGCTGAAGTGAGGAGGTAAATTTCTCTGTTGAGAGATGGCAAACCATTGGTGGGAAGATACCTAGAGCCATGGGTGGAGATAGATGCCAATACGAGCAGTCGGACTGATGAATCCACGATTTATCGTCTTTATTCTTTTATTTTAGCTTTATTTTCTTATTCAAACACCTATAAATACCGACTAATTTCATGAAATTATCATTTTGCATGCATTTGTTATATATGCATTTTTAACTGTTTTTGTACTCAAATAAAACAATAAGAAGAAAAGAAAAATGAAACATGTCTTTATGGAATAAATGTAAACTGACCCGAACCTTGAGAGAAGATCCATACTTGACATGATCGATCAGGAATAAAGTAGGGGAAGATAGGGTCTTTAATTCAAAAATCAAAAAAATATTTTGTAAATTTTTCCCTCTATATTTGTATAAAAGTTGTACTATTTATTTTTTTGTACATAAATTGACATCAAATTAATTATTTTTGTAAACAAAAGTTGTACTATTTTCTTGTACATAAATTGGCATCAAATTAATTATTTTTGTAAACAAAAGTTGTCAATAAAATGTTTTGTAAAGAACAAAAATAATTGCAAAGCAAAATAATGTACATATCATAAATAATCACACTCAGAAAAAACTATAAACTTATAATTGAAATACCAATTCTGGCTCCTTACAAACTCAAATTGTACCACACACTTTTATTATACTCTAAATTAAATTATCTTTCAAATAGCCGTGATTTCATAATTTTTGGAGTTACGGTTGAAAAGTCAATTTTCAGGTGTGTTTTGTGCAGTTTTACCACTTACTTATTTGTATATTGATCCATATTTATTTTTTATGCATAATGTACATAATTGTAAATATTTTCTTCATTATTAAAAAATAAAAATAATAATTAAAAAATAATTAAATGTTTTTAAAAATTATTTCCTTATTTGTACTTGTGTATATTGTATTATATGTACATAATATTTGTATACAACTAATTTCCTTATATAAAAATCACCAAAAAAATAAATATATATCATTAACTAATTAAAGCAATTTAATTATGAAATTCGTAATTAGATTTAATTATTTAATTCATTATTTGATTAAAAACATTGCCTTGTATATAATATATTAATCTATACCATTAATAGCCACCATAAAGGTGGCTAATTAATTTATATATATTAATTATTTTATTTATTTATTTTTATTTCGAATTTCATAATTAATTAATTAATTAATTAATTAATTTAATTAATTTATTTTTATAATTAATCAAAAAAACCTTTCTTATTTGTATATACTTTCCATTTTGATTTTCAACTTCTGTTTATTGGGCTCCACCTCCTTTGCTATTCGTTGATCAATCTTTGGTGGAGATGAGCCCAATGTACGAGAGTGATCTTGTCGAAGAAGGATGCTCAGCCTCTGAGTCGTCCGGTGACGGTGAGTCGGCCCTCGTCGAGGCCATCACGACATATTCGATCTCGAGGTGAGATCCAACTTTATTTCCTGTTGTTTTTCCTATATTAAATTTTAGAATTAATTTTTGCTTCGATTTTGTGATTAATATTTAGATACTAATAGTCCCCAAAAAATCATATCATATTTCAGCTCTTAATCTGATTTTTACCTCTCCTCTCGACCTCTTCATTTCCATTCTATCTCACGCAACCACGCACCTCTGACCATGCATGATGGCCGGAGACACAAATCTATCTTTCATCTCGCCAAGATCCGCAATCGTTCACACATCCCATTTTGTTTATAATAAATAAAATAAAATACATATAATTGTTTCTACCAATCAATTGTTTTGCAGGAAAATTTAAATTATATTAATAAAAAATATAACTTTTTTACTCTATGTTTACAGTTCTGTTTCTCAAAAAAAATTTATCTACTTTTGTTTACATAAAAAAAACAGGTCATTCATATGGCCTCCCACAGCCAACGACACCCTTCCGCCGACCTCCCATGGCCCCTGTGCTCCACCGTCCATGTGACGCACCTCCGCGTCGGCTGACCCTTACCGATACTCCTCCATCTATGCCGCCATTCTAGTGGCCTGTGCTCGGCACATCCACGATGCCAGTACGCATCCAGCGACGGTCCCTCCGCATCCCACCCATCGAGAAGCCCTTCCGCCTCCGCCCGAGCTCCCCACCACCGACTCCACCACGAATGTCAGTGCCCAGGCCGCACAGTTCTCCACGTCGTGCAACTTACGTCATCCATCGACCTTGCTCCAGTGCTGGATGTAGCTCGTCGCGCTACCGCTCCCTCCGTCCTCCGTACAGCTGATAACCCCCTACTACCGATCGCCGCGGCTCACCGTGCCACCGAGCTCCCAGCCTCGCGTGCGAGTGGCTATCTCCCCATCTCTCCACTTGTTGAAGATCACATAAGAGAAACCCTAGGGCATTTTCAGACTAAAATTTTTTTGGGAAAATTTCAAAAATGCCCCTGGAAGTTTTTGAATTTACGAACATGCCCCAATCTCCAGAAGATCACGTACATGGCATGTGTTATTAGGTTATTTACATTTTTCTCCCTGCATTCATTTTTTGTTATATTTTAAGGCAGAAACTTCAAATAATTGTACTTTAGTCCATGTACTCCAAACCGTTAATTTTCTTGTCATTTTCATTAAAATAAATGTTTTTCATGCTCAATAAATTCTCAATTAATTTATATATGCTACGACTATGTGCTTAAAAATTGTACAAGAAATTCATTGCATTTTGTTGGTATTTGATATTTTCACAAATTCAAAAACAATGTCTTATTGTTTGCCCTAAATTAGAAAAATCATACAAATTGAAAATTTGTTTAAAAATTCCAAACAAATTACTGTAGGTGTATTTTACTGTCCTTTAATTTTTGTACAATTTTTATGCATTAATCATTCATAAAAACCAAAAAAAATACGAATAACTAAAAATCTTAAAAAAATAGTGGAAAATTCTACAAAAAACCAAAATTTGTGATTTTAGTCTTTGTTTGTAGATATTTACTTGTATTTTATCTTAAAAATAAGTTCCACTCTTGGGAACTTAAAGTATTGTTAAGTTGTAAAATACTCTTGGATGTGCACTGTTTTACTTCACTTCCACTGTTTGATTTTTATAAATTCATAAAAATATCATAAAATTTTAAACAAAATCTAAAACATTTTAAAACCTGTAAATTAAAACAACATTTTTTGTAATTTTCAGGACATTTTTGACTATTTTGAGAATAAAAAAGAGTGTGGTGTGTGTATTTTATCCCTTGTTTTTTTAAAAAATAAAAAAAATGAAAAACCAATAAAAATCTCATTTTCGAAATTTGACTATGTAGTTTTCAAATCGTGCTCCTTACGTTCGACCATGCTCGTTATACCAGGTAAATTTAATAGCGAATACCGCTTGCTTGTCATTGATTGAATTTTCTCTTATGTGGTTTAAAAATCTTTTTCTCATTTATTGAATCGATTGGTTGAGAACAAAGACTATTGCATAATTAATACGTATCGATCGCATCACATTTTTGGCACATCAGAATGGCGTTGTTGCTGGGGAGCACGACTTTGTAGTCATTTTTCAGTGTTGTTTTATTTATCTCTCTATATTATAATTGTTTTTTTATCATCTCTTATTTACTTCTTGGTACGAGGGAATGCTTGGAGGATTACTTGGGGATTCTTTTTGGAGGACTTGCATTAGAGGTGAAGTAGAGAAGAGAAGAAGACAATTATTTTATTTGAGAGAACAATTAGACATTGTTGTAATAATTTAGACTGAGAACTATAGTTGGACTTGGACATTCTTCGAGGTCTATTTCGCCAAGTGTCGGTGCACTTGGGGGACCTAACCGCTTTTTTCTGTGTTTTCTTTATTTCGCCGTCATAACTTTCAATTTGATTCTGGCGGTTTTATCCCCTAAACGTAAGACTTTTTGTTTATTATAACCTAATTAGCTAAGGCTCAACACTTAATTCCTTATCGTTGTTTATAGTACGTAATTGGACTTGGCTAAAAAATAATTTGAAAAAGTTAGCTTAATTTGATTTGAGACCATGCACCGTGAGGAGTCACGTATAGCGCTAGCAGGACCCGTTGTGGCGGGCAACGAGTGACTCCCAAGATTGGACTCCAAACTCGATTCGATTGGCTAACTATTATTCTTCAGGATCAATAGTAGCTTCTCGTCTAAGGCAGATCTCCTCGTGCATCATATAGTTAGTTTACTTTCAGTATTTAATATATGCGTAGATCATATTGCATGTAGAATGCTGGAGCAAGGTACTCATTTTCTATCTTTGCATGCATCATCGTGTTTGACCGCACATTGGCTTTTTCGACTTCCTACCCCTGTTTTTGGACTCAAATTAATCAAAGAGTAAATAGGAAAGCTTGTTAGGCATTATTTTTGAAAAAAAGAGAGAATCAAAAATTAAAAAAATCGTGGCTACTATGTGAACTTAACTTTTAAATATAAGTGATTCCTAATTGTTTTTGGAGAGAAATCCCCTCACTATTTGTGCTTTTAATTGCTCTCATACACATTAAGGAGTAGTGTCCAAATCCCATCAAGCCTCCTAAGTTGTTGTACAACTTTTGTCTTATTACCTAAACTCTAAAATTGAAAAGATAAAGACTGAGATCTCACAGTCAGATTTGTGTGGAGTTGGTGAACTGATGGTTTGCTTTGTGTTTGAATGTCTTTGGTGTGAGTTGGTTACATTTATCTTCTTTCTATCATTAGCAGTCACTTTCTATCCCACCCACCCTCCCTTCATTTCCCCCTCTTCAAGATGGCACACAATCTATTCCAGTCAGATTTTGCAGCTTCATCATTTCATTCCCTTCATTTCCACCCACTCTCTTGGGAGGTCGAAACTCCGACTGACATCCCATCTTCTTCTTCCTTATTCCCACCTTCTCATTTAAGAAATGTTGTGAGTGATGCCTGAGGAGACTAGATTTATCAAATACGAGAACCAGACGATTACATTGTTGAGATAAGAGTGTATCCCATAATGGATCACATGGAGTAGTCGCGAGTTTTAGATGACTTTTATCCTGGGATGATGGATGAGTACACAGATCAGGAAACACCCTCCGCTTCTACATTGAGTTCCTTCATTCTGGATTTAGTGTTCATTAATCTACTGCCAAAATTTTCAAGGGGAGTGCATGAGGAAACTTATATTCATATACCTGAGTTTGAGGATTTTTGTGGATCGTGAGCATCCATTGATATCACTTCTGAGGAACTGATGCTGATAACCTTCCCTTTCTCACTTCAGACTAGAGCTTTGAGATGACAAAGAGAGTTGGGGAGGGAAATTGCTAAGAGGGGAGATTTACGATTATTTTTGCAGAGATTTTACCACCCAGTGTAGAGCAGAATTGTTGTGGTCTTGCATTCGATATTTTTTATTGACCCCAAGGAGACATTGAGAGATTAATGGTTGAGGTTACGTCATCTTTTGAGGTGATTTCTAGATCATGGATTTTTTATGACTGACCTTGTCCAGATCGTCATGAGGGGGGTGATCGTAGACCAGATTGCATATGTCATTACCCCATGTGGTTGTTCACACCACAGTCCTGACATGGATTTATTTGAGACCATCTTGGGTACACTTCTAGACATTCCATATTCACGAGATTATTTATTTGGGGCAACACACGAGGGAGATATGACACCAGTTGAGTGTGTGACACTTCATGCTGATTTAGACAGCACACACCAATCAGAGGATATGGATGCAAATACATTTCATTTGATGGAAGTATTGACTAGCATTGTGAGTTCCTAAAGTCGGACATTGGTAGAGTTCCCAATGATTTTATAGCCAGATTTTGAACCAGTCATGAACTTTCACATAAAAGATTCTTGGATTCTATATTTGTTTGGATACCAAGAAATAGAGGAGGAGCCCACATTTGGATACATCTCAACATAGAGAGCTTGATGAGGGACCGAATTTTTATTTGAGAGACATAGATAGTCCCATATTTGAGCCTTTTGTTGTTCCATTTGATGGGGTCGATACATTTTTGGATGACCTGATATTTAGCAATATTGATCCCCAGTTCGATGATTTTGCATTACTCCTCGAGGGTTATATGCGGAAGGATGCCACAGACCCTATGTACTCGGTTTCACTTTTTGAGAGTGCATCGGATCTGTTAGATCACGAGATCGAGTTTTCTATTGTTTTTATCATGAGTCTGAGTTTTCTCACCTTAACGACCCAAGCGAGGATGAACCGATCTTTGAGGTCTTAGATGATTTCATTGATTTCTCTACATTATATGCATCATGTATCATCCTTTTTAGCTAGTCTCCTGATCTTGATCTTCCTTATCTATTTGAGATGGTGATTTACGTAAAGGATTCCTTGAGAGATGCTTACTTCTCCACATTTGACTTCTTCGGCTCTACCATTTAACTCCATTCAAACCTTTAGCCAACTATTTCTTTTGTGCTATAGAGCCTGATTTCAACTTCCCACATCTTTACCCGGTAGCAGACACCCTCCTTATTGTTTACTTGGGTATTTACACTGTTGACCTCGTCGTTGTTTTCCCACTGGGACTGTGATGACAGTATGATATTCGCCTCGCAAATACCGTCTTGAACCACGATACATAATTAACCTAGCCTTTGCACCAAGCTAGGGGCCTAACTCTAGCGCTTGTTGAGAGGCACCTCAACATTATTCACAATAGTATAGATTGATTTGTCCATATCATAGATTCTTTCAATATTACACCCCATTTCCATCTCAAAATTATTCCATACTAAGGGTGTACTTTATGCTAAGTATAGGGGGATGTCAAACTTATGATTATTCTTCAATTCTGTTTACCTATGTTTTGCTTCCTATACTTAGGGATATTTTACCCTAAGTATAGGGGAGGTAAATCTAGTACATTCTAACCCTTGGTGTTCCCCTTGTGTACAATCTTCTATACTTAGGAATACTTGATCCTAAGTATACGGGGATCACCGACTTCAATTGATCTCATTCTTTCATTCATCATTATAGTATAATATTCTTTTCACTTTTCTATACTTAGCACGACTTATGTCTTCCTTTGCAACTCTTTAATCACTATGAGGACATAGTTCGAGCTAAGTATAGGGGGTGTCGTATATATTGTGTATATACTTCAGCCATAATTCGTACTTTCACATTTTTAATATGGCCAAAATACATGTAAAAAACTAATAAAAAGATGCAGAAATTTCCTCAAATTTCATTTTTTGTATATACTTATTAATAAGTTATGTTAAAATATTCTGAAAATTATTATGAATGTAGTTTGAAAATCTATTTGAAAAATATGTTGAAAACTGTTTGTAAAATATTTGAAAATATTTTCAACCTTTGTAAAATTCTTTTATCTTGTAAAATTTTCTGTGTGTGAAATAATTTCAACCTTTGTAAAATTCTTTTATCTTGTAAAACTATTTGCAAATGTTATAAAAATGGTTGAAAAAGTATTTAGAAAATCTATATATAATGTTTGAAAAAAGTTGGCAAAATTGTTTTCAAGTGATTGTAAATGATTATAAAATAGTGAACATATTATTTTAGACTATAGTTTTCAGATTTTTTTGTAAAAATATTTTTAAATAAGTTTGACGAATATATTAATAACAAAAAATCCAACTTTATGTATATACATGTATATGTTACTCAAATAGTAAATCCTTTCTCCTGATTCTTGTAAGTAATCAACTCACTCCTGTGTAGATATATGTATCTCCTCCCTAAAGCTTAAAAAAACAAAAAAATGTATATACTTGAATATATTACTAACTACATGCAAAAAAAACTCCCTTTTTGCATGTGCATCATTTTTTCAAAAATCCGTAAAAAGTTCAAAATTAGAAAACTGTTTCACAAAAAAGATTTTGCTTTCTTATCTTTGCATTGTACATATCTCTCGCATTGGCATGTACATTTTTCAAGACAATTTTGACATTTAAACTAAATCTGTAAAAATTTTGAAGAATGGAGCTTAGTTGGACCTTAATCCACTTAATTTTAGAGGAACCTTATAAGAACTGGAGTTAAGACTTTTCAGGCCCTAGTGACTTAACTCTTTGAGTTCGTAAGACTATGTTGACATGTCATCTTGATAAGTCTAAGTAGAATATTTAACAGCACACACATGATTCTTCCAAACCACATCTTAGCTTGGATAAGCAGTCTACATGTAGCTCTTCATGGAGGTAGTGAGGGGGCAAAATCTTTTGGCTTGGGCTAGTATACAAGGGTAGTACATCTAGGCCGAACCTCTCATCACCCTCTAGGGAGGGAAGTGTGTCTTAACCTCGTTTGGTGATGTTGTGGTCTAAACACATGATGTTGTGGGGTTGCAATAATGCTTCAAAGAGGGATAGTCTACCGGCTCAAGAGTAAAAACTCCTTATGTATATGATGCACCTGTTATATATTTTCAAAAAAAAGAAAAAAGATACAAAATCTCCAAAAATGGACATGCTTGATTGAAAAGTAAAATGTCTATTGGAGTGTATATACAAGTAAAAAGAAGAATAAGAGCTTCAAGGTTAAATGTTTTTGAGCTTGCAGCGGATGACATGGCTACACTGGTCATGCATCCAAAGATAGATAACTACATTGATTGCCATCCATTCTCTTCTTTATCTCCTCTTCTTGAGCTTGTTGTACTTGAACTTAGAAGGGAATATCCTCGCTCTTCGAAGAAAGAGTTGCTAGACCGAATGATTAGAGTTACCTTGTTGAGAGAGGTTGTTTCTTTGATACTTTTGAGATGAGGAGCTATATTTCCCTTACACCGTACAAGTAAAGATTCATAGTCATAAGAATTTGTGTATGTAGACTTGTTCTGACCTGACTATTGAGGAGACCTGAATAGGAGTCTTATGGAACTTATAGGTTCTTTGGTTTTTTTTCCATTTCCCATTAAGGTTTCAACATACTAATAATCCAAAGGTCCGACAGAACTCCATACTATATTTTAATGAAGATAAGTTTAAAACTCAACATTGTTCTAACTTCTTTCCCTTTTCTTTTCTTTATTTTTTATTTATTTTCCAAATAAGTGCTTGCTAAGGGACTAGCAAAGGTAAAGTATAGTGGAATGATGAATCCATGATTCATCGTATTTATTCTTTTATTTTAGCTTCAAACACTTGTAAATACGCACTAATTTCATGAAATTACCATTTTGCATGCATTTGTTAAATATGCATTTTTAACAACTTTTGTACTTTAATAATGGACTAAAGAAGAAAATAAAAAGAAAGGAAAAATGAAAGATGTATTTATGGAATAAATGTAGACTGATTTGAACCTTGAGAGAAGGTCAAGACTTGACATGATCGACCAGGAATAAAGTAGAGCGAGATAGGGTCTTCAATTCAAAAATCAAAAAAATAATTTGTAAATTTTTTACTTTATATTTGTATAAAAATTGTACTATTTTATTTGTACATAAATTGATCAGAAATTAATTATTTTTATATACAGTGGTTGTAAAAAAAGTGTTGTAAATAATAAAAATAATTGCAAAGCAAAATAATGTACATATTACAAATAATTACACTCAGAAAAAGCCGCAAAATAATAATTAAAATACTAATTCCGGCTCCACATGAAATCAACTTGAACAAAACTCACTTCCATTATACTCTAAATTAAATTATATTTGAAATGACTAGGATTTAATAACTTTTGGAGCTACAGTTGAAAAGTAAGTTTTCTAAGGTGTTTTGTGCAGTTTTACCACTAGCATAGTTATATATTTATTCATATTTATTTTTTATACATAATTTTCATAATTTTAAATATTATATTTATTATTAAAAATAAAAAAAATAATATTTTAAAAAATAAAAAATGATTTAAAAATTATTTCCTTATTTGTACTTGTGTATATTATATTATGTGTACATAATATTTGTATACAACTATTTCCTCATATAAAAATCACAAAAAATTAAATATCTAACATTAAATAATTAATTTAATTTAATTACGAAATTTATATTTAGATATCATTATTTAATTCATTATTTGATTTAAAAACATGCCTTGTCTATGATATATTATTCTATACCATTAATAGCTACACTCATGAGAACTAATTGATTTCTATAAATTATTTTTTTATTTATTTTTTTTAATTCTGAATTTTTTAATTAATTAATTATTATAACTAATTAAATAATTAAACCTATAAAAACCTTCCTTATTTGTATATACTTTCCATTTTGATTTTCCTCTCCTATTTATTGGGCTCCTCCTCCTTCGTTACTCGTTGATCAATCTTTGGTGGAGAGGAGCCCAATCACCGAGAACAATCTTGTCAAAGAAGGTCAGCCTTTGAGCCGTCCGGTGACAGTGAGTCGGCCCTCGTCGAGGCCATAACGGCGTATCCAATCCCGAGGTGTGATCCAAGTTTATTTCCCATTTTAAATTTTAGAATCAAATTTTCCTTCAATTTCGTAATTAATCTTTCGTTATTAAAAATCCCGAAAAAATCCATGTGACATTTCTGCTTCGCAATCGATTTTTCACCGAGCCTCTCGATCTCTTCATTTCCATTCTATTTCATGCAATCACTCGCCTCCGACCACACATGGTGGTCGGAGACACGAATCTATCTTACATATCGAGAAGATCCACAGCTATTCACACATCGATTCAGTCAACGAGAAAAAGATTTTTGAACCACATAATAGAGAAATCAATCAATGACAAGCAAGCGGTCTTCGCTAGAGACTAGTAGTCGGTGGGATGATACCTAGAGCAGAGGGTGGAGATATATGCCAGTACGAGCTGCCAGACCCAGCCAGATGAGGCCACACTATGATGTAGTATTACAATCCTTGTGCAACCCTCACCCATATATGGATCCAGCTGCCCGAGATCGTGGGAAATTTTGAGCTTCATCGCCAGACCATTCAGTTACTGTCCAAGTTCCATGGGCTAGCAACTGAGAAGCCCCGTCTCCAGATGCAAGAGTTCAAGATGATGTGCAACACCATCCCGAATAGACTAGTAAATGAGGACACCATCAAGCTAATCACCTTCCTATTCTTCTTGGTTGACAGAGCAGCCTACTAGCTGAAGCATATGGGGAAGGAGATCACAACTTGGGAGAAGCTACGGACCGAGTACTTGAAAAATTACTATCCACTCAGCTGAACCAACATAGCTAGATATATGATCAACAATTAAACCATGATCCCAAATGAACAGTTCATGAATCTCGGGATAAATTTGGAGAGCTCATCAACAGGTGTCCTCACCATGAGATCAGCAAGCCCAATCTCATCGAGAGTTTCTTTTGTGGGCTGACACCTGAGCAGTAGGGGCATGTGAACGCCTCGTGCTGAGATTCCTACTTCGCTAAGGATGAAGACCAGGTCTAGGCCATCTATGAGGAGATGGTAGAAAATTACACAATGATGTCCCAGACCTGTGTCTACACTTAGGGGAAGCCTCCCCCACAAGAGACTTCATACTATAGGATTTTGATTTTTCATCTTCTATTTATTGGGCTCCTCATTCTTTGTTGTTCGTTGATCAGTCTTTGGTGGAGAGGAGCCTGATCTTCGAGAGCAACCTTGTCGAAGAAGGGTGCCCAGCCTCCGAGTCGTCTGGTGATAGCAAGTCGGCCCTTGTCGAGGCAATCAAGGCGAATCCGATCTTGAGGTGATATCCAAGTTTATTTCACCTTGTTTTTCCTAGATTAAATTTTAGAATAAATTTTTGCTTTGATTTCATGATTAATATTTATATAAAAAAATTCATCAAAAAAATCCATATCACATTTCCATTCTGAGTTCAATTTTTCACCTCACCTCTTGACCTCTTCATTTCCATTCTATCTCATGCAACCATGCACCTCTGGCCACGCACAGTGGCCGGATACACAGATCTATCTTCTATCTTGCCAAGATCCACAACCATTCACACATCCCATTATATTCATAAATAAATAAAAACACAAATAATTGTTTTTATCTTTCACAATTATTTTACCAAAAAATAAAAAAACTAAAAAAATTATTTTCTATTTACAATTTTGTTTCTTAAAAATAAAAAAAATATATCTATTTTTGTTTACATAAAAAATAATAAAAAGCAGGTAGTATGTGAGGCTTTCCAGGCCGAACGGCACCCTTCAGCCGACATCTCGCGGCCCCCATTCTCCGTCGTCCGCTCGATGCACCTCCGCCACAACCTACCCCACATCGGTACACCTCTACCCGCGCCACCACTCCAGTCGCCCGTGCCTGCCGCATCCACGATGCCAGCACACAAGCGAGGCCACGAGGTGGTGCACCTCTAGTGGCGGTCCCTCCGAGTCCCGCCCATCGCGATGCCCTTCAGCCGCCGCCTGATCTCCCCACTACCAACTCCACCTTGAACGTCGGGTCGTGCAGCTCACGTTAACCATCGACCTTGCTCAAGCGCTGGACGCAGCTTGCCGTGCCACTGCTCCCACTGTCCTCCGTGCATCTCGCGACCCCTGCTATCGATCGACGTAGCTTGTTGTGACAGCGAGCTCCCATCCTCACCCGCATGCGGCAGCTGCCTCTTCTCCCCTCTTGGTGAAGATCACAGAACAAAAACCCTAGCGTGTTTTAAGATTAAAAAAATGGGAAATTTTCAAAAATACCACTAGAAGTTTCTGAATTTACGAACTTGGCATGAGCTCCAAATGATCACGTTCGTGGCATGTGTTATTGGCTAATTTAGATTTTTCTCCCTATATTTATTTTTTGTTATATTTTAAGTCAGAAACTATGAATAATTACACTCTAGTTCCTATACTCCAGACCTTTAATTTTCTTATTATTGCATTGAAATAAATGTTTTTCATGCTCAATAAATTCTCAAAAAAATGTCTATGCTCCTGCTATATGCTTAAACATCATGTAAAAATTTCATTGCATTTTGTTTGTATTTAATATATTTAAAAATTAAAAAGCAATGTATTTTTATCAGCCTGAAATTATAAAATCATAAAAATTTGAAAATTTTCTTAAAAATGCCAAACAAATTAGTGTTGGTGTATTTTACTGTTCTTTAATTTCAGTCAAAATATTACGCACTATATCATAAAAACCAACAAAATTACGAAAACTAAAAATCTTAAAAAAAGTAGAAAATTCTAGAAATTCCAAATAATGTGATTTCAGACTATGTTTGTAGATATTAACTTGTATTTTATCTTAAAAGGGTTCGAGGAGTTTTAGGCAGTTAAAGTATTTTTAAATTGCAAAATACTCTTGGTTGTGCACTGTTTTACTTCATTTCCACTGTTTCATTTTTATAACTTCACAAACATGTCAAACAAAAATTGAAAAAATTACCAAATACATTTTAAAATCTGTAAAACACAACATTTTTTCTATATATATCTCGACATTTTTTACTATTTAAAAAATACAAAAAAGAGTGTGGTGTATGTATGTTATCCCTTCTTCTTTATTTGAAAATAAAAAAATGAAAAATAAAGGCATTAAAAATCTCATTTTCCAAATTTAACTATGTAGTTTTTAAATTATGCTCCTTGTGATCGACCCTGGTCTCTATACGAGGTAAATTTAGGTATCTCCACCCTGCGGCTCTAGGCCGCCCAAGCGCACCGGCACTTGCCAAAACAAACCCCGAATAATGTTCAAGTCCAACTACAGTTCTCAGACTCTCAAATAAAATAATAACACTTAGAAAAAGCCGCAAAACGATAATTAAAATACCAATTACGAAACCATACAAACTCAAATTGAACCAGACTCTCTTCCATTGTACTCTAAATTAAATTATCTTTGAAATTGCTGGGAATTAATACTTTTTGCAGTTTTACCAGTAACATATTTGTATATTTATTCATATTATTTTTTATGCATAATGTACATAATTGTAAACATTTTCTTCATTATTAAATGAAATAATAATAAATAAAAAAATAATAAATTGTTTTTAAAATTATTTCCTTACTTGTATTTTGTATATTGTATTATATGTACATAATATTTGGATACAACTAATTTCCTTATATAAAAATTACCAAAAAATTAAATATCTAACATTTACTAATTAATTGAATTTAGTTACGAAATTTGTAATTAGATTTAATTACTTAATTCATCATTTGACTTAAAACCTTCCCTTCTTTATAAGATATTATTCTATACCATTAATAGCCACCATATAGGTGGCTAATTAATTTCTATAAATTAATCATTTTATTTATTTTATTTAATTATGAATTTCATAATTAATAAATTAATACAATTGTTTATTCAATTTATTTATTTAACTAACCAATAAAAATCTTCCTTGTTTGTATATACTTTCCATTTTGATTTTCATCTTCTATTTATTGGGTTCTTCCTTCTTCGTTATTCGTTGATCAATCTTTGATGGAGTGGAGCCCTATCTCTGAGAGCAATCTTGTCGAAGAAGGGTGCCCAGCCTCCAAGCCATCCAGTGATAGCGAGTTGGCCCTTGTCAAGGCCATCACAGATTATCTGATCCCCAATTAGATCCAAATTTATTTCCCGTTGTCTTTCCTAAATAAAATTTTAGAATCAATTTTTGATTCGATTTCATGATTAATCTTAAGATATTAGAAATCTCAAAAAAATCCATATCACTATTCTACTCCGAATTTGATTTTTTGCCTCACCTCTCGATCTCTTCATTTCCATTCTATCCCACACAACCACACACCTCTGGTCATGCACGGGGGCCGGAGATACAGATCTATCTTCCGTCTTGCCATGACCCACAACCGTTCACACCTCCTATTTTGTTTATAAATAAATATATAAACATATAATTATTTTTATCTATCACATTTGTTCTCCAAGAAAATTTTAAAAAATAATGAAAAATATAAAAAAAATATTTTCTGTTTACAGTTCTGTTTCTGAAAAAAATAAAAAAATTTATCTACTTATGTTTACATAAAAACAATAAAAAAGCAGATAGTCCGTGCAGCCTCCCATGCCCAACGGTACCCTTCCGTCGACCTCTCGCTGCCCCTGTGCTCTGTTGTCCACTCAGTGTACCCCTGCCACGACCGACCTGTTAACAATGTGAGCCCCAGGTGAACCACTCCTACAATAAATGTTATTGTAATAAATGATTTATCAATAAAAGTTACTGATTATTTTCACTCCCTTTCTGAGATTAAATGAATGAATGCACTATAAGGTCCCTCTGTACAATAAGGGTTATGTACCTAGGCCAACTTGATGATCATACAATTGTTGATTCATTGAATGAATCATAGAGGCTGATGCTTGCATGAATATCTAAGGAGTTAGATAGAGGACTCATCAAGCATCATCAAATGACAATTAAGTGAAGATCTCCAGTCTGAGTAGGAGATGACAATCCTTTCTCAGATGGTTGATATCTGACCGACCTCTTGATGCAGGTCCTCTACAAGGGAATAATGATTTAGAGATGTCTGATTAGTTAAGTCAATGGGTTGACTTAACGAGATCGAGATAACCAAAGACCTATGTTGAATGCTGTCACAGCATAGGCATGCATCCTCTGACCAGAGACAGATGTATTGCTATAGGTTTGAGTGTGTACATTTTGCAGACCAGTAGGTTGATGACCTAGCCAAGGTCTATACACCGGCAAGCTAGTGTGCATGTAAGGACATATGAGTAATACGATCTCTCAAAGGGATCATACAGGTTCACATGTGAACTGGGAGACATGAGCTCACTCATGAGGTATTGGGACTGATCAAATTCCATGCATGGTCGTCATGCTTTGGAAGCATGACATGAATTTTAAGGTAAGATATATTCTTTGGGAAAGCATATGATCTATACCAATTCCCAGTGACCAAGATTGAGAAACTTAATGATAAAACCCTGAAGATGACAGTGTAAAAGTGATCTTTATCTTCAGAATGATCATAGGTCTTCGAGTATGCAGGATGTACAGGTATTGGGAATACCTGAGGGTGATGTGATCATAAACGATTGTATAACCATGACGCTTCCATTCCGAGGGAGTGATGAAACATGTTTGGATTTTAGTGACTCCTCTCACTAGAGAAGTAACCTAATCTAGTCCATGTACTGGACATTGATCTGAATAAGATTCAGATGCAATGAGAAGATTAGGTCTACGATATTGATTTTATCAAGCATCTGTGGGAGGTCCATGGAATCAGGATTTGAGAAAGGGTTCAAGAATAATTCCATAGATCTAAGCATTGAAGAAATAATGATTAAATGTGTTTTAACCATCTTGATGTGTGTAGAAATTATCCAATATAATTAAATGTGATTTAATTATTATGGATAAAAATAATGTCGATAGAAATATCCAATTATTCAAAATATATTATAAATGTGATTTACAATGTATTAGAGAGAGCTAATTATAATTTATATTTGTTGATTAATTATTTTATGTATTGGATACACATTGTGTAATTAATTGTAAATGTAAATTATATGTTGTAGTGGGTTGTGGATGTGATTCACAACTTTTCAATGGCAAGATTGCAATATTCTCAAAATTAATTATAAATTATTTTTGAAGAATAAATCACAACAAAAGTTGTTGGAAATAATAATGGAGATTTCCATGGAGATATGCAATCTCATGAAATCTCATGAGATTGCCTCCATATGGAAAAAAGGGGATGGCCACCAAGTCCTACATGGAATTGGTGGTCGTCCACCTTGTTGTACGTGGGAGATGTAATCTCCATGTATATTATTTCCTTATTTGGTTGATGTAATTTAGGATTGATTTATATTTGATTTTGTCAAATATATTTTGATCTAAATTAAATCATAATTTGTTGGTTTTTTGCCAACAACAATCTTGGCCATTGGATTGAATATAAAGCAATCTCATCCATTGATTTTATATGTCCCATGGATTGAGATCCATGGATCCCAAAACCCTATATATATAGAGCCATGCCATGCTCTCTAAGGCTATGCAATTTTGTAGCCAACTCTCTCTCTCTCTCATTTTACTCACACGCCAACTCTCTCTCCCTCTTCTTGGTGGTCGTCCACCAAATCTCAGAGGAGAGACTCGTTGTCTCCTTCGCCACCGCGCTGCCGCTTCGACGTTCTTTGGTCCTCCATCTTCTTGGAGTGCGACGCTCACGAAGAAGACGTTCTATCTCGTACGATGAGATAAGGAGCTAACCGTGCTTGGATCGACTTGTTGGATTGCAAGGCTCACGTGGTTCATCCCCGTGCTTGCAAGCGACCTCTCCGACGATCGGACTTGAGACAAGAGGTCTCTTTTCGTAGAGATTCGATAAATCGCACTTCAAGAGGTATTCCTTTATACTTGTTGTGGTTATAGATGAAACGATCCGAGAATCGTTCTGGGATCATGTGGTTTCATCGCGTGAAAATTTTTTAAATTCCGCTGCACAGAACAACTAATACGGCTAGTCGTTCTGCGTCGTATCCGATACGTTGATCATGCTTCCGTGATGCTCTTGATGATTATACCATATCCTTCAAGTGGTATCAGATCCAGGTTGAAGGTTTTGGATACGATCCGCAAACCTAGGATGACTTGGGTTCGATAAGGTCGCGAAAGTTTTTGTCGCATTTGATTTCTCGCAGATCTGTTAGTGAATAAATTCAGCCATATTTAAATTGTTTAAACACGAATTAATCACCTGTATTTTGTTCTCCATTAAATAAGGAAACCATAGGATCTGAGTTTATGTAATTTGGATTCCATTTGCTCGAGATATGATTGTTTTAATGAACATGTATTCACTGTTGTGGGAACTGCAAATCTTAAAAAGATTAATGTGTTAAATACTATTTTGATGCACCTCGAAATGCATGAAATATGACTTAGGTTCTGTCCTAAATCAAGTTAGCAATCTTTGAAAATTGATTGTCTAATTTAGCTTTAAAATGATTGAGATATGTTAATTTTAGTGAGTAGTGGTCACTACCGAAATTAGAGTCCTAATCAAGTACCATGTGATTGTCAATTAGTGAAATTAATTGTTAATTTCATGAAATAATTATGGAAAATATTTGTGAAATATTGGAAGATGATTATTTTCTTAATTGACTTAGCCTCAACCAATTAATTGATTAGATTTGATGTAAATCATAATTGGTAACACAATCATCAAACTTGATGCTTGAATAGGATTGGGAATTCGTGGAGCAAATTTCCTTATAATAAAAAATGTTTTGATTATTACTATAAGGTATAATTTCGGTTGAAGAACCGATGATAATCTCAAGTACAAATTGATCTATCTGGCATTATCCTTTCCTGATGTGGATATGCTGTCTAGTCGGAGAGCATTGGGGTAGCGGGTTGCAACGTATGTGGACCACCCACTCTTATTGATACTGGCCATGACAGCGGGTAGGGACTTGATAATACCTAAGAAAATCAAGGTGTATTTTCTAATTATTAAAATTCGAATTAATACGTACTTTGAGATATTATCATATATATTCAAGTAAAATAATCAAGTTTGTTGATTGAATTGGATTGATTATTAATTTAATATGATTAAATTGATTGTGTCCAGTTGAGACACTCTATTATGAATAGAGTTGTTATTTCCCTTGGAAGAATTAATTATATGAATATGATTCATGATAATTGATTAAAATGTGAATATGAGGAGGAGGATCACATAAGTGACATCCATGGTCTCCCGTCAAGACGAAGAGTTCCATCGCCAGATATTGTATGTACAAGACGCCTGTCCGAAGTGACAGCTCCTGCATACGCTCGTCGCTTCTCGAAAGAGTAAGGACGTATGCGTAGTGACCCCAATATCGGGTCCTCATATTATTGGGGCAATATTGGATTGCGCATAGCGAGTTGTATTCCTGTTGACGGTTGATTCAATTAATGGCGGCTCAGCATCACCTTAGGGGTGGTGGGCCCAGGTATTAAAGACCGAATTGGGAAATGCAAGTTGGACTTGCAAGGTGGAATGTGTTCTTGCTTCTCTTTATTGGAGTCATAGGTTCTCATATAATTGGGATATGACAAAGATAAGGTGGAGATCCTAGTTCTTGCTTGACATATAACTGTAAGTATATCTCTTACTTTGAAAGTGATTAAGGGAATAAACTTTCAAGGTTGATAGAGCAAGAACCAGTTGTTTCAAAATGCCTTAATCAAATATCATAAATGTGAATAAATGATTATATGTTCTAATATAGTGCATTCTTTCATAAAATGAAGTCCTTGAACACACTAAGAAGGCTTCTTGAGGTCAACTAGTTGACCGGTCCAAATTACTCGGATTGGATCCGTGATTTGGAGCTTGTTCTCTCTGCTAAGCACATAAGTTATGTACTCTCTGAGGACAAGCATGAAAGACCTAAATCCAAGGAAGAAAAATCATACAATGATAAGTATGATGAAAATCATGTCTTGGCTAGATGTTATATCATGGGTTCTCTCTCCATTGTTCTTCAGAAGCAACATGTGGAGATGAGCACATGCTAGGAGATAATGCAAAATCTAAAAGATATGTTTAGTGACATTAACCGCACCCAGCGTTACAATATTATGAAAGAGCTCGTTCGCTGCAAGATGCAGGAGAGAACTTCGGTTCGAGAACATGTACTCAAAATGTTTGGGTACTTGTCTGCACTGTAGACTCTTGGGGCCAACAGGGATGCAAACATGCAAGCTGATTTCATTCTGCTATCCTTGCCCAAGTCTTTGAGAATCGCGTATTCACAATGTTAAAAACTGTAAATTAAACCCCTGACTTAATCAATCCAATAAAAATCATCATCAATTCTTTATTATTATCCCATATTATATTGTGTATAATTACCCTAATTTATTTGTATTTAATTCCACTTATTTTTCGTGCATTTATTTTATCATCAAAACCCCTGAAAATTAAGTAGATAAATTGTCCATAAATCACTGACCTTTAAAAAGACTAATAAAATACAAAAACAAATCAAAAGACAAAAGTCGGTATTTTTAGCCCCTTAAAAATACCCCCAAAAATGCTTTTTGTACAAATGACCTCTTTTGGCTTTTTCTCCAACATGAAAGTTGTAGATCTCATCAAAATGAGCAACTTTCACGTTTTGACTTTTTCCTAATTTTGCCTCTGACTATTTCTATTGTATTATGCTTTGTATTTAGAATTATGAATATCCTGATTGGGCCACGTCGCGCTCCTTGGAGCTGCCACGTGGCCCGCCTCTTCTCTTGACACCCGGCCTCTCTAGCTGTTGTTCGATCCACTCCTACCCGCCTCAATCTCCGTTGTCCATCGCCGCTCCATCATCCGCCGTCAGATCTCTGATGAGATCTGATTTTAGCCGTCCCCCCCCCCCCCGCTCTAATATGAACCCTCTGATCCCCTTTTCATCCTACGCCTACTTCTGCTCCACATCATCCCATCATCCTGGGCCATTGGATCCTCCTTATCCCTCCATCATAACCGCTCTTTAGCGCCCATTCCTCCACCGTTCAATCAGATCCTTGGATCTGATCGTAGCCCTCGCCCGCGCTCGCATCCTAGCCATTGGATCACGAGATCCAATAGGTCGCCAGTCGTCTCCTACCTCCGTAACCCCCCTTCGCTCCAGCCATTTCACCTCACGAAACCGCCTCGCCCTTTCATTTTAAACCACCATCTCCGACCACCTCTCGATCTCCTCACGCCTCTCCCTCGTAACCATGTCTTCCCTATTCCTCGCGTAACCCCCATGACCACTCACCATCATTCCTTCGCCATTAAAACACTCGTCGAAACCCCACCTCTTCACCACACAACCTCCGACCCTCTCCACCTATATAAGCCTCCTCCGCCACCTCGACCTTCATCCACCAATTTTAGGCTTAGACCCAGCTTCCTCTGCCCCTCGGTGACAGCGGAGGGGCAAAATGTTGAGGAGACGACGGTTTCTTGCCCGGTGTTGACCCGCGGCTCCTCCGCCGTGTCACGGTGACTCCGGCCACCGACTGAGCTCGCAGGGCCTGCTGTCCAGCTGGGCGACGACCTCGAGGCTCACTTGTGCCTCAGCCCAAGCAGCCTCCTCCGCCAGGGTTCCCCTCTCTGACGAGGTCTTCTTCCCCCTTCTTTTCTTTGATTTTTCCCAAACTTATCACTCGTTGTTACCCTCATCTGACCATCTCACAAGCTCCGCCCGACCACCAGCATCCTCACCGACCCCCTTTCCCTTCTCCAGACCCTCCCCTGCTCCGACCCCCTCTTCTCCTGCTCCGCCGGAGAAGAAGCCATCGGCCACCGCCTCCCGTCGTCTCCACGACCCTCGCTCATCGACCTCTCACTCGCACTACCCGTGCACGCGCTTCGGCTATAACTAACCACTGCAGGAACCTTGATTCACCGGAGTTCTCATCGGAGCACCTTCGAGCTCCTCTCCTCCGGCGAGGCTTCACCGAGCGTCACCTCCGATCTGTTGTGGAGCCTCGTCGCTGCTACAGAACCTCCGCTGGACATCCAGAAAGCTTCCACGTCCATCAGAAGGCCTCACGAGGCGAGGGGGAGGCGAAGGCAAGTCCCTGAAGCCCTGCCTTCTCCGGTGACCTGCGGAGGAGGATGAAACTACAGTTGTCGTTCGATTATCCGGATCGGACGACCGAGATGAAAATGCGTGGCATCCTAACCTCCAATCGAAGCTACAGGCTCGGGTCCCATCGAGCCTCGACCCGAGCCCACAGTTGCTGCCACGTGGCCTGAAGCAGCCACGCCTCCTGAGCCTAGGCGCCTCACGTGCACTGCACGTGCGGGTCTGGGAATTTTACATGAAGGACCCTGGATCTTCCAAGAATTACACTTTGGTCCCCAAGCGCGTGCCCCACGTGCGTGCCTGGATTATTTACAGGGAGGCCTTGCCACGTTTCTATATTTGCAGAAAGGCCCCCGTGCATTGGAGAAATTACATCAAGGCCCAAGTTGTTTTCTATATTTGCATTTAGGTCCCTCTAGAGACCTAAATGTAATATTTATCCTTTTATCTTCATGCATTTTGATTACAATTATGCCCCTGCATTGTTTTCTTCATAACTTGCTCATCGTAGGTCCAAATTACATGATTTTAGTGTCGTTTTAATCCTTGTTTTGTCCTCTACATCTTAGCATATTTAATTTTATCATTTGCCACTGTTTTAAATGAAGTAATTTTTTATGTGAAAAATAAGACCCTACTCTCCTTGTTCTTGCTTTGATTTGATGATTGTTCTTCATGTTGTGATTCAATCGACTCTGATTTCTATTTCCTATATGATGCTCATACTTTTAGGGTATCTTTGTGATCTATTATTTAGCCTCAATTTAACCTTGCATATTTGCTCATTCATCATTTTATTGTTGCATAAAAACCAATTAAAAATTGCATACATCATGGCATTGCTTTGTAAATAGCATAGTTTATCATATGAATCTGAAATTGACAAATATTACACACTTGACTTTCATGAATCAAAATTCGATAATGAATTAGGTAGGTGTGTCCTTGCATTCTACCTAGGTAGACTTGTCAAGTATAAATAATCCAAAGCATTTAAAAGACTGTGGTTTTTGATGTACCGAATTTGCCTCCTATACTACGACAATTATCTATTAATAAAGAGGTGAATTTCGCGTTCATCAGTCTTTCAATAATTTTATGGGTTCTTTCCACATGAACAAGTTGGGCTTGTCGAACGCTGGTATTCTTGCTGCATTAAATTTTGCAGAAGATGAAATGAAGAAAGATGGTCCCGCTGGCAGTGTAATGGTTGCACAGGTCAGAGGGAAGCTCGGTCGGAAGCAAGGTTCTTGGAAGGGCCTGGCTCAGAAGAGAAAGAAGAAGAGTCAAGGAATTATCTCATCTTCTAGTGCACCCACACTTATAGCATCGTAGAAATCTGACATTTGTCACCGCTGCAAAAAGTCGGGGCACTAGAGGCGTAATTGCCCGGAATACCTGAAGTCGTCAGACAAAGGTAAAGACCCAACTGGTATGAAATCTACTTTCATCATTGAAACTAGCTTTCTCATTGGATGAGAAGGATATTGGCTTGTAGATTCTGGTGCTTTTGTTCATGTATGCAATTTGTTGCATTTGTTTCAGGAAACTAGAAATCTTGAAGAAAGGGAGATAGTCATCCAGAGGAGATCTGATGCAAGTGTTGCAGAAGTCTCCATCGGGACTTGTCGACTGTCATTATCTAGTGGTAGAGTCCTAGTACTTAAAGAGTGTTTTTATGTACCTGAAGTTAGAAGGAATTTAATATCTATATCTAAGCTAGTTAGAAGTGAATATTCATTCCTTATCTATAATAAATTAGTCATAAATCATCGTTATAAATATATTATAGAGGGTATTTTAACTTCTGGGGGACTCTATGAATTGTGCATTAATGAGCATGTCATGAATGTTACAATCACTAATGAAAACCCTAAGAGATACAGGGAGAATAAGAATCATTCGAATATGGTTTGGCATCAAAGGCTTGGTCATTTATCTATTGATAGGATCAACAGATTGATAAAGGATGGACCTTTAGATTTTCTACAGGTTCAATCTTTACCTACCTATGAACATTGTAGTCGATGTAAAATGACTAGGATGCCTTTATGTAACAAGGTTACGAGATGAGAAGGTATTATTGACCTAATACATACCGATGTATGTGGTCCCTTCAGTAACGCGACTCGAAATGGATATCGATTTTATTTGACGTTTATTAATGACCATTCACGATACGTGTTTGTCTTCCTATTACGTCATAAATCCAAAACCTTTTAAAAGTTCAAAGAGTTCAAGGCTTTGGTTGAGAACCAAACCGATAGGAAGATTAAACAGATTCGATCTGATCGAGCGACGAGTACCTCTCAGATGAATTCAAGGAATACTTTAAGGAGAATGGAATTGTTTCCAATCTCACTTAATGGTGTTGCTGACAGACGCAACAGGACCATCATGGACATGGTCTGTTCAATGATGAGCAAAGCACAATTACCTCTTAGTTTCTGGGGATATGCAGTAGAGACTGCAATTTATATCCTGAATAAGATTCCTAACAAATTTGTGCCTAAGACTCCTCATGAGCTCTGGTATGGAATCAAAACTAGTGTTAATCACTTGAGGGTTTGGGGTTGCTTAGTTCATGCTAAGAACATGGACGCAAGTAAGCTAGAATCTCGCACTCGTGAGTGTTACTTCATTAGGTATGTTAAAGATGGTATTGGATACCAGCTCAATGACCCTGAGACCCAAAAGGTTTTTGTCTCTAGAGATGTGAAATTTCTGGAGGATGATTTCCTTAACGGTCAAGACAAAAATGAAGTAGAGGAACTCATTGATTCCTCTGAGGATTCTGAGCTTCCTAGACCAAAAACTGAAGAGATAAATAAAGATGAAACACCCATACCTCGTCGAAGGAGTTCGAGGGTGGTTGCACCACCTGAAAGGTATGGATTCCATGTGTCAAGTGAGACTGACATTGATCCTACTTCATTTGATGAAGCACTCGTGGAGACATGAATAGATGGATGCTAGCAATGAAGTCAGAGATTGACTCCATGCATAAGAATGGTGTATAGATCCTAAAGGATCCACCTAAAGGGGTAAAACCCATTGGGTATAAATGGATCTGCAAGAGAAAAAGGGGACCTAATGGGAAAGTAGAGACTTTAAAGGCATAGCTCGTAGCCAAGGGCTACATACAGAGAGAAGGTATTGATTACGATGAGACATTCTCTCCTATGGCAATGCTTAAATCCATCAGGACACTGCTAGCTATAGCTGCATATCTTGACTACAGCATCTGGTAGATGGACGTCAAGACAGCTTTCTTCAATGGATACCTCGAGGAGGGTATATACATGGAGCAGACCCAGGGCTTCATAACTGAGGATGGCAAAGTGTGCAAACTGAAGAAATTCATTTATGGGCTCAAGCAAGGTTTTCGTAGCTGCAACATCAGGTTTGACGAAACCATAAAGAGTTATGATTTTGTGCAGAATCCTGATGAACATTGTGTGTACAAGAAGCTTAGTGGGAGCACTATTGTGTTCATCGTGCTTTACGTAGATGACATCCTTATCATTGGGAATGATACAGGAATGATCACCAGTGTGAAGATTTGGCTGTCCCATATCTTTGAGATGAAAGATCTTGGAGAAGCCTCTTACATCTTAGGCCTAAAGTTGTTCAGAAACCGAGAAAAGAGGATTTTGGGATTGTCACAACATGGATACATTAAGAAGATTATTGAACGATTATGTATGGGTATTTATAAGAAAGGATTCCTACCCTTAACACATGGTATCCACCTGTCTAAAGTAATGGCTCCTCAAACTGTTGAGGAAAAGAAGGCCATGGCTGGATGTCCTTATGCATCAGTTGTAGGAAGCTTAATGTATGCCATGATGTGTACTAGACCAGATATCTACCAAGCAGTGGGAGTATTAAGTCATTACCAACCCTGCTATGGAGACAACAACACTGGAATGCAGTAAAGGACATATTCAAATATCGAAGACGGATGCAAGACTACATCTTGGTCTATGGAGATGATGATCTCCATGTCCTGGGATATACAGATATTGACTTCCAATCGGATATTGATGATCGAAAGTCGACATCAGGGTTTGTATTCTTGTTGAATGGTGGTGTTGTGAGATGGAGAAGCAAGAAGCAGGACACTACTGCAGATTCAACAACATAAGCCGAGTACATTGCCGCATCGGATGCTGCAAAGGAGGGGTGTGGTTACGCAAGTTCATCCTCGAGCTTGGCGTAGTTTCCTCTGATACTCCCATCCCGTTACTCTGCGATAAAAGGGAGCCAAAAACCACATCATTTGGGAGATTCAAAACCATGGTGACATCATCATCACCAAGATGGCCTCTGCCGACAATATTGTTGATCCTCTTACCAAACCTCTGACAGAAGGTTTTCGACCAGCATGTAATGAGTATGGGTTTAAGGATTGTTCCTGAATGGTTTTGAGGGCTAGTGGGAGATTGTTAGCAATGTGAGCCCTGGGCGAACCATTCCTACAATAAATGTTATTGTAATAAATGATGTATCAATATTATTTTCACTCCCTTTCTGAGATTGAATGAATGTATGCACTATAAGGTCCCTCTGTATAATAAGGGTTATGTACCTTGGCCAAGTTGATGATCATACAGTTGTTGATTAATTGAATGAATCATAGAGGCTAATGCTTGGATGTATATCTAAGGGGTTAGATAGTTGACTCATCAAGCATCATCAAATGATTGTTAAGTGATGATCTCTAGTGTGAGTAGGAGATGGCAATCCTTTCTCATATGGTTGATATCTAACTGACCTCTTGATGCAGGTCCTCTGCATGAGAATAGTGATTCGTAGGTGTCAGATTTGAAGGTAGGATATATGCTTTGGGAAAGCATATGATCTATACCAATTCCCAGTGACCAAGATTAAGAAACTTAATGATCAAACCCTGAAGTTGACAGTGTAAAAGTAATCTTTATCTTCAGAATGATCATATGTCTTCTAGTATGCAGGATGTACAGGTATTGGGAATACCTGAGGGTGATGTGATCATAAACGATTGTATAACCATGACGCTTCCATTCCGAGGGAGTGATGAAACAGGTTTGGATTTTAGTGGCTCCTCTCATTATAGAAGTAACCTAATCTTAGTCCATGTAATGGACATTGATCTGAATAAGATTCGGATGCAATGAGAATATTAGTTCTACGGTCTTGATTTGATCAAGCATATGTGGGAGGTCCATGGGATCTGCATTTGAGATATGATCTCAATATCCAAGTCACTATACGTGGAACAATACAATCTCCCTTGTCCTTATCTCCAAGTATATACGGAGATATCGCATTATTCTTGAAAGGGTTCAAGATTAATTCCATAGATCTAAGCATTGAAGAAAGAATGATTAAATGTGATTTAATCATCTTGATGTGTGTAGATATTATCCAATATAACTAAATGTGATTTAATTATTATGGATCAAAATAATGTGGATAGAAATATCCAATTATTCATAATATATTATAAATGTGATTTATAATGTATTAGAGAGATCTCAATATAATTTATATTTGTTGATTAATTATTATGTGTATCGGATACACATTGTGTAATTAATTGAAATTGTAAATTATATGTTGTTTTAGGTTGCGAATGTGATTCAAAATTTTTTAGTGGCATAATTGCTATATTCTTAATATTAATTATGAATTTTTTTGAAGAATAACTCACAACAAAAGTTGTTGGAAATAATATTGGAGATTTCCATGTAGATATGAAATCTCATGAAATCTCATGAAAAAGGGGACGACCACCAAGTCCTACTTGGAATAGGTGGCCGTCTACCTTGTTGTACATGGGAGATGTAATATCCATGTATATTCTCTCCTTATTTGGTTGATGTAATTTAGGATTGATTTATATTTGATTCTGTCAAATATATTTTGATATAAATTAAATCATAATTTGTTGGTTTTTTACCAACAACAATCTTGGCCATTGGATTGAATATAAATCAATCTCATCCATTGATTTTATATGTCCCATGGATTGAGATCAATGGATCCCAAAACCCTATAAATAGAGAGGCATCCAATTCTCTCTATGGCTATGCAATTTTGGAGCAAACACTTTCTCCCATTCTTCTCACACGCCAACTCTCTCTCCCTCTTCTTGGTGGTCGTCCACCAAACCTTAGACGAGAGACTCGTCGTCGCCTTCTCCACTGCACCACCGCTTCGACGTTCTTCGGTCCTCCATCTTGTTGGAGTGTTATGCTCACGAAGAAGACGTTTGATCTCGTACAACGAGATCAGGAGCTAACCGTGCATGGATTGACTTGTTGGATTGCAAGGCTCACGCAGTCCATCCCCGCACTTGCAAGCAACCTCTCCGACGATCGAAATTAAGACAGGAGGTCTCTTTTCTTAGAGAATCGATCAACGACGCTTCAAGAGGTATTCCTTTATACTTGTTGTGGTTATAGATGAAAGGATCCGAGAATCGTTCTTGGATCATGTGGTTTCATCGCATGAAAATTTTTTAATTCCGCTGCACAGAACAACTAGTATGACTAGTCGTTCTGCGTCGTATCCGATACGACGATCACTCTTCCGAGATGCACTTGAGTATTATACCATATCCTTCACGACCCCACACTAGTACTCCTTTGTTCACGCTACCACTCTAGCATCTCGTGCCCTCCGCATCCACGATGCCAGCACGTGCGTGACGCCATGGGGTAGTGCACCTCCAACGGCGGTCCCTCCGTGTCCCGCCTAACTCGACGCCCTTCCGCCTCCGCATGATCTCCCCATCGTCGAATCCATCGTGAACGTCGGTGCCCATGCCGTACAGGTCTCTGCATCGTGCAGCTCGCGTTATCCACCAACCTTTCTGCGACATTGGACGTAGCTCACCGCGCTACCGCTCCCTCCATCCTTCACGCAGCTCGTGGCCCTCTATTGCCAATCTACACAGCTAGCCGCGCCACCGAGGTCCCATCCTCGCATGCGGGCGGAAACTGCCCCTTCTCCCCTCCTAGTGAAGATATCAAAACATAAACCCCAGGGCATTTTAAATTAAAAAATGGAAAAATCTCAAAAATGCCACGACAAGATTCTGAATTTACGAACATGCCTCGAGCTTTAGAAGATCACGTTCGTGGCACGTGTTATTAGGTATTTACATTTTTTCCCTGCATTTAATTTTTGTTATATTTTAAGGCAGAAATTTTGAATAATTGCACTTTAGTCCCTGTACTCCAGACCTTTAATTTTCTTGTTCTTTTAATAAAATAAATGCTTTTCATTCTCAAAAAATTTGTATGCTCCTACTACATTCTTAAACATTGTGTGAAAATTTCTTCGCATTTTGTTTCTATTTGATATTTTTAGAAATTTAAAAACAATATTATTTTGTTTTCTGAAATTAGAAAAATCATAAAAATTACAAAATTTTCTTAAAAAATCCAAACAAATTATTGTAGGTGTATTTTTCTTTTCGTTAATTTCTATGAAAATTTTATACATTAATTCATATAAACCAAAAAATTGTGAAAAATAAAATATCTTAAAAAAATATATAGAAAAATCTAGAAAATCCAAAAATTTTGATTTCATACTTTCTTTGTAGATATTTACTTGAATTTTAACTTAAAAATAAGTTCCAGGGGTGTTGGACAGTTAAAGTATTTTTAAGTTGCAAAATACTCTTCATTGTGCACTGGTTTACTTCATTTCTAATGTTTCATTTTTATAAATTCACAAACATATCAAAAAATTTGAAAAAAATACCAAAAACATTTTAAAATTTGTAAATCACAACATATTTTTTCTGTAATTTTCTGCACATTTTTTACTATTTTGAAAAATACAAAAGAGTGTGGTGTGTGTATTTTATCCCATGTGCTTTATTTGAAAATTTAAAAAAAAATAAAAAATACCTAACATTCTCATTTTCTATATTTGACTACGGAGTTTTTAAATCGTGCTCCTTGTGATGGACCCTGGTCGCTATACCAGGTAAATTTAGGTATCTTTCACCTCGGCTATAGGTCCCCCAAGTGCACTGACACTTGGAGAAACAAACCCCGAATAATGTCCAAGTCCAACTACAGTTCTCGGTCTAAATTATTACAACAATGTCTAAATATTTTCTCAAATAAAATAATTGTCTTCTTCTCTTCCCTACCCCACCTCTTGTACGGGTCCTCCAAAAAGAAACCCCAAGTCATCCTCCAAGCAGTCCATCTCACCAAGAATTAAATAAGAGATGGTCAGAAAACGATTATAATATAGAGAGACAAATAAAGCAAAATTAGAAAATGACTACAAAGCCGTGCTCTAAGGAAACAACGCCATTCTGATAAGCCGAAAATGCGATGCAGTATAAATGAATTAATTATGCAATGGTCGTTGTTCTCGACAATCGATTCGATCAATGATAAAAAGATTTTTAAACCACTTAAGAGGAAAAATCAATCAAGGACAAGTAAGCAGTCTTCACCAAAGACCTGCAGTCGGTGGGAAGATACCTAGAGCCGAGGGTGGAGATAGATACCAATACGAGTTGTCGCACCCAGCTATACAAGCCTGCACTATGAGGTAGTTGTACAATCCCGGTGCAACCCTCCCCCATAAATGGATCCATCTTTTCGAGATTCTAGGCAACATTGAGCTTCGCCCCCAGACCATTATGTTACTGCCCAAGTTCCATGGGATTGCGACCGAGGAGCCCAATCTCCATCTACAGGAGTTCGAGATGATCTACAGGACCATCAAGGATAGAATAGTGGATGAGGACACCATCTAGATAATCTCATTCCTATTCTCCTTCGTTGACATAACAACCTTCAAGCTGAAGCATCTCGGAAGGTGGTCACTAATTGGTAGCTGCTCTTGACCGAGTTGAACAATTACTATCCACTCAATCGAACACACATAGCTAGATATATGATCATCAATTTAACCATGATCCCAAATGAACAAATCCATGAAACTCGGGATCATTTTAGAGGGCTCATCGATAGGTGTCCCTACCATGAGATCAACAAGCCCATCCTCATCCAGAGTTTCTTATGTGGGCTGACACCTAAGCTGTAGGGGCTTGTGAATGCCTCGTGCTAAGGTTCCTACATCTCCAAGGATGAAGACCAGGTCAGGGCCATCTATGAGGAGATGGCATAAAATTACATAGTTATGTCCCAGACCCGTGTCTACACTCGGGGGAAGCCTCACCCACAAGAGACTTCATACTAGAGGATTTTGATTTTTGTCTTCCATTTATTGGTCTCCTCCTCCTTTGTTATTCGTTGATTAATCTTTGCTGGAGAGGAGCCCTATCTCCGAGAACAATCTTGTCGAGAAGGATGCCCAGCCTCCAAGCTGTCCGATGACACCGAGTCGGCCCTCATAGAGGCCATCATGGCGGATCCAATCTCGAGGTGAGATCCAAGTTCATTTCTCATTGTTTTTCCTTTTTTAAATTTTAGAATCAATTTTTACTTCGATTTCAAGATTAATCTTTAGATATTAAAATCCCAAAAAAATCCATATCACATTTCCTCTTCAAATTTTATTTTTCGTGTCACCTCTCAACCTCTTCATTTCCATTCTATCTCACGCAACCACGCACCTCCGGCCACGCACGGTGGACGGACACATGGACCTATCTTCCATCACCCCAAGATCTACAACCGTTCATATATCCGATTTTGTTTATAAATAAATAAAATAAAAGACATATAATTGTTTTTATCTATCACATATATTTTCTAGGAAAATTGAAAATAATAATAAAAAAATATAAAAAAATATTTTCTGTTTACAAGTCTATTTCTTAAAAAATAAAAAATTTATATACTTCTATTTAATAATTAATAATAAAAAAGTCGATAGTCTGTGCGGCCTCCCATACCTAGAGACACCCTTCCGCCAACCTCCTGCGGACCCCGTGCTCTGTCGTCCACTCGATGCAACTCCGCCATGACCCACCCCACGCTGGTACTCCTCTGCTCGCACCACCACTCCAGTGGCACGTGCCCGTCCCATCCACGACTTCAACACATGCGTGACGCCATGAGTTGGCACACCTCCAGTGGTGGTCTTCGCGTCCTGCCCATCGTGATGCCCTTTCGCCTCCACCCTATCTCCCCACCGCAAACTCCACTGCAAACGTCGGTGCCGAGGCCGTACGGGTCTCCGTGTTATACAACTCGCGTCATCCACCGATCTTGCTCTAGTGTTGGACATAGCTCGCGACCCCCTGCTGCCGATCGAGCGGCTCGCCGCACCACCGAGCTCCCAGCCTCACGTACGGGTGGCAGTCGCCCCTTCTCCCCACTTGGTGAAGATCGCATAATGGAAACCCTAGGGCGTTTTAAGATTAAAAAAGTTCGGAAAAACTCAAAAATGTCATTGGAAGTTTCTGAATTTACGAACATGCCCCGAGCTCCAGAAGATCATGTGCATGACACGTGTTATTGGGTAATTTACATTTTTCACTACATTTACTTTTTGTAATATTTTAAGGCAGAAACTTTAATAAATTGTCGTTTAGTCCCTATACTCCAGACCTTTAATTTTCTTGTTATTTTCTTTAAAATAAAAGTTTTTCGTGCTCAATAAATTATCAAAAAAATTTGTATGCTCCTGCTATGTGCTTAAACATTATGCAGAAATTTCATTGCATTTTGTTGCTATTTGATATTTTTAAAATTAAAAAATAATGTCTTTTTGTCTGCCCGAAATTAAAAATCATAAAAATTTAAAAAATTGCTTAAAAATTCCAAACAAATTACTATAGGTGTTTTCGCTTTTCTTTAATTTGTGTCAAAATTCTCTGCGTTAATTCATAAAAATCGAAAAAATTACGAAAAACTAAAAATCGTAAATAATTGTAGAAATTTCAAGAAAATCAAAAAATTGTAATTTCAGACTTTGTTTATAGATATTTACTTGTGTTTTATCTTAAAAATAAGTTCTAGGAGTTTTGGGAATTTAAAGTAGTTTTAAGTTGCAAAATACCCTTGACTATGCACTATTTTACTTCATTTCCATTGTTTTATTTTTATAAATTCACAAACATAACAAAATAATTTGAAATAATTAGAAAAAACTTTTTAAAATCTGTAAAACACAGAAAAAGTTTCGTAATTTTCTGGACATTTTCTACTATTTTGAAAAATATAAAAATTGTATGGTGTGTGTATTTTATCCCTTGTACTTTATTCAAAAATAAAAAGCTGAAAAATAAAAAACTACTAAAAATCTCATTTTTGAAATTTGACTATGTAGTTTTAAATCAGTCTCATTGTGTTCGACCATGGTCGCTATACTAGGTAAATTTAGGTATCTCCACCCTCGGCTCTAGGTCCCCCGGCGATACATACCCTGAATATTATCCAAGTCCAACTACAGTTCTGTGTCCAAATTATTACAACAATGTCTAAATGTTCTCTTAAATAAAACGATTCTCTTCTTCTCTTCTCTACTTCACCTCATGTGCGAGTCCACACAAAGAAACTCCAAGTCGCCCTCAAAAAAGTCCCTCTTACCAAAAAGCAAATAAGAGATGGTCAGAAAATATAATATAGAGAGACAAATAAAACAAAACTGAAAAATGACTACAAAGTCGTGCTCCCCGACGAGGACGCTATTCTTATAAACCGAAAATGCGATGTGATCGAGATGGATTAATTATGCAATGGTCGTTGTTCTCAACAATCGATTCTCTCAACAAGAAAAAGATTTTTAAACCACTTAAGAGAAAATTTAATCAATGACAAGCAAGCGGTCTTCACTAGAAACCAGTAGCCGGTGGGAAGATACCTAGAGCCAAGGGTGGAGATAGAGGCCAGTACGAGCTGCCAGACCCGGCTAGACAAGCCCACACTATGAGGCAATTGTACAATCCTGGTGCAACCCTCACCCATGAATATTACGAGCTGCCTGAGATCCTTGGCAACTTTGAGCATCTCCCCCATACCATTCAATTTCTACCTAAGTTCCCTGGGCTAACGATCGAGGAGCCCCATCTGCATCTACAGGAGTTCAAGAAGATCTCCAGCACCATCCAGGATAGACTAGTGTATGCGGACACCATTAAGCTAATCCCCATCCAATTCTCCTTGGTTAACAGAGTAGCCTACTTACGGAAGCATCTGGGCAAGGTGATCACTACTTGGGAGAAGCTCCGGACTAAGTACTTGAACAATTACTATCCACTCAGTCGGACCAACATAGCTAAAGATATGATCAGCAATTTAACCATGATCCCAAACAAACAGTTCCATGAAGCCCAGGATCATTTTAGAGAGTTCATCGATAGGTGTCCCCACAATGAGATCAGCAAGCCCAACCATGTCCAGAGTTTCTTCTATGGGCTGACACCAGAGCTATAGGGGCTTCTGAACGCCTCGTGCTAAGGTTCCTACTTCTCTAATGATGAATACCAGGTCTGGGCCATCTCTGAGGAGATGGAAGAAAACTACGCATTGATGTCCCAGACCCGCGTCTACATTCTGGGGAAGTCTCCCCAACAAGAGACTTCATACTAGAGGATTTTGATTTTTGTCTTCTATTTGTTGGGCTCCTCCTCCTCCATTATTAGTTGATCAATCTTTGGTGGAGTGGAGCCCGATCTCTAAGAGCAATCTTATCGAAGAAGGGTATCCAGCCTCCGAGCCATCCAGTGATAGCGAGTTGCTCCACGTCAAGGCGATCACGACGTATCCGATCCCAACGTGAGATCCAAGTTTATTTCCCGTTGTTTTTCCTAGATTAAATTTTAGAATGAATTTTTGCTTTGATTTCATGATTAATCTCTAGACATTAAAAATCCCAAAAAAATCCATATCACATTTCCGCAACGAATTTGATTTTTCTCCTCTCCTCTTGACCTCTTCATTTCCATTCTATCTCACGCAACCACGCACCTCCGACCACGTACGGTGGATGGAGCCAAGGATCTATCTTCCGTCTCGCCAAGATCCACAATCATTCATACATCCCATTTTGTTTATATATAAATAAAATAAAAAACATATAATTGTTTTTATCTATCACATTTTATGTAGGAATTTTTAAAAAAAAATAATTAAAAATATAAAAAAAATTATTTTATGTTTACAATTATATTATTAAAAAAATAAAAAAATTATCCACTTCTATTTACTTAAAATAATAAAAAAGCAAGTAGTTTGTGCGACCTCCCACACCCAATGGTGCCCTTCAACCGACCACCTGCGGTCCCTGTGCTTTGTCGCCTGCTTGGCGCACTATAGCCATGACCGACCCCATGCCGGTCCTCCTCTGCCTTCCCTGCCACTCCAGTGGCCCATTCCTGTCGCGTCCACAACGTTAGTACACGTGTGACTCCATGAGGTGGTGCACCTCCAGCGGCGTTCCCTCCAAGTCCCTCCCATCGCAATGCCATTCCTCCTCCGCCAGATCACCCCACCGCCAACTCTACACGAACATTGGTGCCCAGGCCGCACGAGTCTCCGTGTCGTGTAGCTCGTGTCATTCAATAAACTTACTCTAGCGTTGGACGTGACTCGCCACGCTACCGCTCCCTCCGTCCCTCGTGCATTTCACGGCTCCCTATTGTCGATCGTTATGGCTCGTTGAGCCACCGAGCTCCCAACCTCGTGCGTGGCTAGCAATCGACCCTTCTCTCCTCTTGGTGAAGATCACAGAACAAAAAACCTAAGGTATTTTAAGATTAAAATAAATTGGGAAATTTTCAAAAAGTCCACTAGACGTTTCTGAATTTACGAACATTCCCCAACCTCCAGAAGATCACGTGTGTGGCACGTGTTATCAGGGAAATTACATTTTTCTCAATGCATTTTTTTATTATATTTGAAGACGGAAACCTTAAATCATTGCACTTTGTTCACTGTACTCCAGACTTTTCATTCTCTTGTTATTTTCATTAAAATAAATGTTTTCCATGCTCAATAAATTCTCAAAAAAATATATGCTCCTGCTATGTGCTAAAACAACGTCAAAAATTTCATTGCATTTTGTTGCTATTTGATATTTTAAAAATTCAAATATAATAGCTTTTTATCTTCCACAAATTAGAGAAATCATAAAATTTCGAAAATATGTTTACAAATTCCAAAAATATTACAGTATGTGTGTTTTACTGTTCTTTAACTTATGTCAAAATTTTTGCATTAATCATAAAAAACTAAAAGAATTACAAAAAATTAAAATCTTCAATAAATGTAGAAAATTCTAGAAAATCAAAAAATTGCGATTTCAGACTCTGTTTATAGATATTTACTTGTATTTTATCTTAAAAATAAGTTCCAGGAGTTTTGGGCAGTTAAAAATATTTTTAAATTAAAAATTAATCTTGGTTGTGAACATTTTTACTTCATTTACAATATTTTATTTTTTTAAATGCACAAACATATCAAAAAAAGTTGAAAAAAGTAGCAAAAATATTTTAAAATCTGTAAACACGAAAAGAAATCTATAATATTATAAAAAATTATTACTATTTTGAAAAATTCAAAAAAAAAGAGTTTGGTGTGTGTATTTTATCCCTTGTTCTTTATTTGAAAATAAAAAACTAGAACATCAGAAACCACTAAAAAATTAATTTTCAAAATTTGACTATGTAGTTTTAAATCGTGCTCCTTGTGTTCTTCCCTTGTTGCTATACCTATAAATTTAGGTATCTCCACCCTCGGCCCTAGGTCCGCCAAGTACACCGACCCTTGGCGAAACAGATCCTGAATATTATCCAAGTCCAACTATAGTTCTCAATGTAAATTATTAAAACAATGTCTAAAAGGCTCTCAAATAAAATAATTATCTTCTTCTCTACTCCACCTCTTGTGCGAGTCCTCAAAAGATAAACCCCAAGTTCTCCTCCAAGCAGTCCCTAAGAAGCAAATAAGAGATCATCAGAAAATAATTATAATATAGAGAGAGATAAATAAAACAAAATTGAAAAATGACTACAAAAATGTGCTCCCCGGCAACGTACCCATTCTGATAAGCTGAAAATGCGATGCGGTCGAGACGGATTAATTACGCAATGGTCGTTTTTCTGAACAAACGATTCGATTAATGAGAAAAATATTTTTAAATCACTTAAGAGAAAAATCTATCAATATCAAGCAAGTGGTCCTTGCTAGAAACCAACAGTCGTTGTGAAGATACCTAGAGCCCGGGGTGGAGACATATGCTAGTACGAGATGGAGGACCCAGCTAGACGAGCCCGCACTATGAAGTAGTTATACAATCCCGGTGCAACCCTCACCCCATAAATGTTACCAGCTACTCGAGATCCTTGGGAACCTTGAACTTCGCCCCCAGACCATTCAGTTTCTGCCCAACTTCCATGGGCTAGCGATCGAGGAGCCGCATCTCCATCTGTAGGTGTTCGAGATGATTTGGAGAACCATCCAGGATAGACTAGTGGATGAGGACACCATCAAGCAAATCACCTTCCTATTCTCCTGGGTTAACAGAGTAGCCTACTGGGTAAAGCATCTGGGGAAGGTAATCACTACATGGGAGCAGTTACAGATCGAGTACTTGGACAATAACTATCCACTCAACCAAACCAACATAGCTAGATATATGATCATCACTTTAACCATGATACCAACTGAACAGTTCCATGAAGACCGAGATCATTTTAGAGACCTCATCGGCAGGTGTCCCCACCATGAGATCAACAAGCCCAACGTTGTCCAGAGTTTCTTCTGTGGGCTGACACCTGAGATATAGGGGCTTGTGAACGCCTTGTTCTAATGTTCCTACTTCGCCAAGGATGAAGACCAGGTCTGGGCCATCTATGAGGAGATGGTAGAAAACTACGCAGTGATGTCCGAGACCTGTGTCTACACTCAGGGGAAGTCTCACCCACAAGAGACTTCTTACTAGAGGATTTTGATTTCCATCTTCTATTTGTTGGACTCCTGCTCTTTCGTTATTCGTTTATCAATATTTGGTGGAGTGGAACCCCATCTCCGAGAGCAATCTTGTCGACGAAGGGTGCCCAGCCTCTGAGCCGTCTTGTGATAGCGAGTCCGCCCTCATCGAGGCCATCACGGTGTATCCGATACCAAGGTGAGATCCAAGTTTATTACCCGTTGTTTTTCCAATATTAGATTTATGATCAACTTTTGCTTGGATTTCATGATTAGTCTTTACATATTAAAAAATCCAAAAAAAATCATATCACATTTCCTCTCCGAACTTGATTTTTCACGTCACCTCTCGACCTCTTCATTTCCATTCTATCTCAGGCAACCATCCACCTTCGGCCACGCACGGTGGCCGGAGACATGGATCTATCATCCGTCTCACAAAGATCCACAACCGTTCATACATCCGATCTTGTTTATAAATAAAAAATAAAATAACATATAATTCTTTTAATCTATCTCATTTGTTTTGCATGAAAATTTTAAAAAATAAAAAATATATAAAAAAATTATGTTATCAGTTTTGTTTCTTTAAAAAATAAAAAAATTATATACTTTTATTTACATAAAAAATTATAAAAAAAGAAGGAAGTCCGTACGGCCTCCCACACCTAACAGTGCCCTTCCACCGACCACCCGCGGCCCTTGTGCTCTGTCGTCCGCTCAGCACACCTCCGCCACAACCGACCCCATGCTGGTACTCCTCTGCCCGCCCCGCCGCTCCAGTGGCCCGTGCCTGTCGCATCCACGATGCCAGCACACCTGCAACTCCACGAGGTGGCACACCTCCAATCGCGGTCCCTCTACGTTCCGCTCATTGTGACGCCCTTCCTCCTCTGCTAGATCTCCCCATCGCCGACTCAACCGCGAATGTCGGTGCCTAGGCCGCATCGGTATCCGCATCATGTAGCTCGCATCATCCACTGACCTAGCTCCAGCGTTGGACACAGCTCGCCATGCCATCGCTCCCTCCGTCCTCCATGCAACTCGCGACCCCCTACTGTCAATCACCGCGGCTTGTTGTGCTAACGAGCTACAAACCTCACGCATGGGTGGCAGCTGCCCTTCTCCCCTATTGGTGAAGATCACATAACATAAACCCTAGGGCATTTTTAGATTTAAATAAATTGGGAAATTTTCGAAAATATCACTGGAAGTTTCTGAATTTACGAACATGCCCTAATCTCCAGAAGATCACGTGTGTGGTACGCGTTATTAGGGAATTTACATTTTTCTCACCATATTTTATTTTTTTATTATATTTTAAGGAAGAAACTTTAAATAATTGCACTCTAGTCACTGTACTCCAGACCTTTAATTTTCTTGTTATTTTCGTTAAAATAAATGTTTTTCATGCACAGTAAATTCTCAAAAAAATTGTGTATGCTCCAGCTATGTGCTTAAAAATTGGCTAAAAATTTAGTTACATTTTGTTGCTATTTGATATTTTAAAAATTAAAAAAACAATATCTTTTTGTCTGCCCCAAATTAGAAAAATCGTAAAAATTTTAAAATTTGCTTAAAAATTCCAAAAGAATTACTGTAGGTGTATTTTACTGTTCTTTAATTTCTATCCAAGTGCATTAATTCATAAAAACCAGAAAAAATTACGACAAACTAAAAATATTTAAATAAATTATAGAAAATTTTATAAAATCAACAATTTGTTATTTCAAACATTGTTTGTAGATATTTACTTCTATATCTTTAAAATTAGTTCGAGCAGTTTTGCCAATTAAAGTATTTTTAAGTTGCAAAATACTCTTAGATATGCACTATTTTACTTCATTTACACTGTTTAATTTTATAAATTCACAAACATAGCAACAAAGTTTGAAAAAACTACAAAAACATTTTAAAATTTGTAAACACAAAAACAATTTTTCTATAATTTTCTGGACATTTTTTACTATTTTGAAAAATACAAAAAAGAGTCTGGATTGTGTATTTTATCCTTTGTGCTTTATTTGAAAATAAAAAAAATCAAAAATAAAAAATAACTAAATATCTCCTTTTCAAAATTTGATTACATAGTTTTTATATCGTGCTCCTTGTGTTCAACCCTAGTCGCTATACCAGGTAAATTTAGTTATCTCCACCCTCGACTCCACTTCCCGCAAGTGCATTGGCACGTAGCAAAACATACCCCGAATATTGTCCATGTCCAACTATAGTTCTCCGTTCAGTCTAAATTATTACAACAATGTCTAAATATTCTCTCAAATAAAATAATTTTCTTCTTCCCTTCTCTACTCCACCTCCTGTGTGGGTCGCCCAAAGAGAAACTCCAACTCATCCTCCAAGCATTCCCTCGCACCAAGAAGCAAATAAGAGATCGTAAGAAAACAATTATAATATAGTGAGACAAATAAAACAAAACTGAAAAATGACTACAAAGTAGTGCTTCTCGGCAACGGCGCCAATTTGATAAGCCGAAAATGTGATGCGGTCGAGATGGATTAATTATGCAATGGTCTTTGTTCTCAACAATCTATTCAGTCAATAAATAATAAAGAATAAAATAGATCCCATAATTTATATATTCAGCTAAAGAATTAGGGTTTCTTTGTAGTGTTTTCTGTAGATTTCAGTATCCTACCTTCCCCTATTTTATTCATCATCGACCAAGCCATCATGATGACTAGGTCTCGGGGTCTAGGGTCACTCATTATTTTATTTTCATTTATTATTTTATTTTGGAAATAAATATATATTCATATAGTATTTATTGATCATTCTTGAGCGTTATTTTATACGAATTAATGTTATGTACATGCATTTAGCTAGTGATTTAAGGCTAAAATGAAAGAATAGAGGTTGAAATGGAGATTCATCATCACCTTAGTTTGACTACTCCATTAATGTCAAATCAATGGGTTTTATGATCCACACATTGAAAATAGTCATTTCTCGATTTCATTGAGTAGAAAGCATACATCAGGGTGTCCATAATCAAGGAAGACTTACTTGTAGTAGGTGTATGATTATCATATGTAACGTATTTTTAACCTAAAAGTCACAAGCATTTCATGCAAAAAATACTTGTGGCATAATTTGGCATGTAGTTTAATGTAGAACTATCACCATATACAAGGAACCATCAATCAAACATTATTACTTACGAATTCTAAAATACTGAATTCATCCCTAACAAATCAGAAAAATAGGAAAAAAGGTCTATGTTGACAATATGTTGGATATGTTTAGAACAATTCAAACAAAAGCATGTAAGATCTCTCATAAAAATACTTAAATATTTATGGTTTTTTCTTCATATAATGTGTTTTATATTTGCAGGTCATGTCAAAGGAGATGCTAGATCACAACATGATTTTTGAGATGACACCATAATCAATGGATGAAGAAGGATATAAACTTTATAAAAAATTAAGAAGCAAATTTTACCATATGGTAAATGAACATAAACTCGTTTGCTTTCATGGTCCAGTACAGTACAAGCCAACCTTTTCCATATTGGGACACATTAGACACGTCAATTTTGGGTATGGCGAGCATTTTATCATATCTTCCCATCTGAAACTCAACATTTTGGACGGATTCTATGTGACGTTGGTCCTTCTTCAATAAAAGACAAGGTACGCAAAAAGAAGTGGTCATTTATTGCATCATGATTGTCGACTCGGATTTTGGAAGGGTAAAAAACAGTATCATCACAGAAGTGAAGATATCTTGTCACTGAGGCGACCACTACAAAACCCTAGGGTCAAACAACAATTAACCCACACAATTAATAAGCAATAAATCAGATTGGTCTAAAATTTATTTTACCTACTAAATATGTATAGTGACAAATATGTAGGGGTCAAGCATATGAAACAAAGGTATATAGTGAATGAGATAAAAAAATCAACACAAGGAATTTGTGTTTTCAAGTACTTAGCCAATTTATGGTTTTTATGGGTTTTTTATTATATATTCATATTTTGAACTTTTAATTTTATAATTTTTTTTCTTTTTATTTCCTCAATTTCTTTCATTTCTCTTTCTTTTTAAAAATTATATATCAGGTATATAACAATATATAAGGTTATATATAAAATACAGAATAATATATATAAATACTAATATAAATAAATAGAATATAGAAAAATAAATATTTTTAGAATTTTTTGTGATTTTTTAGATAATTTGTTAATTTTTATATTTCTAAAGTACAAAATATCCCAAATCAGGGATTTAATAAATAGGACTAATGAATTTGAAGGTAAAAAATATCAAATAAAATACAAAAATCCTAAAATAAATTTTAATAAATAGAAAATTAAAAGGAAAGTTAGAAATAAAAATAAATATTTTGGGGAGATTTAGGAATTTTAAATCTTTTTTACTGGATTTTAGAGCTTTTTATTTTTTAGTCTTTTTCTATTATTATGGTTTTTGGATTATGGAGTTGATAAATAAACATATAATATATATATATATAGAATATTCCAAAAAGTTTTTATATTTTTTTGGTATTTTCTAATTCAAATGGGGACTTTTTATGCTCTTTTTTTATAAAATAGGAAAAGTCGTAATTTGCCAAACTGGAAATGTACTTTTTTTACTATTTTGGGGTGTTTTAAGAATTTTATATCTTTTTTGCTGTATTTTGGAGCTTTTTATTTTTTTTCCTTTTTCTATTTTTATGTTTTTCGGATTATGGAGTTGAAAAAAAAGTTATAATATATATAGAATATTCCAAAAAGTTTTTATATTTTTTTGGTATTTTCTATGTCAAAAATGGACTTTTTATGCTCTTTTTATTTTTATAAAATAGGAAAAGTCATAATTTGCAAAACTAGAAATGTAACATGAATCTATGAGCAAGCAGACACTTACTCTTATTTTTTGAGAGATTTGGAGCACATATTTTAAATAAATAGAAAACATGCATAAAAATTACTGAACTAGTAGAGCATGAATTTAAATGATATTAAATATGAGGTTTAATAAGCAAATCCTTAAATATTGTAATTGCCAATGATAGTTCCTGGACTAAACTTAAATACAAAACATTGTGAGAGCCTCAAGCAAAATGACACGTCACATTAGGACTAGTCAAATTTAATGTAAAAAAATATCAAATAAAATAAAAAATTCCACAAAACATTTTTAGTAAATAGATATAATAAAAAGAAAATTCAGAGACAAAAATAAATATTTTTGGATGTTTGGGGAATTTTAAATCTTTTTTACTGGATTTTGGAGCTTTTTAATTTTGTTATCTTTATCTTTTCTATTTTTAGGGTTTTTAATTCTGTACATGTAAATAAATATATAAATAATATGTATTTTTTAGAAAATTTAAAAAGTTTTCATATTTTTGTTATTTTCTAAGTAAAATGAGGACTTTTTATGCTCTTTTTTATTTTTATAAATTAGGAAAAGTTGTAAATTGCGAAATTAAAAATGTAACATGAATCCATGAATAAGCATACACTTGTCCTTTTTTTTAATTTTTGGAGCACGAATGATATTTTTAATAAATAGAAAAGATGCACAAAAATTACTAAACTGGTACAACATAAATGTAAATAAAATTAAATATGAGGTCTAATAAGCAAATCCTTAAATATTATAATTGCCAACGAAAATTCCTATACTAAATTTAAATACAAAAAGAAGTAAGAACCTCAGTGCAAAATGACACGTCACATGGGATGGCACAGGAGGTGATGTGTCTAGGACTAAAGTAGAATATGAAAAAAGTACAGGGGCCACTAATGAAAATTTAGAAAAATATAAAGAGTTTCATATATTTTACAAGACCAAATAATAAACAACAAAGATGAGGGGGAAGAATGCGATGAACGGACAAGATACTCTGACTTGCCATGGGGTGCATCCACGTCTCATGATGATGCTTCAGATCTTGCGGTAGGGATCAGATCTCCCAAGAGAGATCGACAATGGAGGCAATGTTGATCTGACGGTTACCGCTACACCTAGAGAGGAGAGAGGATCAGATGGCTGGGAAAGCGATTTGAAGAACCAGTCAAGAACTCACAAATTGAGTGATAATATTCTTTCATTCACTCTTTCAGCCTTCTCCACCTTCGTTGAGTGGCTCAAAATGCTCCTGGAAGAAACACGTGGCTGGATGACTGCTCAAAATGGTCAAAGCCCCAATGGAGTGGTCTAACAGAGGACAACACCTAGAGCTCCTCGTCCTTCTTTGAAAGTCTATGGGGAGAGGGCTTTTTGCTCTATTACCTGCAAGGAGATATTGCAACAAAAAGTTGAAGCCACTAAGGTCTTCGATGAATGAGATGGATGGATAATGCATCGAGGTGAAAGTCTCCAGCGAAGGGCGATAGAGGGAAACTTGATCTTTGAGTCTTTGCGAGATCCATGTGAATGATTGTGCGCAGGGAGAAGGGATGGCGTGAGGGAAGATGACAAAGGTGATTAGGGCGATGAAGATGGTCTGAAGCGATCGGAAAGCGGTGACAGAGTCGAAGCTCTGTTGATCGTGTGGATTGAATTTTATAATAACAACAAGAAATCTAAGGAAATAACATGCAAAACTATGCTTTTGCTATGCTAAAGAACGAAATGAACAAAGAAAAGGGAGCTGACATAACCTGCATGGTAGAGAGTTGAAGCTTCTGGCAGAGAGATGGTGGTGACCCTGGATCACTTCGATTCTACACCAAACTCATCGTGGACACCTCCTAAGTACACGACATGTCACTAAGGTACTCCTAGGTGCATTAGGGTTCTAGAGAATCGGAGAAAGATTGACCCAATCCAAAAAAAGCCAACATGGGGTATATGTACATCGGGCGTTTCACGGGACGAAGCACGTGATTCAAAGGCGCCTCAACCAAGATTTGATCTCGGTGCGAAAGAGTTCTGATCGAGGCACACATTTACAGAAGAAATCTATCCAAAAGATCGTAAGAAGTGATCGGAGAAAATAGGAGAAGATAGGCTCTCGACCAGACAAAAGCTGGTTTAAATGTGGAATGGGCGGTTGACTTGTCTCAGCTAGAGTCGATCCCTGATTGGTACACATCAGCTGCTAAAAGACAAAATAATAAATTAAATCTTTATTAATTCGATTAAAAATAATAAGTTATTTTATAAATTTTTGGTTAAAACACAACATTATTTTATGTAGTATTTTAAAATTATTTTAATTCATTTTAAAAACTTTATTTATTATAAGTTACTTTTGCAATTACGTTTATAGTATTTTAACCCAAGTTTTGTTTATTTTACTTTTTTTGTTTTTTATTTTATTATTTTCATTTCTTATTTCATATATTTATAGTTTATTTTTATACATAGAAATATATCTGTGTTATATTTTTTAATATTATCTGTACACTTAAATAAATATAGGTATAATGTATAAGTGTAAGTATAGGTAGTACATCTATGTATTTATGTATATTATTTTAATTATGTGTTTTCTTTATGATTTTATTCTATTTTAAACATGTACATATATAATAAATAACATTAACTAAATTATAAGAATATAAAATTGTAAAAGCAATAAAGAATTATAAAATTAATATTTTACTCTAGTATGCTATACAATAGGGTCCAAAACATAATTTTCACACATTGACTCCAAATTAATTGAATGTACCTTCACTAAATATCTTATTAATAGTTACATACAATTAAATTTATTCTGATTATTTTGAGTTTTTATTTAGGAGAAATGGGTCTGGAATGTTTGGATTTTTTTATTTTGAGTATAAATAATAAAAAATATCTTGAGTTCAAGTTTAAATAATAGAGAATAAAATACGTCCGAAAATGGACTTATTGATGAATAATGGAATAGAATTTAATGGACTTTTGGCCCCTGTCTCGCCCTACTTTGTTCCTTGTCGAACCATATATCAAGATGTCTAGGTCTCAAGATTTAAGATCATAAAATACCTTTGGAATTGTATTGTTTTATTTTCTTATTTCTATAATTTTTGCAATTAAAACTATTTTATACACAATAGATGGAATAAATAAAGAATATTAATTTGTACAATAGAATGTTATTCTCATGCATTAGTTCACATTTTTAATACTTGCCTTTGCTAGTCCCTAGCAAATATTTGTGCAATAAGTGTAGATAATTAAAATAAAGAAAAGAAAGTGGAAAAACTTGGAACAATTATCTACTTTTAAACTTGTCTTAAAAAGATAAAGTTTGGAGCTCAGAGAAGGCCTTTGGATTAATGTTGTATTTAGATCGCATGGAAGTCAAAAAGTGTGACACAACAACCCTTGGGTTCCATATTCCTATTATCCTGTCTAATTCACATCCAGGTTAGAACCATCCTCCCCGTCATATACTCTTGATACCTTTAAGCAATAGAACCATATGTGTGAAATTGTTCAACTCTCCCCAGACAAAACTAATGAACTAAGGTGTTTGTTCTTAAGGTAACTAATCTTCATGGAGACAGATATTCCCTTCTAAGGTTTGGTACTCCTGGTCTTTACAACTGAATGAAGAAGAAGTTTAGAAGAAGGGGAAAATAAGTGGGAATGGACTAGCGTAGTCTTCATTCCCATGTGAAGTTAGTTAATGTAACCTATTTTTCACCAAGAAGCAGGCTTTTTCTGAAGCTCGGATTTTTGTGGAATTGTTTGGTATTTGATTCATTGGATATTTTCTTTGAATTTATATGGCTTATGCATTATTGTTTATGCCTCTGTGGATATAGCATCTTTTTATTAGACCTCAATTTTTGGGGATTATGGAAATTGTTGCGTCGATAGACCATTCCTCATTGGAACCATTGTCTCAATCCATCTCCAGTCTTTAGATATCATAGTCACAAAAAGAAGTGGGTTAGAATAACATTGTCGACAATCCTGAAGAATGGTTCTCGAGCCACCTTTAAGGAATCAGCCTTGCATTGTCCCCGACTTAGACTCTAAAATATTTCACCAGTACATCTGTGTTAACCTATGTGCTCGGTGTGAGGTTTCTAGTCAAGTCATTGTCTCAAAAGTCTTGTGAATGGCATGCAAGGTTCTATTTAGGTACTTTGAATTGACTAATGAACATAGTCTTATGGAACCTAAAGAATTAAGTCAAGGAGACATGAAATATCTCAACTTTTGGTCCTCAAAGGGTTCCTCTGAAATTAAGTATATTAAGATCTTTTCCTAGCTCCAAACTTCCAACTTTATTTAGACTTGTTCAGCTGTCTAGGTTATTCCGAAAAATGTGGATGCTTTGTATAATGCAACGAAAATGTTTTTGCGATGCGATTTTCTGATTTTGAAGTTTTATGGATTTTGAAAAAAAATACAAGTATTTCTTTTACCATTTTTTTGGAATTTGATTTTCAAATTTTTTAAGATTTTTCAAAAAAATATTTTTAGAAAATAATTAGGTATAGATATTTACACGAGAGTGTTTTTTATTATTTACATGAGTTTTTTTTGAATTTACAGGGTTGTATATAGAAGTTTTCTGAAGATTTTTTATTTTTTTGTTATGCACATAGCTCTCAAAATAATTTGAAAAGATTTTTGCAAACATTATAAAAATTTTATTTTTTTCAAGCCAATTTGACAAATATTTTTTATAAAAAATACAAAATTTGAATATCATGTTGCAAAGTTTTTTTCAAAAAGTATATATAGATTTTTCAAAATACTTTTCTTCCATTTTCAAAATCATTTACAAATCATTTTTCAAAACATTTTTATCTCACAAAAAGCAAAGAATTTTTTACAAGCAAAACAATTTTACAAAGGTTGAAAACATTTTTCAAGCAGTTTACAAAAGATTTTTCAAATAGATTTTCAAATATTTTACCAAACATTTTTAACCGATTTATTAATCATGATATAAAAAGAATTATAATGAATTTTTTGTAAGTATTGTATTTTAGCGATACTTATTGAAAAATACGAAAGTACAAGTTTTCACTATAGTATATATGGAGTATATATAACCCCCTATACTTAGCTTAAGCTTTGTCCTCATAGATCAGAGAGAAAATGATAGAAGATAACATGTACTGAGTATAGACAATCCCATAATATAACGACTAAAAAATTTGAATGATAAGTTGACCATCCCCCCTATACTTTGGATGAGATAATCCTAAGTAAAGCAGATTGTACACAAGGCAGGGAGGGACACGGGTCGGAATGTACGAAATCATCGGCTCGACCTATCCCACCTTGTACTTTGGGTAAAATATCCTTAAGTGTAAATGAAGTATCAAGAGTTGACGGGACGGGTGAGGGATCACAGAATGAACAACTCAGAGTGAACACCACCCAGTAGATAGGATAAAGTACATCCTAAGTATAACAGTGATGAATGGGGTGACACCTTTAGGAAGAAAATAAAGAATGAAAAGAAGAAAAAAAGAAAGATCATTCCAAAACGTTTTGATCTGCTCTGTCTACAACTGCAGAGGTGCTTGCCTGATCAACTCATTTTCATATACAACTTGGATTGAGTCAATGACAGACAGAAATGTATCATGCTCTAAGTAAGGCTTTAGTAGTTCTCCATTGACTACAAAAGACTATGTGCCAGATGACAATTCAAATATCATCACGCTACCATTGTCCCGCACATGTTTCACAGTAAATGGTCTAGTCCATTTGCTTTTCAATTTCCATGGAAAGATTTTTAATTTAACATAAAGACCAAATCATCTGACATGGCTCGAAGGACTTTCTACGGATGCGCTTGTCATGCCACTTCTTAAACTTCTCCTTGTACATCAGGTTGTTATTGAATGCATAATATCATAAATAGAGCAATCTATTCAGATTCACTTTTCTATTCTTCCTTGCTTTCTTGGAGTTCAAGTTGCAAATATTGATTTCCCATAAGGATTTATGATTCAATTCAAAGAGAAAATGGCATGGCTTGCAATAAACAAGGCGATAGGGAGACATTCATAATGGTGACTTGTATGTGGTACTATAAGCCCAAAAAGCTGAATTAAGTAGCTGAGATCAATTCTTGCGATCTGGATGCACAATCTTATGTATATTGTCTTTATCTCGCTATTGGACCGTTCAGGAAAGCCATTGATTGCGGGTGGTAGGGAGAAGTGACACAATGTTCAATGCGAAATTCCTAGGTCTGGTTCCTCACCTCTCTGGTGATAAAGTAGCTACCATAATTTAATATAAGGGTTTTCGTTATCTCGAACCTTGATATGATATGGTCTTTTAGAAATTTACAGATAGTACGATGATGAATACATGATTCATCACCTTTATTCTTTTATTTTAGCTTCATTTTTGTAGTCAAATACCTGTAAATATCTTCTAATTCCATAAAATATCCAAACTGCATGCATTTGTTAAATATGATTTTTTAACACTTTTTGTACTTAAATAAAAGCATAAAGAAGAAAAGAAAAAGAAAAAAAATGAAGGATGTGTTTATGAAGTAAATACAGACTGACTCGAAACCCGAGAGAAGTGACCTGATCGACCAGGAATAAAGTAAGGGGAGATAGGGTCTTCCATTCAAAAAATCCAAAAATAATTTTTAAAATTTTCTCTATATATTTGTATAAAATTGTATTATTTTATTAGTACAAAGCTTGTAATATTTTATTTGTATATAAATTCACCTCAAATTAACTATTTTTGTAAACAAAAGTTGTAAAGAAAAATGTGTTGTAGATAATAAAAATAATTACAAAGCAAAATAATGTACATATTACAAATAATCACACTTAGAAAATGACGCAAAATGATAATTGAAATACCAATTTCGGCTACATATGAACTCAAATTGAACCAAACTCACTTCTATTATATCCTAAATTAAATTATATTTCAAATGACTGCGATTTCATAATTTTTATGGTTACGTTTAAAAAGTCGGTTTTGTAGGGTGTTTTGTGCCGTTTCACCATTATTTATTGTATAAATTTATTCATATTTATTTTTATATACATAACGCACTTAATTTAAATATTATTATCATTAAAGCTAAAATAATAAAATATAAATAATATTATTTTAAAAGATATATTTTAAAAAAATATTTCCTTATTTGTACATGTGTATATTGTAATATATGTGTATACAACTAATTTCCTTATATGAAAATGACCAAAAAAATATATACCATTAATTAATTTAATTTAATTACAAAATTGTTATTTAATTTTTGATTTATTTGATTTAATAACCTGCCTTGTATATAAGATTTCATTCCATATTTTAATAGCCACCAATAAGGTGGCTAATTAATTTTTGTAAATTATTTTATTTATTCACTTTAATTAATTCCTAAATTAATTTTTAGTTAAATAATTAAATTAAATTAATTATTTTATTAATTAACCAATAAACACCTTCTTTTTTTGTACAACCTTTCCTTTTGTAATTTCCTTCTTTATTAAATGGGTTCCTCCCCCTTCTTTCATTCCTTAATTAATATTTGGTGGAGAGGAGCTTAATCTCTGAGAGATATTTTATTGAAGAACGGTGCCCAGCCTCAGCCGTCCAGTGACAGTACGTCAACCCTTGTCAAGGTCATCACGGCATATCTGATCCCAAGATGAGATCCATTTTATTTACCATCATTTTTCTTATATAAGTCGTAGATTAAATTTTTGTCTCGTGATTGATCTTTAATCGAAATACCAAAATTTTCCATCACCTATTTTCGATCCGACACGGATTTTGCATCTCATTTTCGTGTCTCTCCATTTTCTTATTCTACCTCACACAACCTATCACCTCCGACCATGCACGGTGGTCGGAGACACGGGTTTATCCTCCGTCTTGTAAAGATCCATAACTGTTCATGCACTCTATTTTGTATATAAATAAATAAGAAACTAAAAATATTATATTTGTTTTTATCTATAATATTTATTTTGTAGGAAAATTGAAAAAAAATATAAAAATATAAAAAAATTCTAATTCTTATTCCTATCCTCAGTTTTGTTTCATAAAAAAGGAAAATAAAAAATTGTATTTTCTCTGCACACAGTTTACAAAAAAAGAAAAAATAAAAAAAATATATGAGCCTCCGCCAGCGGTAAGGCCGCCACCCCCTTGCCGTCGTGTCTAGGGGCCAGCCTCCAACCGCTACAGACCAACCACCAGCTTGCCACCTCCGCCAATTTTTTAGCGTTTTGATGCCCTTTAATATTTTTAAAAATTCAAAATAGTGTCTTTTTATCTGCCCGAAAATAGAAAATTATTAAAAATTCGAAATGTTACCCAAAAATTTCAATATAATTTTTGTAGTAGTGTTTTACTCGTAATTTCTATTAAATTTTCATGAATAGATCATTTATAAAACTCCAAAAAATTATGAAAAATAAAAATTGTTAAAAAAATGTAAAAAATTCCTAAAAAATAAAATAAATATGATTTCAGTCTCTGTTTGTAGATATGTAATTGTAGTTCAGTCTAAAAATAAGTTCTAGCAGTATTGGGCACTTAAAGTATTTTTAAATCCCAAAATACTCTTACTTGTGAACTGTTTCCCTTAATTTCCACTATCTGATTTTTCGAAAATTATAAAAACTTCGGAAAATTTTGAAAAAATTACCAAAAATATTTCAAAACATACAAAACACAAAATTATGTTCTCTATAACTTTGTGAGTATTTTTTAATATTCTGAAAAATACAAAAAGTGCGCGTGTGTGTATTTTATCCTTTGTAGTTGTTTTGAAAAAAAAATAAAAACCGCTAAAAATTATCTTGGAAATCTGACTACATAGTTTTTAAATCGTGTTCCTTGTGTTCGACCATGTTCGCTATACCAGGTAAATAGAATAGCAAAACTGCTTACTTTTGCTTTTCATTATTTGAATATCTTTTAGCTCGTTTAAAACAATTTTTTCTATTGACCATGCTCAGTGATTCGGGTCACAACGACCCTTTATTTTTTACATAACCCGAGTTGTCAGGCATGTCATCATAATGGCATCGTTGCTAGAGAGCACATCTTTATAGTCATTTTTCATTTGTGTGCTATTTGTCTCTCTATATTATAATTGTTTTCTGACTATCTCTTATTGTATTTTCGAACGAGGAACTTCTTGGAGGATGACTTGGAGTTTTGTTTTGGAGGACCCGTACAGGAGGAAGAGCATGGAAGAGAAGAAGACCTTTATTTTAATAGATAGAACATTAATTGTTGCAATAATTTAGATTGTGTACACTTGTGGACTTGGACTTTATTCGGGGTCTGTTTTGCAAAGTCTTGGTGCACTTGGGGGACCTCACCGTTGTTTTTCACATTTTTAATTTCATCGCCATAACTTCTATCTGATTGTCGTGGTTTTAGCCCCTAGATGTAGGATTTTTTATTGAATGTGACGTAAATAGCTAAGGCCCAACACGTAATATATTGTTTATTCCTATAGAACGTAATCGGACCTAGTTAAAAATTAATTGAAAAAAGTTAGTTTAATTGAATTTGAGACCATGCACCGTGAAGAGTCGTATACAACGCTAACGGGACCGTTGTGGCGGGCACCAAGTGACTCCCAAGATTGGACTCCGGACTCAACTCAATTAGCTAACTATAGTTCTTTAAGATCAATAGAAGTTGCTCATCTAAGTCCGATTTACATGTACATAAAATAGTTAGTTTGCTTTCTATATTTAATTTATGCACGGATCATATATCATGTAGAGTGCTGAAGTAAGGTACGCATTTTTATCCATGCATGCATTATCGTGTTTGATCGAGCATCATCTTTTTCGACTTCCTCCCCCTGCTTTTTGGACTAAAAATAATCAAAGGAAATCGAAAAAATCTTTAGGCATTGTTTGTTTTATTGAAAAAAATCTTAAGAAGTGAAATAAAGAAAATTTGGGACTCCAAAAGGAAACTTAACCCTAAAACCCAACTCATCTAAAAAAATTGTTTTGGGGAGAGTCACCCCCTCATTGTTTGGTTTGCTTGAGTGAGAGAGTGGCATGCACATTAGGATATAGCCACACCTGAACTTCCGTTAGACTACTGGTCTTGGGGTTAGATGTTTGCCTCACTCTCCGGTAACCGGTAAAGCGAACCGCGACGTCCTTAACAGAGCGAGTAGAATGGCTAGCTAGTAAACGGTCCACAACTTGTACTGGCTGGGAAAGATCTATCTTTAGGATTGGGCCAGTCTCCTGGGAGCATCGGGTTCCTAACAGCTCGCTTAATCGCTCTGTTAGATTGATTTATGAGCTAACCAAAATTGACAAGATAAATGACCAACCCATTTCAGTCATCAACTCGTGTTGAGTAGGTGGATTGGGGGTTTGAGTTCTCATCTTAATTTCTTACAAGATCTCTTCCGCACTCATCCCCACATAACGATGATGGGCCCGAGGTCTCTTAGGATGCCTTTGGTAGCACCTCTCTCCAGCACTACGACTCAATCTTCTACGGAGGTTTCGAGGAGCCCAAACCAGCTCTCCAAACCTGAGTTCGATTCCACTCTGTTTTCTCTTGACCACCCTGTTGGAAATGCGAGCCCACGGCGAGCCATTATGCAATAAATGTTATTGTAATTCACTCCTTCATTAGAAATGAAGAATACATAATTTGCATAATAGGTCCCTTAGTACAATTAGGGTTATGTACCATGGCCATCTTGATGATCATACAGCTGTTGATTCAACTATTGAATCATAGAGGCTGGTGCTTGAATGAATATCTAAAGAGTTAGATTGAGGACTCATCAAGCACCGTCAGATGATTGTTAAGAGATGATCTCCAGCCTGAGTAGGAGATGGCAATCCTTATCTCTGAAGGCTGATATCTGACCGACCTCTTGATGCAGGTCCTCTGCATAGGAATAGAGATTCGGAGGTGTCAGATTAGTTAGATCAAAGAGTTGACTTAACGAGATCGAGATAACCAAAGTCCTATATCGTATGCTGTCAGGATATAGGAACGCATCCTCTGACCGGAGACAGATGTGTTGCTATATGTCTAAGTATGTACATTTGGCAGACCAATAGGTTGATGACCTAATCAAGGTCTACACACCGGCGCGCTGGTGTGCATATAAGGGCATATGAGTAATACGATCTCTCAAAGGGATCATACAGGTTCAGTTACTGAACCGGAAGACATGAGCTCACTCATGAGATATTGGGAAGAATCAAATTCCGTGCGCACGGTCGTCTCGCTTTGGAAGCTTGACTGAATTTGTAGGTTTGATATATACTTTTGGAAAGTATATGATCAAGACCTAGGTATGATATATGCTTTTGGAAAGTATATGATCGATACCGACTCCCAATGATCGAATGAGAAACTTACTGATAAAACCATGAAGTAGACAGTATAAAGTTGATCGAATACTTCGGGTTTAGTCTGAGTCTTCCTGTATGCAGGATGTACAGGTATTGGGAATACCTGAGGGTGATGTGATCATAAACGATTGTATAACCATGACGCTTCCATTCCTAGGGAGTGATGAAACGGGTCTAGATTTTAGTGACTCCTCTCAGTAGAGAAGTGATCTGATCTTGGTCCAAGTATTGGACATTGATCTGAATGTGATTCAGATACAATGAGAAGATTAGATTTACGGTCTTGATTTAATCAAGCATCTATGGGAGGCCCGCGATCTGGATTTGAGATACGATCTCAATATCCATGTCACTATACGTGGAACAATACAATCGCCCTGTCCTTATCTCCAAGTATCTGCGGAGAAAGCGCATTATCCTTGAAGGAGTTCATGGATAATTCTATTGTTGATATATGTATTCGAGCATTGAGAAAATGGATACTTAAATGTGATTTAATTATCATGAGTAATATGAATTTGATTCATATTATAAAGAGAGTTATCTTAGATAATTAAATGAGATTTAATTATCAAAGATGTAAATAATGTGAATGTGATTCATATTATTTGGACACAAGAGAATAGAGATCCAAGATGATTAAATATGATTTAATTATCATGGATATGAATAATGTGGATAGCAATATCCATATTGGTCATGTATATTATAAATGTGATTTATAATATATAAGAGAGAGCTATTTGTAATTTACATTTGTTAATTAAATGTTAATGTGAATTGGATTCACATTGGACATCAAATTGAAAATGTAATTTACATTTTGTTTTGGGTTGTGAATGTGATTCACAATTTTTCAATGGCATGATTGCAATGTTCACAAAATAAATTGTATTTATTTTTTTTTGTGAAATAATTTGCAACAAAAGTTGTTGCAAATAATGGAGATTACATAAAAGGTGAAATAGCCACCTTCCTAATGGAGGAGGGTGGACGGCCACCACTCCCATTAGGAAAGGGAGGCCGTCCCCCCTCTCCACATGGAAGGAGGCTTTCTCTCCTTTCATTATCTCCATGTATTGATGATTTAATTTTGTAATTAAATTGTGTTGATTTATCAACATATATTTAATTTAAATTAAATTAATTGTTGTTGTGTTTTTAGCAACAAATCATGACCATTGAAAGAAACACAAATTGATGTGGACCATTGGATTTGTGTTGACACATGGATTGAGATCCATGGATCCCAAAACCCTATAAAAGGAGAGGCACCCCATTGCTCTTCTTTATACATAAGTTGAGGCAACAAATCTCTCTCTCTCTCATTCTCTCTACATGTCCTCACTCTTTCTCTCTCATGTGGTCGTCCACCATGGATGCCCTAGAGAGGTTCTCCATCGCCGCGGCATCATCGTTATGCTGCCCAATGGCTAGCTCGTGGATCTCCGTCTCCTTCGGTGCACCCCGCTCGTGAAGAAGACACCGGATCTCGTGTGTCGAGATCAGGAGATCCGCCGCTTGGATCATCAACATGGATTGCGAGAAGCACGCGGTTCATCCCCGTGCTCGCAAGCGTCTCCTCCGTCGGATCGGACTTGAGACAGGAGGTCTCTTCGTTTAGAGACTTGATCGCAACCACGCTTCAAGAGGTAAACCTAATACTTGTTTGTGGTTTAGACGAAACGATCCGAGAAGTGTTCTTGGATCATGTGGTTTCGTCGCATAAAATTTTTAATTTCCGTTGCATAGAACAACTAGTGCGACTAGTCGTTCTTCGTCGTATTCGATGCGACGATCACGCTTCCGTGATGCGCTTGAGGATATAACCATATCCTTCAAGTGGTATCAGAGCCTTAGGTCGGTGGTTTTGGATACGATCCATAAACCGAGGACGACTTGGGTTCATTAGGGTATGCGAAAGTTTTCTTGCATTTCATTTTCGCATCTCTATTTTGATATTATTTTAGGCACTGTTTAAATTGTTTAAACACGAAAATAATATTTGTATTTTATTCCCCATTAAATAAGGAAACCGTAGGATCTGAGTTTGCGTGATTTCGATTCCGTTTGCTCGAGATATGCTCATTTTAGTGAACATGTATCCACTGTTTCGGGGACTGCGGATCATGACGTAATTAAGATGTTAATTGCGGATTTGATACGCCTTGAAATGCGTGCAAATCAATTGGGTTCTGTTGTAAATCAAGTTAGCAAACTTTAAAAATTTACTTTGCTTAATTTGGATTTAAATTGATTGAGATATGATATTTTTAGTAAGTAAGGGTCACTGCTGAAAATACTTTGCTAATCAAGAACCTAGTGATTGTCATTTAATTAATTAGTGAAATTAAATTGTTTAATTTCCTGGAATAATTATGCATAAATATTTGTGAAATATTTAATGATAATTATGTCCTTAAATGACTTTGCCCTAACCAACAAATGATTAGATGTGATCTACATCAAGATTGGTTACATGATCTACATGATCAACATTCCAACAAACATGTTGCTTGAATAGGACTTGGGATGTGTTTAGCAAATCTCATTATAATGTTAATCAAAAATGTTTTGATTATTACTATATGGTACAATTTCTGTTGAAGAACCGATGATCATCTCAAGTACAAATTAATCAATTTGGCATTATCCTTTCCCGAGGCGGATATGGTGCCTAGTCGGAGAGCATTGGGGTTGCGGGTTGCAACGTATGTGGTCCGTCCCACTCTCGTCGGTACTGGCCATGACAGCGGGTAGGGCCGGGATAATGTCCGAGGGATTAAGATGTATTTTTCTAATTATTAAAATTTGGAATAATACGTATTTGAGATAATACCATTATTCAAGTAACTATTAAAATGTTTGTTGGATATTAATTGGATCATTAATTTAATATGATTAGATTAATTGGAATCCAATTAAGATTGAAATACTCTAATATTATTAGAGTTAATAATTCCCTTGGAAGAATTAATTATGTGAATGTGATTCACGATAATTAATTAAAATTTGAATATGAGGTGGAGGATCACATAAGTGACATCCATGGTCTCCCATCAAGGCGAAGGGTTCCGTCGCCAGGGATTGTATGTGGGAGACGCCTGTCCGAAGTGACAGCTCCTGTATGCAAGCGCATCTGGATCGGACTCTTTGCTTCTCGAAAGAGTAAGGCCGTATACGTAGTGACCCCAATATCGGATCCTCATATTATTGGGGCGATATTGGATTGCGTATAGCGAGTACTATTCCTGTTGACGGTTGGTTCAATTAACGACGGGTCAACATCGCCTTAGGGGTGGTGGGCTCGGGTGTTAAAGACCGAATTGGGAAATGCAAGTTGGACTTGCAAAGCGGAATGTGTTCCCGCTTCTTTTTATCCGAGTTGCAGATTCTCATATTATTGGGATGTAACAAAGATAAGGAAGGAGATCCCAGATCTTGTTGAGATATAATGGTAAGTATATCTCTTACATTGAAAGTGATTAAGGGAATGAACTTTCAATGTTGACAAGACAAGACAACTTTGATATAAAAATCCTAAATCAAAGTAAAACATATATATTTATATATTTATGCAAATTTCTTATTTCAGATAATCCTTCATTAAAACCCACTCAATGATATACTCAATAATAACCAGTAAAATATCATGGATTGGACTCATGATCCAGATATTGTACTTGCAATTGGACACATAATGTATGTGGTTGCAATGTGCAAGTTTCCTCATAATATTGAGGAATGACAATTAAATAGATAATAGGACTACAACCCTAGGGTTTGTGTGTCTCTATAGTCTTGATCTCTCATCGGATGTACTTTGGAAGTGACCTGTCGATGATGATCGTAATTGTCAAATAATCCTTATAAAATTAATGAAGATATTCTGGCATACATATGTGCTCTTGACATTTAACATGAATGAGATGGTTCACTACATCATGCAGAATGGTGGCTCTATAAGAAATGATGTATTCAAATTGTTTGAGTACCTACCTGAACCTATGTTTTAAGAGTTTAGATGGATGTAGATGATGAGTGTCATCATTCTACTATCTATACTATGGTCATTCATGAAGCTTCATAATATTCATATTGTATGAATTTAATGAAGCATGTATAAATGTTGAAATGCTCTTACATAAGAGATCCTTAGTCTTAAGCAATGGTTGCTTATAGATAAAGGGAGCGCAGTGGAAGCATGGGTTGGACCTGAGTAAGAAGTATGGTCAAAGAGTTGACTATACATCTATGACTTCCATATGTCATCCGAAGAGTTGGATGAATGCCAATACTGCAATAAGTTGATGTGTTGATAGTATGACTATCAAGTCTATCTAGAATCCTTAGAGAAGGACTCGGATGGAGCATCAGATTAATCTACATAAATCATTGATAAGATAAAGTCAAATAATTGTATCTCAATCTTCTGATGACATTTGCAATAGGTTGCATATGTTTTAGAAGACTGGAAAATTTGATCTTAAAGGTTTATAGTTATCCACATGGATATTGATGCAATTGTTGCAACAATCTCTGTTGGATTGATAGATTTGTTAATTTCAGTGGGAGAGTCCTTAGTCTTAGAGAATGTCTCTATGACCTAGATATAAGAATACACTCATTGTTTGTTTCTAAATGTTGGAAATAAACATGAATTCTGAGGTAGAACTATCATAAAAAGTTATGATGGAGATATTTCAGATAGTAATCTAAAATCTAGTGGACTCCACTAAATTAGAAAATTAATGAATGGTTCATTAACATTTCTAAATACTGAAATTAAAACTTAAGATCAATATGAGGATGAAGATCATTTGACAATGATCTAGCATCAAGCCTTGGACATTTGTCTATTGATTTGATCAATAGACTAGTAAGAGATGAAACTTTAGAATGTCTAAAATTTCAAAACTTACATACTTATGAATATTGTATTCAAAGTAAAATGTCCAATACACCCTTCTTAGAGAAAGGTGTAAGATGCCAAGGTATTCAGGATCTCATACATATTGATGTATGTAGATCATCTATATCATAGTAAACATTGTGGATATGTGATATCTATCGATGATTATGTATGATATGAGATTTCTTCTCTTCACCTAAGAAACCTTTGAAATGTTCAAAGATTTCCTTATTTTTGGTTTAGAACCAAAGTTTGAAGGAAGATAAAATGAATTTGATCTAATCTAGGTAGCAAGTACCTGTTAGATAAATTCAAAGAATACCTTATAGAGATATGAATATCATTTCTATCTCAATCCTCCTAACACACCTTAACTCAATAGAGTTATAGGTAGATACAATTGGATCATGTGTGACATGATCTTATCAATGATGAATTTTAGCATAATTATCCCTTAGTTTCCAGGTATATATGTGTAGAAGAGACTACAATATATATGCTTAATATGATTCCATGCATGCAAGCTGGAATCTAGCACTTGAAAGTGCTGCTTCATTAGGAAAATAAAGGATGGTATTGGATACCTACTTTATGACCTTGAGATTCTAAGTATCTCATCTCTGAGAATATGATTCTTAGAGGTTGAGACTCTTGAGAATCCAGATGAAAATGAAGTATAGGAACTCATTTATCTTGAGAAGATAATGAGGCTCCTGAAATTGGAAACTAAGAGGACAATTAAAAATGAAACACTAATACCTCTTCAAATGAGTTTGAGGATGGATTCCATGTGTCAGAGAAATCTGACAATGATTGAACTTCATGTGATGAAGCTTCTGAAGATCATAGCATGGATAGATGGATGTTAGCAATAAAAGTCTAATGTAGACTTCATATGCAAGTGTTGTATATGGACCCTCGTGGATCCACCTATATGGGTAAAACCTGTAAAGGTGTAAATGGATCTTCAAGAGAAAGGGAACCTGATGAGAAGGTACATACCTTCAAAGCATAGTTCGTAGCAATGAGCTACACATGGAAGAGAAGACATTGCTTGCAATGAGACTTGCTTTTCGGTAAACATGCTTAAAATCATCAGAATATTGCTAACCTTAGCTACACAACTTGACTATTGCATCTTCAAGATGTAAGTCCAGATTGCATTCCTCTATGAATATCTCTCTGAGGATATTCACATGAAGTAGCCCCAGGGCTTCATGGTTGAGGAAAGCAAGGTGTGCAAGATAAGGAATCCATCTAAGGACTCAAATAAGCTTCTTTGAGATGGACCATAAGATTTGATGAAATTATAAATGTTATGATTTCAAATAAAATCTTGATGAGCCATGCGAAGCTTAGTGGGAGTGCCTATGTGTTCATTGCGCTAAATATAGATGATATCCTGATCATTTAAAATGATATAAGGATAATAATAAGTGTTTTATAATCTGGTTATTCCATATCTTGAAATATGATTTCAAAGATACCTCTTAGATCTTAGTTCTGAAGTTGTTCAGAAGCCAAGAGAAGAGGATAATTGGACTGTCACATTTGTAGTATACCTTGGACATATTCTATTCATAGAATTTCCAAGAAAGGCTTCTAACCCTTAAGATATGGTACTGACCTATCTTAAGGGATAGCACCTCAAAGAGTTGAGGAAGTAAATGCTACAACTACTTGCACTTGTGCATTAGTTACGAGAAGCTGAGTGTATGCTAGAGTGTACAAATACCAGATGTCTGTCATGCAGTGGGAGTAGTAAATTGTTAGTAATCCTACTGTAGAGATAAAACACTTGATTGCAGTAATAACAAAATCTTCATAGATGAGGAGATTTTTGAGATAGTAATCTCAAAGTCTTATCTTCAAAAGTTTAAGACCATGTAGATAGTGATCTATAAAGGTCTAAACTTTAGATACCTTAGGAGATAGAGATCTCCGGGAATGAAGGTATTCTAATAAGGATTATGGGGATATTGGTTATGATGTCAGGGACACTGTAACCAACTAGATTGAGTATTGGTTGCATGAGATGCAACATTCGCATTAGATGCGAGCACTGTTACTATGGATATGCAAGTGCCGTAAAAGGACTTGGCAGAGTCTCGCGGGAACAGAGTGACTGATCAGCTTACCTAGCTATTTTCTAAATAGCCTATGATTGTCACATGAGTGCGGGTTTAAATGATTAGCCCATTAATGGCTCTTTGGGCTAGTGGGAGATGGTTGGAAATGCGAGCCCACGGTGAGCCATTATGCAATAAATGTTATTGCAATTCACTCCTTCATCAGAAATGAAGAATACATAATTTGCATAATAGGTCCCTTAGTACAATTAGGGTTATGTACCATGGCCATCTTGATGATCATACAGCTGTTGATTCAACTATTGAATCATAGAGGCTGGTGCTTGAATGAATATCTAAAGAGTTAGATTGAGGACTCATCAAGCACCGTCAGATGATTGTTAAGAGATGATCTCCAGCCTGAGTAGGAGATGGCAATCCTTATCTCTGAAGGCTGATATCTGACCGACCTCTTGATGCAGGTCCTCTGCATAGGAATAGAGATTCGGAGGTTTCAGATTAGTTAGATCAAAGAGTTGACTTAACGAGATCGAGATAACCAAAGTCCTATATCGTATGCTGTCAGGATATAGGCACGCATCCTCTGACTGGAGACAGATGTGTTGCTATATGTCTAAGTATGTACATTTGGCAGACCAATAGGTTGATGACCTAATCAAGGTCTACACATCGGCGCGCTGGTGTGCATATAAGGGCATATGAGTAATACGATCTCTCAAAGGGATCATACAGGTTCAGTTACTGAACCGGAAGACATGAGCTCACTCATGAGATATTGGGAAGAATCAAATTTTGTGCGCACGGTCGTCTCGCTTTGGAAGCTTGACTGAATTTGTAGGTTTGATATATACTTTTGGAAAGTATATGATCAAGACCTAGGTATGATATATGCTTTTGGAAAGTATATGATCGATACCGACTCCCAATGATCGAATGAGAAACTTACTGATAAAACCATGAAGTAGACAGTATAAAGTTGATCGAATACTTCGGGTTTAGTCTGAGTCTTCCTGTATGCAGGATGTACAGGTATTGGGAATACCTGAGGGTGATGTGATCATAAACGATTGTATAACCGTGACGCTTCCATTCCTAAGGAGTGATGAAACGGGTCTGGATTTTAGTGACTCCTCTCAGTAGAGAAGTGATATGATCTTGGTCCAAGTATTGGACATTGATCTGAATGTGATTCAGATATAATGAGAAGATTAGATTTACGGTCTTGATTTAATCAAGCATCTATGGGAGGCCCGCGATCTGGATTTGAGATACGATCTCAATATCCATGTCACTATACGTGGAACAATACAATCGCCCTGTCCTTATCTCCAAGTATCTGCGGAGAAAGCGCATTATCCTTGAAGGAGTTCATGGATAATTCTATTGTTGATATATGTATTCGAGCATTGAGAAAATGGATAATTAAATGTGATTTAATTATCATGAGTAATATGAATTTGATTCATATTATAAAGAGAGTTATCTTAGATAATTAAATGAGATTTAATTATCAAAGATGTAAATAATGTGAAGGTGATTCATATTATTTGGACACAAGAGAATAGAGATCCAAGATGATTAAATATGATTTAATTATCATGGATATGAATAATGTGGATAGCAATATCCATATTGGTCATGTATATTATAAATGTGATTTATAATATATAAGAGAGAGCTATTTGTAATTTACATTTGTTAATTAAATGTTAATGTGAATTGGATTCACATTGGACATCAAATTGAAAATGTAATTTACATTTTTTTTTGGGTTGTGAATGTGATTCACAATTTTTCAATGGCATGATTGCAATGTTCACAAAATAAATTGTATTTATTTTTTTTTGTGAAATAATTTGCAACAAAAGTTGTTGCAAATAATGGAGATTACATAAAAGGTGAAATAGCCACCTTCCTAATGGAGGAGGGTGGACGGCCACCACTCCCATTAGGAAAGGGAGGTCGTCCCCCCTCTCCACATGGAAGGAGGCTTTCTCTCCTTTCATTATCTCCATGTATTGATGATTTAATTTTGTAATTAAATTGTGTTGATTTATCAACATATATTTAATTTAAATTAAATTAATTGTTGTTGTGTTTTTAGCAACAAATCATGACCATTGAAAGAAACACAAATTGATGTGGACCATTGGATTTGTGTTGACACATGGGTTGAGATCCATGGATCCCAAAACCCTATAAAAGGAGAGGCACCCCATTGCTCTTCTTTATACATAAGTTGAGGCAACAAATCTCTCTCTCTCTCTCATTCTCTCTACACGTCCTCACTCTTTCTCTCTCATGTGGCCGTCCACCATGGATGCCCTCGAGAGGTTCTCCATCACCGCGGCATCGTCGTTATGCTGCCCAATGGCTATCTCGTGGATCTCCGTCTCCTTCGGTGCACCCCGCTCGTGAAGAAGACACCGGATCTCGTGTGTCGAGATCAGGAGATCCGCCGCTTGGATCATCAACATGGATTGCGAGAAGCACGCGGTTCATCCCCGTGCTCGCAAGCGTCTCCTCCATCGGATCGGACTTGAGACAGGAGGTCTCTTCGTTTAGAGACTTGATCGCAACCACGCTTCAAGAGGTAAACCTAATACTTGTTTGTGGTTTAGACGAAACGATCCGAGAAGTGTTCTTGGATCATGTGGTTTCGTCGCATAAAATTTTTTAATTTCCGTTGCATAGAACAACTAGTGCGACTAGTCGTTCTTCATCGTATTCGATGCGACGATCACGCTTCCGTGATGCGCTTGAGGATCTAACCATATCCTTCACACCCTTCTTTCAATCTTGAGGTGCTCGAGCGGAGACCTGCACAATTGTTTGTTCATTTGATGGCACATGAGTTAGGATCTTTTGTCTTTACGAAGACCCGAGAGATGGCCAGTAGTGACGGACGAACTGATGGACAGCCACAGAGTTCAACTTTTGTTCTAGATCAGGGCACCATCAACAACACCTTTCTATCCTCCCTAGAGATGATGCAGCGACAGATTCGAGACCAAGGAGCATTCATGGCAGAGGTCCATCAGGAAATTGTATAGATGCAAGCCAATAGAGGAGAGCCTCAACCGAGACCAACCATTGGAGAGATACCCGGTGCTGGAGGAGGAGTCGGAGGAAATCAAGAAGACCTGCAGGATCCACCCTGACTAGGCAGGCCTATGAGGGAATTGCACAACCCTGGTACAACCCTCACATACCTATGGATCCAGCTTCTAGCTATTCTGGGCGACTTCGAGCTTCCGCCGAAGACTATACAGCTTTTGCCCAAGTTTCATGAGCTAGCCACCGAGGAGCCACATCTTTACCTTTAGGAGTTTGAGATGATCTATAGTACTATCCATGGTCGATTCGTGGATGAGGACACCATAATGATGATGGCATTTTCTTTTCTCCTTGGTTGATATAGCAGTGTAATGGCTGAAACATTTGGAGAGATACATTACTTCATGGGAGCAGCTCCAGATCGAGTACTTGAACAAGTACTATCCACTCGGTCGGACGAACGTAGCACGAGATTTGATCAATAACTTCTCCATGATCCCGAACGAGCAATTTCATGAGGTGTGGGATCAATTCTGTGAGCTCATTGACTAGTGTCCACATTATGATAGATCCAATCCCAATCTTGTCTAGAGCTTCTTTTGTGCACTAACACTGGAGCTACAAGGGCTTGTCAATGCTTCTTGAGGGGGCTCCTATTTCGCCAAAGACGAAGACCAGGTTTGGGCTATCTATGAAGAGATGGTTGAAAACTATATAGTGATGTCCCAGACCAGGCTCTACGCTCAGGGGAAGCCCCCACACCAGGCCATGTCCTATCATAGGATAACACGGGTTGATGCGGGTCCACCTATTTATTCGTCAACAGCTGCAGCATATCCAGAATCTTTAGCCACTGACATGGGTATTATCAACAAGAGGTTGGACCGCATATATATAATAGATAAGAAGCAGTACCGGGGAATGACACAGATAGATTTGTTGGCATAGACTCTTAGTGTCATGGAGACCCACATCTTCTGTCTCCAGGAGGCACAGGCGGCTTCTCAGCCCCGTCCTAGGTTACGTATTGATCCTAGCAATAGCAACTCTTCCCAGCCTTCTGCCCAGTACCGTTGGGTTCACCATGTTCAGGAAGAGCTGGTTCAATAGTTACAACAGCACTACTGTCAACCACCACCATCTCAGGACACTCGAATAGGGGTGTATCAGTCGGATCAGCCACTGGCAATTCTTCCCCCGCCCCCTTACAAGTAGAGCCATTGATGGAAGTCAACGGGATTTAATATGGACGGCAGTAGCCCGTGATACACCGAGATCATCCTGGTTTTAGGTTGTCTAATGGAGGTACCTCATCTCAGCATCAGCTTCCAGCTACAAGTGGACAAACCAACCAGCAATAGCTGCAGCAACCAAAGTACTCCCAGCCACTACAGTATTACCAGTCGGGTCCTCATCCCCATCATCAGGGACAATAGTGGAGGCAGCCAGAGCCTCAGCAATATTCTCAGCCTCGCCCTCATCAGTACCAGCAGAGCCAACCTCATTTCCAGAGATGCAACCCATCCAGTTCTCATGGACCAGCCGATGAGATCCCATCCCTTAGTTATTTGGCATGCCTACTCTCATATCAATAGGCATCATTCAAGCTAGAGATGGACCAGTTTAGGCAAGAGATAACGGAAAATCAAGGGCAAATCTGCCATACCCGCTCAGATTGAACCAAATCCAGACAATCTGAAGAGGAAGTTTAAGCAGATACAGTTTATAAAGACTACCACTCCTAGTGAATCACTGGGTTATATCTCTTCCTATATATTTGATGTTGATTTTGTTACACTGAGGAGCGGCAGGATGCCAATCGATGGCACCTTGTTCGAGCGACAACACCGTGATGATCCAAGAGCATCAGACGAGAAGGATAACAGTGTTGATGTCGTTGATAATATTGATGACAGTGGTGCTAAAGCCACCATGGATGATGATTCAGTCGACAGTATTGAGGCTGCCACTTCGCCAGATGTAGTATGCGGTATTGATGTCACCGTTAGATGTGATGTTGAGTTAGAGCGTGGTGTTGATGCCGCAAAGACAGATGTCGTGTGTGGTGTTGATGCCACCATTTCTAGTCCAGTTGTGTTTCATCCTATTTATGTATCTTACGACATTATCAAAAATAATAAAAAAAGAATAAAGAAAAATTTTCTTCATCTACTCTGAGCCCATATGTGTTGCATGATGATTCTACTATAGCCTCCATTCCTTCACAGCAGCAAGAACGTATTCCTGACCCTCTATCTGAGGAGGGTCCAGCTATCCCCTCCCTCAAGAACTCTGCTCAAGGCAGGGGGAAGAAAATAGAAAATCCAAAAAAATCACAGTAGTTAGAGTTTAACCAGCAGATGATTGATAGATTCCATATACAACTGACTCTACAGGAGGCACTAGAGCACATCCCTCTTTTCTAGAAGCACTTGAGAGAGAAGACCACTGTACATAGGAAGAAGAGGAATCGTAGTGCAGAAATCCATGTGCTGACTAGAGCCACATGTTTCGCTATTTAGAATCAACTTCCAGCCAAGTGACCTGATGGAGGAGCTCCATATGCCAGATGCCACATTCATGAGCAGCAGTCCGATCGTACCCTATTAGACAACAGTTCTTCGATTAACCTTCTTTTAGTTACCTTACTCGGTCGATTCAAGTTTGTGCCTCTTAAACAGAGTCGGACGATCCTTCGGTCAGTTGATAGATCTGTCAAGAGGCCAAAGGGGATAATTAAGGACATTGTCATCACAATTCAAGGCTTGAAATTCCGGGTGGACTTTTTTGAATTGGACATGGAGGTCATCGAATCAGTGACAGATACCCTCATCATCATAGGACGACCATTCTTGAGCATAGCCAAGGTGGTGATCGACCATGACAGTAGGAAGGTATACTTTTGCATCAAGGGTGAAAGTGTTCAAATAGAGACGATCGAGGAGATTAGAGATAGAGATTCGGACTGCTTAGATCATATGACCGATTCATAACATATGACAGATGCAGAGTAAGACATTCACCAGGATTGTGACTTTGTGATTACAGATTATGAAGTAGTTTGGGCAGATCTCGCATGACGAGCTCTTGTCACATCTTTAGACAGTATAGACATCATGGCAGTTGAGAGTTCGGAGAGCACACTCATGGAACAATATACAATAGAGGCTATTTATCGTGATCAGGATAGAGAAATCAATTTTATCTCATACACATCAGACTCAGATCCCTCTGATACAAACACCTATTTCGACTGGCAGGACTTCGATAAATATTTACAATGTCTGGTGCCTATAGAGCCGACAGTTAGGACAGACAGTGAGCCAGTCAGTTGACAGATATATCAGTAGGGCCATCTTCATCAGATTTACCATTACAATGAGAGTTCTCACACACAAATCTAGTAGCATTTACTCAGATATTCCAGAAGCCAAATTTACCAGCTCCCACATGTCCAGAATTGAAGACCTTACCATAAAGCATGAAGTATAGATTCCTTGCGGGTGGGCCAGAGATGTTCCTAGTCATTATCTCAGCAGATTTGACTGAAGACCAAGAATCTCATTTGATGGAGGTTCTTGAAAGAATCCTCAAGGCAATAGGATGGAGTGTAGCTCATCTCTAGGTGATAAGTTCGGCCCTATGCTCCCACCACATTTTTCTCGAAGAAGACGTCAAGCCCTCGCGTGAGTTCCAGTGATGGTTGAACCCGAATCTTCGAGAAGTGGTCATGAAGGAAATATCTAGTGGTGGAGCACCGATGTTATCTACCCCATCTCCAACACAAGTGGGTTAGTCCATTGCATGTGGTACCCAAAAAGATGGGCATCACCACAGTTGTGAACGAGTCTAGAGAGGAGATAACTATACAAGTACCCACTTCTTGGAGGTCTGTGTGAACTACAGATGATTGAATCAAGCCACCAAGAAGGACCATTTCCCACTACTATTTATATATCAGATCATTGAGAGATTAGCTGGGAAGAGTTATTACTGCTTTCTGGATGGGTAATCGGGATACACTTAGGTGGCCATAGCGCCTGAAGACCAGGAGAAAACAACTTTCACTTGTTTGTTTGGGATGTATATATTTAGATGGATGCCATTTATATTATTTAGTGCCCTAGCTACATTCCAAAGGTACATGCTCTCTATTTTCTCAAACATGGTTGGTGAATTTTTAAAGGTCTTCTTGGATGACTTCTCGATCTACAGTGATAGTTTTGATGGATGTCTTGATTACCTAGACCTAGTACTTTAGCATTGCATTGAGGTCAACTTAGTCTTATCTTTGGAGAAGAGTCATTTCATGGTGACTTAGGGAATGGTCCTTGGCCACATCATCTCCAACAGGGGCATGGAGGTTGACCCAACCAAGGTGGATATAATCAAGAAACTCAATCCACTGTCCAATTTACGACAATTGCAGACTTTTTCGGGGCGTGTCGGTTTCTACCGACATTTCATAGAAGACTTCAGCAGGATTGCCCAAATGTTTACTGATTTGTTACAAAAGACACCGAGTTCCTTGTCGATGATAAGTGTCTTGCATCATTTGAGACTCTAAAGAATCTAGTTGTTGAGGCTCCTGTCCTTCAGCCACCTGATTGGTCTCTCCCATTCGAGATTATGACGGATGCCTCCGATTTTGCTGTAGGGGCCGTGCAATGCTAGAGGAGGGACAAATTACCATATTCCATTCACTACACTAGCCGAACAATGAATGCCGCTCAGCAGAATTACACATTCACAGAAAAGGAGATGCTAGCTGTAGTTTTGCCTTAGATAAGTTTCGATCTTACATTCTTGCGTCTAAAGTGACAATTTACATTGATCACACCGCCATCAGTTACTTAATGGCAAAGAAGGATGCCAAAGCCAGATTGACCAGATGGATCCTTTAACTCCATGAGTTTGATATAGAGATTAAGGATAAACGAAGAGTAAAAAATGAGGTGGTGGATCACCTCTCTCCTCTAGAGAACCTTGAGGATTTAGATCAGATCACACCTATTATAGAGACATTTCCAGATGAGGTGATCCTTGCAATCACCTCACTTCCATGGTACATCGATATTGTGAACTATCTTGTCAAGAAGAAAGTTCCACAAGATTGGCCCAGACAGCGACTTGAGACTTTTCTTACGAAGGCCAAGTCCTACCTTTGGGAACATTCCATTCTTTATCATGAAGAAGGGGATATCATCGGGAGGCGGTGTATTCCTCAAGAAGAACAGCATAGCGTCCTCACCTACTAGCACAAGCTTGAGGGAAGATGACATCATTCTGGGAGAAGGACATCACAAAAGGTACTTCAATCCAACCTTGTGTGGCTTACCCTCTTCAAAGATTCAGATGAATTCGTGAAGAGATGTACTAACTGTCAAAAAATGGACACTTGTGGACAGAGAGATATGATGTCAATGTAGCCCATTCACTTCTGTGAGGTATTTGACGCATGAGGCATCGATTTCATGGGTCCATTTCCTAAGATCCAGGGATTTGAGTATATCTTGCTTGTTGTAGACTATGTGAGTCGTTGGGTTGAGGCCATCCCCACCGAACCGCAGATGATAATACTGTTTGCAAATTCTTGAGGAAAAATATCATTTCACGGTTCGGAGTACCTAGGGTTTTGATATCTGACGGGGGGACTCATTTTATCAACGACAAGGTAAGGGCTCTTGCTAACGAGTTCAGCATAGATCATAGAGTTGTTACTCCTTATCATCCACAGATGAATGGTCTTGTTAGGGTTTCTAAAAGGGAGATTAAGACTATATTGTAGAAGGTAGTCTGCCTAGACCAAAATGATTGGTCACAGCTTTCGGACTCGATCTTGTGGGTATATCGGACATCCTTCAAAACTCCATTAGATACATCTCCATTCCGATTCGTTTATGGCAATTCATGCCACTTACCAGTTGAGCTGAAGCATAAGTCACTACGGGCTATTACTGAGATATTTTTGGATCCATAGAGTGTAGGAGATCAGAGAAAGGAAGAATTGGTAGCCTTGGAGGAACATAGAGATACAACCTTGTCGAGTAGCCTACAGTATAAGGAGTGAGTGAAGATATGGCATGATTCTCACATCAGCCATAAGAAGTTTGAGCCGAACCAGAAAGTATGGTTGTTCGATGCCAGGATAAAACTATTTTCCAGGGAAGTTGCATAGCAAATGGAAGGGACCATACTTGGTCCGGAAGGTACATGACAATGCTAGCATTGATATATCTGAGATGTCGTATGAATCTACCTACTCAGTTAACGGTCAGCACCTGAAGACATATCGAGATCATGATCCGCTGATCGTCGATATTGCCCCTATTTATTTTGCATGAGAGATAGTTTTCGACTCATATCATTTGCATCTCATGCCTGGTTATCACTTCCTGTCACAGTTGTATAGATCTAGATGTCCATATCGCACATTCTTTTGTCAAACACCCCATCTCCATCTCATGATTATGCTATACTTATGGTGTACTTTACCCTAAGTATAGGGGGGTGTCGGACTTGTGATTATTCTTTTGAATATTTTTAGCACTTTTTTGCTAGCTATACTTAAGGATATTTTACCCCAAGTATAGGGAGGTAAACCCAGTACATTTTAGTCCTCGGTTTTTCCCCTTGTGTACAGTCTTCTATACTTAGGATTACTTGATCCTAAGTATAGTGGGATCACCGACTTCTATTGTTTATTCATTTATTCATTGTTGTAGTATTATATTCTTTTCACTTTTCTTTACTTAGCACGAGTTATATCTTTCTTTCCAGCTCTTTGATCACTATGAGGACATAGTTTGAGCTAAGTATACTTTATCCATAACTCTTACTTTCGTATTTTTAATATACTGTATAAATACTTGTAAAAAACTATCTAATAAAAAGATGCAGAAATTTCCTCAAAACATTTTTCTTGTACATACTGATTAATAAGTTAGGTTAAAATATTTTGAAAATATTTTAAAAGTAATGTGCAAATCTATTTGAAAAATATTTTGAAAACTATTGAAAAGTGTTTGAAAAATATTTTCAACATTTGTAAAAATATTATGACTTGTAAAAAAATAAATCTCAATCTTTTTTTCTTTCGGAATTGAAAACGTTCATCATATTGTCAGAATACTATCTAAAGTCTGAGTAATGCCCTATTCTATTTCCTTTCCACAATCAGTCACCCGAGCTGGTCACAAGAGAGACCTATACGGCTGTAGCTCGCCTCTGAGATCAGAAATCTCAAAGAACCTTAAGAGCATTGTAAAACTATTTGCAAATGTTTTGAAGAATCATTGAAAAAGTATTTTGAAAATCTCTATATATATTGTTTGAAAAAATGTTTGCAAGAATTGTTTTCAAATGATTGTAGATGATTTTAAAATTGTTTGAAATATTATTTTGGACTATAGTTTTCAAAATTGTTTGTAAAATTATTTTCAAATAAGTTTGAGGAGTGTGTGCGTCACAAAAAATGATAAATAATAACAGTAATAATAATAATAATAAATAATTATAAAAAATTCAAATTTCTGCATATATCTATCACTCAAGTTATAAATCCCTTCACTTAATTCTTGTAAATAATTGACTCACACCTGTGTATATATGTGTATATCATCCAGTAACTGTTATTAAAAAAATTATATACTTGTATATATTACGAACTATTTGGATAAAAGGGTTTAGGGTTTACGTACATGTTGTACCTTGTATATATTTTCAAAAAAATAAGAAAGAAAAATGCAGAATCTCCAAAAGTGGACATGCCTGATTGAAAAGTAAAATGCCTGCCAGAGTGTATATACAAGTGAAAAAAAATGAATAAGAGCTTGAAAGTCAAATGTTTGTGAGCTTGCAGTAGGTGACATGGCTACATTGGTCATGCATCCAAGGATAGGTAACTACACTGGTCACCATCCATTCTCTTCTCCGTCCCCGCTCCTCGAGGAAGGAGTTTCTAGACCGGGGGATTAGAGATACCTTGTTCAGAGAGGTTGTTTCTTTACTACTTTTGAGATGAGGAGCTATATTTCACTTACACCGTACAAGTAAGAATTTATAGTCATAAGAATTTGTTTATGTAGACTTGTTCAACTCTAATTGTTTAGTAGACCTGAATAGGAGTCTTGTGGAACTTAGAGGTTGTTAGGTTTTAAATCCATTTCTCATTAAGGTTCTGATACACTAATAATCCAAAGGTTTGACAGAGCTCCGTACGACATTTTTATGAAGATAAGCTTAAAAGTCAACATTATTCTAACTTCTTTCCTTTTTCTTTTCTTTATTTTTATTTTCACCCATTTTCCAAATAAGTGTTTGCTAAGGTACTAACAAACGTAAAGTATAGGGGAATGAGGAATCGATGATTCCTTATCTTTATTCTTTTATTTTAACTTCATTTACATGGTCAAACACCTATAAATATCTACTAATTCCTTAAAATAACCATTTTGCATGAATTTATTAAATATGCATTTTTAAAATTTTTGTACTTAAATTAAATAATAAAGAAGAAAAGAAAAAGAAAATAAAAATAAATGATGTGTTCATGAAGTAAATACAGACTGACCCAAACCCCAAGAGAAGGTCAAGACTTGACCTCATCGACCAGGAATAAAGTAGAGGGAGATAGGGTCTTCCATTCAAAAATCCAAAAATAATTTGTTAATTTCTCTCTATATATTTGTAGAAAAATTGTAATATTTAATTTCTACATAAATTGACCTCAAATTAACTATTTTTGTAAACAAAAGTTGTAAACAAGAAAGTGTTGTAAATAATAAAAATAATTAAAAAGAAAAATAATTTACATATTACAAATAATCACACTCAGAAAAAGCCGTAAAATGATAATTGAAATATCAATTCTTGCTCCATACAAACTAAAATTGAAGCAAACTCACTTCCATTATACTATAAATTAAATTATCTTTCAAATGGCTATGATTTCATAATTTTTGGAGTTACGGTTAAAAAGTCGGTTTTCTAGGGTGTTTTGTGTTGTTTCACCGTTATTTATTGTACATATTTATTCATATTTATTTTTATACACATAGTGTACCTAATTGTAAATATTATTTTCATTAAAAATAAAGAAATAAAATATAAATAATAAAATTATAAAAAAAATATTTAAAAAAATATTTCCTTATTTGTACATGTGTATATTGTATTATATGTACATAATATTTGTATACAACTAATTTCATTATGTGAAAATCACCAATATATATATATATATATATATATATATATATATACATATATAATTAATTTACAGAATTTGTATATAATTATTGGATTTATTTGATTTAATAACCTACCATGTATATAAGATTTTATTCCATACATTTAATAGCCATCATTGTGGTGGCTAATTACTTTTTGTCAACTATTTAATTATTTTATATTAATTAATTAAAAAAATAAGTTATAATTTTATTTATTTATTTATTTTATTAATTAACCAATAAACACCTTCTTCTTTTGTGCATCCTTTCCTTTTGTAAATTTCCTTCTCTTTTTAATGGACTTGTCCTCCTTCTTTCATTCCTTGATCAATCTTTGATGGATAGGAGCCCGATCTCCGAGAGCTATCTTGTTGAAGAAGGGTGCCTAGCCTCTGAGCCATCCGATGACAGCATGTCGGACCTCGTCGAGGCCAACGCGACATATCCGATCTCGAGGTGAGATCCATTTTATTTCCCGTCATTTTTTTAGATAAGTCGTAGATTACATTTTTGTCTCATGATTGATCTTTAATCAAAATCCCAAAATTTTCCACCACCTATTTTCGATCCGACACCTATTTTCCATCTCATTTTTGTGTCTCTCCATTTTCTTATTCTACACACAACCTATCACCTCCGACCATGCATGGTGGTCGGAGAAACAAGTCTTTCTTCCGTCTCGCCAGGATCCACAATCGCTCATGCACTCTATTGTGTTTATAAATAAATAAAAAATAAAAATATTGTTTTTTATATCTCACATTTATTTTACAAAAAATGAAAAAATAAATAATTAAATAGAAAATTCCATTTTTTATTTTCATCTATAGTTCTGTTTCAAAAAAGGGAAATAAAAAATACTTTCTCTTCACACAGATTACAAAAAAATGAAAAAATAAAATAAAAAAATATTGGAGCCCCCGCTAGCGGTAGGGCTGCCACCCTCTCACTGCTGCGTTTGGAGGCTGGCCTCCTGCCTCTGCAGACTTGCCATCGGCACTCACCCCCTCCACGATCACCTCTTCCGCTTGTGCATGCCTGCCACCAGGTCCCACCATGCTCCTACCTACCCAGTCGAGTGCCACCAAGACATGTATCGCTCCGCGCGAGGCAGCGTCCCCCTGCCCTCCGCTCCCCACAAAGCTGAACCTTAGATCGCGTGTTCCCCAACGGCACCGTGCCAGGTGCTCAGCACGCTCTGAGTGCCCCACCATGTTGTCCTATGCCTAGGTCACTACCGACCCGACCACAGGCCCACAGCTACGCTTCCACGAGGTGACTGCGGCCCGACCTACCTCTCCTCCTTGGGCGACGGCCCTTATCCCTTTTCAACTGAATAACCCAACACATGAAGCCACAAGGAAGGATTTTGGAACAAAAAAATAATTTGGAAAAATTACGGATGAACCCCTGTAAAGCAGCACAATTACAAATCAGTCCCTATCAAGTTCAAGACGTGTGGTGCACATGATATATTCGGTAATTTGCGAAATCCTCCCTACTGTTTATTATTTTTATATCTTCTGCAAAACTATTTTGATAACTACATTGATGTCCATATATTGCAGACTTAAATTTGCATGCTCTTTTTGATAAAATAAATGTTTTTACTTTTCTAAAATTTCTCAAAAAAATGTGTATGTTCCTGCTATAGTGTTTTACAATGTATAAGTTTTTCATAGCATTTTGTTGTCATTTATTATTTTTAAAAATTCCAAAAAATGTCTTTTTGTCAACCCAAAAATAGAAAATTCATAAAAAATTCGAATCTTTGGCTAAAAATTACAAAAATATTATTGTAGGTATGTTTTACTATCTTCTATCTTGTATTCATTTTTCGTGCATAGATCATTTGCAAAACTCCTAAAATTGTGAAAAACTAAAAATCTTAAAAAACTGTATAAAATTCTAGAAAAATTCAAAAAATCTGATTTCAGTCTTTTTTGTAGATATGTAATTGTAGTATAGTCTAAAAATAAGTTCTAGGATTATTGGGCATTTATGTATTTTAAGTTGCAAAATACTCTTAGTTGTGCACTATTTCCCTTGATTTCCACTTTTTGATTTTTATAAAATTACGAAAAACATCAGAAAAAATTGAAAAAATAACCAAAAATATTTAAAAACATATAAAACACAAAAATATGTTCTCCATAACTTTCTGAATAATTTTTACTATTCTAAAAAAAAGAGTGTAGTGTGCGTATTTTATCTTTTATTCTTGTTTTGAAAAAAAATAAAAATGCAAAAACCACTAAAAATATCTTGGAAATACGAATACATAGCTTTCAAATCGTGCTCCTTATGTTCGACCCTGGTTGCTATACCAGCTAAATAGAATAGTGAAACCACTTACATTTTCTTATCAGTATTTGAATATCTTTTATGTGGATTAAAACAAATTTTTCAATTGACCGCACTTGGTGATTCGGGTCACAAAGACCCTTGTTTATTTACATACTTAACCCGAGTTGTCAAACACGTCATCATATGACTATCTACGGTCTGGGCTAGTATAGCCTCCACCCAGCGACTCACACGATCAACTATAAGAAAAATATATTCATAAACCTGACTATTTGGAAACAGGCCCATGAAGTCAATGCCCCAAGCGTCGAGGACATATAAAATCTGAAACTTTAGAGGCATTGTATCTTTCATTCCTACTGTACTGCCCATTTTCTAGAAGTCAGTGCAATGCTTGATATAATCTTCTACATCTTTAAATAATGTTGGCCACCATATGCCACTTTGAAGCACTTTTGTTGGCGTTCTCCTGCTAGAATGGTGCCCCCTAGATTTATGGTCGTAACAATGAATGATTACTCGTGGGACTTCCTCCTGAGGGATACACCTCCGTGAGACGCAATATGCCCCCTCCCACTAGTAGACATGGATATCAGATAAAAACTTTTCTATTTTCAGCTTGGGACAATCTTATGGAGTTTTCTTATACACAAGATAATTTACATCATCAACATACCAGTGGCACGAGGTGATTGACAAAATTGCCTCATCTAAAAAGGTCTTAGTGATTGGTTGCATGTTAGCTCAGGAGATTAAGGCGAGGGAAGTCTAGATAAGTGATCAGCCACCATATTCTTGACTCAAAGTTTATCTCGTAGTTCTAGGTCAAACTTCTAGAGGAGAAGGATCCACCTGATGAGACGTGGTTTGGTGTTCTTCTTCTATTGTAAATACTGGATGGACGAATGATCTGTGTATACAATGACCTTGGATCCAAGGAGATGGGATCTGAACTTTTCCAAGTTATCCATGTCTACTAGTGGGAGCTCCTTCTCATTGATTGTGTAATTCCTTTGAGCTTCATAGAGCATTCGGCTAGTGTAGTGAATAGAAAATGGGGCATTATATCTCCTATGTCCTAGTACCTCTCCTATGGCATGGTCCGACACATCTGTCATGATTTTGAAGGGTATCATCCAATTGGGAACCTGCAAGAAAGGGACCTGAGTGATGAGGTTTTTCAGCTTATTGAAAGTAAGGAGTACATGTTCATCGACAAATAAAATCATTCTTCTTGCCTAAGAGTTCAGTTAACGGTCGTGCGAACTTGCTGAAATCCTTGATGAACCATCAATAGAAACAAACATGACCCAAAAATGACCAAACTTTCTTGATTGTTGTTGATGACTCGAGTATAGGAATCACATCCGCCTTGGCTGGGTCAACTTCCATGCCACGTTTATATACTATGTGACCCAACACGATTCCTTCAGTCACCATGAAGTTGCTCTTCTCCCATGAGAGCACTAGATTAAATTCACAGGACCTCGGCAGAACTCAATCTAGATAGTCAAGGCACCGATCAAATGAATCCACGTAGATAGAAAAATCATCCATGAAAACCTCTAGAAAATTGAACACTATGTCAGCGAATATTGCAAACATATACCTTTGACAAGTGGTTGGGGCATTACATATCCTGAATAGTCGTCTGAAGTTGTACATCCCAAATGGACAGGTGAATGTGGTCTTCTCTTGGCCTTCTAGAGCTATAGTGACTTGATTATATCTAGAGTACCCGTCTAAGAAGCAGAAATATTCCTTTGCATTCAGTCTCTCAAGAATCTAATCAATGAAGGGTAGTGGGAAGTGGTCTTTCTTAGCACCCTTGCAAAAAAGTTAGTACTCTAGCAGGTATCTCCTCTTCTTTGTCATTATTCACGATGGTGATCCCTATTTATTCGGTACTATGTATAGACTCGCCTATTTGATGTCGGAGATGGAATATATGAATCCCACATTGCACCATTTCTGAATCTCTTTCATGACAACCTCCCGATGATTCGGATTCAGCCCTCTCTGAAATTCACGGGAGGGTTTGTTGTCTTCCTCAAGGAAAATGCAATTCGAGCAAAGGGAAGGATTTATCACATGGAGATCCGAGGTTTTACAACCTATTGCGTTACATTTATGTTCAAGAACCTCCATCAAATAACATTCCTAGTTTATGCTTAGATGTGTCAGGTACATATTTGTCTTACCATCAAGGAAGGCATACTTCGTGTTGGAGGGCAATTATTTCAGCTCGAGCAGAATGGTGGCTACTTTACAGGTGACTTCAAAAATGAAAGTAGGTGGTTGTGCTTTCAACTGTTCAATGTCCAACTTTGACTATGTAGGCTTATCTTTCAAAAAATTACAGAAATTATCAATTAGATCCACATTATTGTTCAATTCATCTGTGATATGATTTTAGTCTTACGAGCTCATTATCCCCACAAAAAGTTTTCAAACTCATTAGGCTCATGAACCCAAATCTCATCCTCAATGACAAAGGGGAATTCGAATGCTTGCTCCGCTCCTTCCTCAAGCGAGGCGAGCCGAGACTTGTCGCAACAGGTCCTCATCCGGTGGCTGCTTAGGTGGCATCTTGTCCTCTAGGCTTGGGTATGAAACGTGGTCTGTGTTAGAGGACAAATCAAGGAAGGGATTCTTACCGAAGCGATGGTCTTCCTCGGTAAGCTCGGAGGAGAGGAAAGGGTTGGTTTTGAGAGTAACCACCCTGGGTGTGAGGGAACCAGGACTCAAGAGGGTCATGAGTCCTGGGTGGTCCAAGTTGCGCTTGGGCCGGTGAAAAGGAGTTTCGTGGGGCGCTCAAACAGAGATTGGTGAATAATGAGTCGATATCCCCCCAGTTACTCATCTTGATTTGGCGAGAAGAATCGAAAGTACTAAGTGAAGATAGGATATGACTCCTACGTGAAGCAAACAATTTAATCCAAGACCCTAGGTTCACACTTGATTAGCCGGTTATCTCAATCGGGTTTTAGTTGATTAATGGAGAATGTCGTTGTACCCGAAGAGAAACCAACTAAATCAAACAGTTATTAAATCCGAATCAGAGAAATCAAAGAAAATGACGGATTTTTGCTATTTAATTATTAACCTGGTATAGCTCCCAGGGTCGAACTCAAGGAGGCAACAATTATTTAAGCAAGGGTTATTCAATCAATGACAAGCAATGAAATAAAAGAGGAATACTAAGCAAGCTACTCTTGGATTTTTGAATTCTGTTTTTGAATAAAGAAATATTTATTTTGATCAAAATAGATTAGACAATAAATGTTGCAGTAGAAAGACTAAAATTTAATTATTAGAAAGTTTCTAAACTAAAAGATAACACCACATCAGACTCCAGGAAAGTTTGTGCAAAAACACCAACGAATCACATGGCAAATCACATATTCTGCAATTTCGGAAACCAAAGTGAGATTAAAATAGATTCCCAATCCAAATGATAACAAATACAAGCTTAATGATTAATATGCAAAAGTGCTCAAAGCCTTGTGTATGTTCACATGAGAATGCCTTTACCTAGACTTGATCTCAATAATCATAAATGTTGGGGGAGTTTCCGTAAAAGTGTCAAAATATACGGATGGTGCACGTGATCGAGCCTAAATTGGTGCAGAGGCAATCGATCTCAATCGCTGATCCAAAGACGATCAAACGGATACTGCTTATTCTTGTGTTTACTCAGTTCTTCCCCAATCGATCGAGCATTGATGGTTCCATGTTGATCTCTAAGGTTGGTTCAAGGATGCTTCATGGGTTCAAGTTGCTCGATGGATCCGAATCTCGGAGTGCAGTGGTGATTATCAATTCAATCTGATGGCGATAGTTCGGCGCAGAGATAATAATATTCTTTCCGGCTCCAGGACTGTAAATACCTGCAGATTAAAACAAATGCTCCTCGATTTGAAGGAATCGGGTGCAAGTAGATAGAATCGCAGATGTAAATTGTAGTCAGGGTAATAATCTTTGATTAAAAAATTGCATGCAAATTACGGATAAGGTTTCAACCACGATGAGATTTACTTCACATATCAGATTTGGAGTGACATTCTCAGCCTTCACTTGAAAACAACGGATTCCAAAATCACATTGTGGATTTATGCACAAAAATTCCTGAGTAAGATTCTTCCTTCCAATTCAAATGTATAGAAATCCAATTCCAATTACGAATCCTAAGCTTGCAAGAAACAAGTGAGTGAATGGGGATCCCGAGCGGAGGCGATGGGTTTGGGAACTAACTCGGACCCATGTCGGATCTGAGGTGCACAGATGGTGAGGGGAAAAATGTAGAAGCGATGTGCGTGTTGTGCGTGATTGAGATGGATGTGTGATCGGATAGAATGAAAATGAAGGAGAAAGACAAGGACCTTTGATCCGGAAGATCGGAGGTCGAATCTACACTACAACGAATCAATCCAAATTGAAAGAAAATGGAAATGCAATGTTACCAAGGATGAAGGAGATTCTAATTACGGTGGACGAAGTGCCTGGACTGGAGGTGAAACCTCCGGGTCGTTGCCTCGACGGCTCGGCGGTGCCGGAGGCTCGAGCTCGCCGGCGAGGCGGAGCACGGCGACGGATCTCCGGATCAAAGGCCGATTCGCACTGTTCCTCGCTTCAACAACGATCAGCTTTCACTCATGATATATTGTAGCTCCTTGGAGATGGAGAAAATGGCCAAAGATGGGAGGAGGAAGAAGATGGGGGCTTATTTATAACATGAGAAACGTCGATTTTCAATTAAATATTCGGCATGCAAAACGAGGCGGGAAATTTGAAAATATTTTTGGGCAAAAATGAGGGTTGTGAAATCTTTATTTGGGTGAAGAAATCAACTCGATTCGATTAAAGACCCGCTCTAGAAAATTTGGAGAAAACGCCTCGACGAGCAGTTTATTTGGGCTGAAGGAAGAAAAGGATGAAATAGGGAAAAGGACGAAACAACAGATTAAATAAGAGATAAATAAAATAAATAGATAAATAAATGGTTTTAAATTACAAAATAATGAAAATAAATAATGTTAATAATTTAATAAATAATTTTATTATGATTTTTAATAAATAAAATAAATTAATTAATTAAGGTAAAATAAATAAGAACCTTTATTAATTGGTATAAAATACCTATGTAAGACATACTTTATTATTATTTTTTATTATTTTTAGATTTTATAATTTTTATTTTTATTTTATATAATTAAAATAAATATATACAAAACATTTAAAAATACAATATGTGCAGAAATAAATAAGTAAATAAATAAATAATATATACAATATATACATATATACAAGTATACCCAAAAGGTCCCCAAACCTACTTTTTGCATATTAACTCTGATTTTAGTGAAACCACTTTTATTTGATAGATATTTTTACAAAATGAACTTTAAAAGTGAGTACACTCAAATCGGAGTTCATACGGCCAAGTTATGAGATCTGGAAGTTAGGTTTTACGGCTTTTAGATTTTGAGATTTACTAGTATTTATTCACATTTATTTTTAAATTTTATTTTTTGTAAAAATTTTCTAGTGATTTTTGTGAACATTTCAGAAATAGAAATAAGTTATTTGGAGTCATGAATAAATAGATTGAAAATAAAGAAGTTTTATACACATGATGTACATATATACAAAGGGGTCCAAGCGCCAAAACTCACACATTTTATTCTCTAATTTTTTTGGTATTTTTAATAAATAGTATTAATTATAAAATGAAGTTTAAAAGTGAGTTTGGTCAATTTAGAGTCTTCTATAAATAGTTATAAACCTGAGAAGTTGGACTTTTAGGCTTTTTAGGTTCATTGTATTTATTTATTTATTGGTTAAATATTTTTTCTGATATTTTTATAAATTAGTATATGTTATTACACACAACTTTCAAGAAGGAAATATTTTTGTTTTAAGTTGTTTTATTGACAAATAAAATATGTGAAAATATGTACAAGGTGGAAAATAATGAATGTGTACACGTGAGATTTGGTTTTCTTGATTTTTATAAGTTATGGACCCTATCTCCCCCTACTTTATTCTTGGTCGATCGGGTCAATTCTTGACCTTCTCTCGGGGTTCGGGTTAGTCTGCATTTATTCCATAAATACATCCTTCTTTATTTCTTTTCTTTTTATGTTCTTCTTTATTCTTTTATTTGGATTAAAAAGAATGATAAATATACATTATTAACAAATACATGATGAATGATAAATAATGATAATTAATGAATATGTACATGTGTTTTACCAAGGATTCTAGCTAAAATAAAAGAATAAAGATGATGAATCATGGATTCATCACTCCCCTATACTTTACCTTTGCTAGTCCTTTAGCAAACACTTATTCAAAGAAGAAGTGAAAAAGAAAAATAAGAAAAGAAAAAGGAAAGAATTTAGAAAATTATTGATTATTTTCTTCGTAAAATTGAAGTATGGAGCTCGGTCAGACCTTTAGATTATTAGTTTGTCGGAACCTTATTGGGAAATAGGTTTAGGACTCAACAACCTCTAAGTTCCACCATTCTATGGTCAAGACTCCTCAATAATCCAGATCAGATTAAGTCTACATACGCAAACTCCAATGACCATGTATCTTTCCTTGTACTGTATAAGTGATATGTAGCTCCCCACCTCAGAAATGACAAAGAAACAGCCTCCCTCAACAAGGTAACTCTAATTCCTCAGTTTAGCAACTCTTTCCTCGAGGAGTGGGGTATTCCCTTCTAAGTTCAAGTTCAACCGGCTCAAGAAGAGGGGGAAAGAAGAGAATGGACCGTGGCCAGTGTATCCACGTATCCCTAGGAGCCCAACGAGTGTAGCTAAGTCTCCCGCTGCAAGCTTCATGAGATGAGAACATGTGATACATAAGCTTTGCTTTATTTGACTATATACACTCCGGTGGGATTATTAAATTTTCAATCTGACCCACCACTTTTTTGGAGTTTTTCTTTCTTTGCACATTTTTTTCTTTTCTTTTTCTTTTTTTTTCTTATTTCTTTTTTTTTTTGATGTGCATATTTACAGCATATCTATATGGTGCAGCATATACATAAGGAGTGTTTCCTCTTGAGCCAGTAGACTATCCCTCTTTTGAAGCTTTATTGCAACCCACAACTCCTGTCTTTAGGCTTCATCACCACCGGACCAAGTTGAGATGCACTTCCTTCACTAGAACAAGAAGAGAGGTTCCGCCTAGAAGTACTACCCTCGTATGCTACCCCAAGTCAAAGAAAACTGCCTCCTCACCACCTCATCCGTAGAGAGCTATGTGTAAGGTGTTGGTCCAAGTAAAGCCATTGTCTGTAAGAGTCATGCCTGCGTTGTTAAGTGTTCAACTTAGGCTCATCAAGATGACATGTGAACATAGCCTAGTGGACTCAAAGAATTAAATCACTAATGGACCTGAAAAGTCCTAACCCCAAATCCTATAAGGTTCCTCTGAGAATTAGGTGGATTAAGGTCTTAACCAAGCTCCATTTTCCAATTTTATTCTAGACTAGTTTAAATGTCAATACTATTCTAAAAAAATGCAAATGCTTATGCAAGAAAATATTTACAAAACTTTTTTTTAAGAGAAGAAAATAAAAGACAAAATCTTTTTGAAAAGTTTTTCAAAGAATTTTGCAATTTTTTTTGGATTTTATCTTTTTCAATTTTTATGTCTTTTCAGTAGTGAATTATACATATTTGCAATAATTTACAAGGCTTTTACACATATTTTACAAAGAGTTTTATACAACAATATATACGAGAATTATACACATCTTATACAAAGTTTTACAAAAAAGAATTTTAGTTTACCACTTTTATGTACAAATTTTACAAGTGGATTTTAAAAGAATTTATATACAAGTTGTAAATTACATAAATTACAAATAATTACAGCTTTTATTCACACGTAGATTTTACAAGTTTACAAAAATAATTTTTATACCCATAATTTATATCCCACGTGACAAAATATTTTACAAAAATTTTACAAACCATTTTACAAATTTTTTCAAAACATTTTACAAAAGATTTACAATTATTTTGAAAATAATTTTACAAATGATTTTATAAAACTTTTACAAATCATTTTACAAACAATTTTACAAATGAATTTTTAAAACATTTTATTTTCACACATTTTACAAACATTTGTACAATATACATAATTTTGATACAAAAATAAGTTACAAAGATTTGCAAACATGATAGTTTTTACAAACATTTTACAAATCATTTGTACAAAAATAATTTTATAAAGGTTTTACAAATAATTTTTACAAATCATTTTACAAAATGTTTTACAAAATATTTTACAAAACTTTTTACTAAAGAGTTTACAAACATTTTTCAAAAAAATTTTATTCCGATTTTATAAATAATAGCCATATTATTAAAATACAAAAGTACGAGTTATGGCTAAAGTATATATACAATATATACGACACCCCCCTATACTTAGCTCGAACTATGTCCTCATAGTGACCAAAGAGAGACAAAGGACGACATAACTCGTGCTAAGTATAGAAAAGTGAAAAGAATCCTATACTACAATGACTCAAAGAGTAATAAATGAAATGAATGGAAGTCGGTGATCCCCCTATACTTAGGATCAAGTGTTCCTAAGTATAGAAGACTGTACAAACGGGGAAGACCGAGGAAGAGAATATACACGAAATCAACGACTCAACTTGTCCCCCCTATACTTTGGGTAAAAGATCCCTAAGTATAGAAATGAATATCAACAGTTAAGGGACAAGAAAAGAGAATAGAAGAAACTGAGACAAATATATGCAAGATAAAAGGACGGCATTACTCCCCCTATACTTAGGGTGAAGGATCCCTAAGTATAAGCAACAACAGGAGTAATGAAATAGAACGAGAATGAACAACTCGATGTTTACACCCCCTATACTTAGGATAGAGTACATCCTAAGTATAGCAAAAATAATCCTAAATGATACATGGGGTGTAAAACAAAAGCGGAAGAAACAGGGAACAAATCAAGACGAAACACGTATATACAAAGTAGAAAATTTGAGGGGCCTCTCCACAAGCGCTAGAGTTTATGCCCCTAGCTGGGCGCAAAGGCTAGGACAACGCAGAATCAAGGTTCAGGATGGCATCTGTAAGACAAATACCGTACTGTCGTTGTAGTCTCGGTATGAGAACAACAACGAGGTCAACAATGTAAACGATGACACCCAAATAAGAAATCAGGCGGGTGTCTACTACCGGGCAAGGATATGGGAAGATGTGATCGGGATCCGGTAGCACAAAGGAAATCATCGGCTCAAGATCAGACTGGAGTGGAAGTGTAGAGCCGAAGAAATAAAACGTGGAGAAGGATGGATCAGTCATGGAATCCTCCACGTGAATCACCGTCTCAAAAAGGTATGGAAAGTCAAGATCTAGAGACTCACTAAGAAAACTGATATCCGATGCACATAATGGGGAAAAATCAGATAGATCATCGAATATCTCAAAGATCGGCTCATCCTCGTGAGGGTCGTCGAGGAGAGAAAACTCAGAATCAGAGTTATCGGAAGACTCGGTTTCGTGATCCGCCAGATCGGATACACTCTCAGAAGGTGAAACCGAGTACTCATCATGTACGACATTCTCCCGCAGATAACCCTCGGGGAGAAATGCAAGATCATCAGGGAGGAGTAGAGGATCAAGATCTATCAGGACATCTGCGCTGCTGTCAAGCACCCACTTTGTGCACCAAGCTGCATCATCATCTGAAGTCTGTGTCTGGTCAATCTGGAAGTGGGAGAAGGTACTGGTCAACGCCACGAAGGCTGGCAATGTGGCTGCAACTGGTCCTCGCTCTGCGGCAATGCTGGCTGGCATCTGGTCCCCAAAAAATGTATATGTCTCATAAAAATGGAGAACAAAAGGCTCGAATACGGGACTCTCTATATCAGTCATCCTAAAGTATAGTCATGTATCAAACTGTGGCTGATGGGCTGAGTCCTGGTATCTATCTGAATCCGAGAAGTAACTCTGCAGAAGAAAAGCTGAGTCATCCGGAACCGGGCTCTGAAATGACTGGATCGATGGCTGTAGTAGCGGGGGCTCCTCCATCTCCTGGAATATCAGAAGATCTGATATCCAAGACTCGCCGACTGAAAACTCTGGGGCTGACTCGAACTCTAGCTGGAAGACCAACGGGAACTCGAGTAGACTCTGGGTCAGAACCTCCACTGTGGTAGTCATCTCCTCTATCATATGTGCTGCAGCAGAATCCAAGTCCTCGATCGGGTGTGTAGAAGATGTATCTTCATGTATGGTGGCACACCCAACTGGTACTGCAACATCCTCATGTGTTGTCCCGACTATGGCATCTCGTGAAGATGGGCTCTATAAAAGTGATCTTGAGATGGCATCAAGTAACTCAATGTCGGAACTGCGATGTGAACCGCCACACGAGGTCACGACCAGTGCTATCTGATCTGCGGTCATCCCCCTCATGGAGATCTCGACAAGGTCTGTCATCGAAAGTCCATGATCTGGGAATCTCCTCAAGAGGTCAAGAAACCCTAGCCATGAATCATGCAATGGCTCCTGGGGGTCTACTGAAAAATCCGTGATGAAAGATCGCATCATATCTGCTCTACGTTGGGGGTAGAATCTCTGCAAGAACAATGACCTTAAATCACCCCACGTAGCAAACTTTCTTCCCAACCGTCTATGCCAACTCTTGGCTCTACGCTGAAGTGTGAAAGGGAAGGTCATAAGCTGTAACTCCTCAGAAGTGATATCTGAATATGATCGTGATTTACAAAACTCCTCGAACTCATAAAGATGAAGATATGGCTCCTCGTGCACTTCCCCTGAAAACTTTGGCATTCTTTGAATGAACTCTAAGTCTAGAATGAAGGGACTCAATGTAGAAGCTGACTGTGCTCCATAATCTGGCTGTTCATCCGTCATCCCATCATAGAAGTCGTCTGAAGCTCACAACTGCTTAATGTGATCTGACGCTCCAAGCTCAACATGCCCAGTAGAAAGTGGGAATAGAGTACAGGAAGAATGAGAAAGAGATGAGAGGTCGATTGGAGTTCCGACCTCAGACGAAGGCAGACAAGAATGATATGGATGAAAAAATGGAGTCGCAAGATCCGGCTGAAGAGAACATTGATCCATCATCACGACTTGAGAAGAAATGACGAGGGGAGAAGACAAATAAGGGTGGGAGGGAGGGATAAAAGAGAAGAAAACAGAGTGAAGACGAGAAGGGAAACAGATGGTAACTGCTAATGATCTAGAGATGATGATCGTAACCAACTCACACCAATCACATACAAACACAATGCAAACCCCCAATTCACCTACTCAACGCAATGTGAAGACCGCAAATGTGCGGTCTTTTATCTTTTCTATTTTAGAGTTAGGTGAGCACACAAACGTTGTACAAACACTTAGGAGGTTTAATGGGATTTGGGCACTACTCCTTAGTGTGTACGTGGACAAATAAATGTGAATACAATGAGGGAATTGCTATCCCAAAACAATGAAGTGAATCGGTTACGTTTAATTTTATGGTCAAGTTCAATTAGCAGTACCAATTTTTAAATTTTAAATTTTTGATTTTTTTTGAATATTTTCAATGAAACGTCTAACGAATTTTCATATTTCCTTTTTATTCCTAAGTCCAGAAAACAGAGGGAGGAATACGGAAAAGCCGATGCACGATGAAATCTATGAATGCATGCACGAGATAGAAGGCGTACCTTTCTCCACCAGTCTACATGCAATATGATCCGTGCATAAATTTAAACTAATCTATATGAATGCAATGCAAGAACCGTCCTAAACAAGAACTTCTATTATTATGAAGCACAGGTTTATTTGTCTAAGTCCAAGCGAGTTCTATAGGAACAGATATTCTATTAGGGGCCTTGGACCTAATGCTACCTGGCTCAATCAAAAAGAAACCATAATCTAGGGGCTCAAGCACAAAAAAACCACGTGAAACAAAATAAAATAAAGCGATAAAAACAAAACACGGTGAGGTCCCCCAAGTGCACCGGCACTTGGCGAAACAGACCCCGAAATCTGTCAAGTGTCCAAAGTCCTATAAATTATTAAAACTTATTACAAGAATGATAATGGAATAAAATGCTAAAAGTCCTCAAAGGATTTTCCAAATCTTCTGCTCCCCTTCTCCTACGCTCTCCTGCGGCTCGATGGAGAAACGAGCGGCCTCCGCTTCACTCGGGTGCACCGACGCTCCTAGAAATGCCGCCCTCGCTCGTCGGGCCCTCGCAAAAAGAGAAAAACAAAAGATAAGTCAGATCACAGTTATGCAAAATATATCAAATGAAATGAAGAAGAAAATCAAACAAGCAAAGAAAAACAAGTATATACACAATCCAAGAGCAGAAGGCAAAGAAGACCTAACTACCCTCGCCGTGCCTCCCCGGCAACGGCGCCATTTTGATTAGCCGGTTATCTCAATCGGGTTTTAGTTGATTAATGGAGAATGTCGTTGTACCCGAAGAGAAACCAACTAAATCAAACAATTATTAAATCTGAGTCAGAGAAATCAAAGAAGATGACGGATTTTTGCTATTTAATTATTAACCTGGTATAGCTCCCAGGGTCAAACTCAAGGAGGCAACAATTATTTAAGCAAGGGTTATTCAATCAAAGACAAGCAATGAAATAAAAGAGGAAAACTAAGAAAGCTACTCTTGGATTTTTGAATTCTGTTTTTGAATAAAGAAATATTTATTTTGATCAAAATAGACTAGACAATAAATGTTACAGTAGAAGGACTAAAATTTAATTATTAGAAAGTTTCTAAACTAAAAGATAACACCACATCAGACTCCAGGAAAGTTTGTGAAAAACACCAACGAATCACATGGCAAATCACATATTCTGCAATTTCGGAAACCAAAGTGAGATTAAAATAGATTCCCAATCCAAATGATAACAAATACAAGCTTAATGATTAATATGCCAAAGTGCTCAAAGCCTTGTATATGTTCACGTAAGAATGCCTTTACCTAGACTTGATCTCAATAATCATAAATGTTGGGGGTGTTTCCGTAAAAGTGTCAAAATATACGTATGGTGCACATGATCGAACCTGAATTGGTGCGGAGGCAATCGATCTCAACCGCTGATCCAAAGACAATCAAACGGATACTTCTTATTCTTGTGTTTACTTAGTTCTTCCCCAATCGATCGAGCATTGATGGTTCCAGGTTGATCACCAAGGTTGGTTCAAGGATGCTTCACGGGTTCAAGTTGCTCGATGGATCCGAATCTCGGAGTGCAGTGGTGATTATCAACTCAATATGATGGCGATAGTTCGGCGCAGAGATAATATTCTTCTTTCCGGCTCCAGGACTGTAAATACCTGCAGATTAAAACAAATGCTACTCGATTTGAAGGAATCGGGTGCAAGTAGATAGAATCGCAGATGTAAATTGTAGTCAGGGCAATAATCTTTGATTAAAAAATTGCATGCATATTACGGATAAGGTTTCAACCACGATGAGATTTACTTCACATATCAGATTTGGAGTGACATTCTCAGCCTTCACTTGAGAACAACGGATTCCAAAATCACATTGTGGATTTATGCACAAAAATTCCTTTGGTGAGGGGAAAAATGTCGAATCTGAGGTGCGCAGATGGTGAGGGGAAAAATTTAGAAGCGATGTCGTGTTTTGCGTGATTGAGATGGATGTGTGATCGGATAGAATGAAAATGAAGGAGAAAGACACGGACCTTTGATCCGGAAGATCGGAGGTCGGATCTACACTACAACGAATCAATCCAAATTGAAAGAAAATGGAAATGCAATGTTACCAAGGATGAAGATTCTAATGACGGTGGACGAAGTGCTTGGGCTGGAGGTGAAACCTCCGGGTCGTTGCCTCGATGGCTCGGCGGTGCCGGAGGCTCGAGCTCGTCGGCGAGGCGGAGCACGGCGACGGATCGCCGGATCAAAGGCCGATTCGCACCGTTCCTCGCTTCAACAACGATCAGTTGTCACTCATGATACATTGGAGCTCCTTGGAGATGGAGGAAATGGCCAAAGATGGGAGGAGGAAGAAGACGGGGGCTTATTTATAAGATGAGAAACGTCAATTTTCAATTGAAGATTCGGCGCGCAAAACGAGGCAGGAAATTTGAAAATTTATTTGGGCAAAAATGAGGGTTGTGAAATCTTTATTTTGGTGAAGAAATCAACTCGATTCGATAAAATACCCGCTCTAGAAAATTTGGAGAAAACGCCTGGGCGAGCAGTTTATTTGGGCTGAAGGAAGAAAAGGACGAAATAGGGAAAAGGACGAAACAACAGATTAAATAAGAGATAAATAAAATAAATAGATAAATAAATGGTTTTAAATTACAAAATAATGAAAATAAATAATGTTAATAATTTAATAAATAATTTTATGATGATTTTTAATAAATAAAATAAATTAATTAAACAAGGTAAAATAAATAAGAACCTTTATTAATAGGTATAAAATACATATGTGATACATTATTATTATTTTTTATTATTTTCAGATTTTATAATTTTATTTTTATTTTATATAATTAAAATAAATATATAGAAAACATTTAAAAATACAATATGTGCACAAATAAATAAATAAATAAATAAAAATATATACAATATATACATATATACAAGTATGGGATATTTACCCAGCGAACCCTGAAATCTTTCAAAATTACCTCTACGACCTTTAAAACATCGATATTCCTCCCTAGACCCCGTAATCTTGCTAACCATTACCGTGCAGACCCTCTGGTTAACTCCCATCCATTTGTCCGTTAAAACTAACCGGCTTCTGTTATATTTGTTTACATTATACCCAATTTGTTTGTTAAATTTACATTCATTGCCATTTCCCCTTGGATTTGGCCCTCCCGTCGTCCTCCTCGAAACCTCAACCCCACCGTGTCGTCCAAAGCCCCAGTGTCGCTTCCCCTGCTCCCCCGCCGGCCCTAGCGCGCCTCAGCTGCCAGCCACCGGAGCCGCTACTACAGCCCGCTGGCTCCTGTCGTCGCACTTGCTTGGAGGAGAAGGCAAGGCGGCGGCACTCTTCCCCTCTGTCGAAGAATAAACAAGGCCGAAGAACCTAAATCATAGTGGATTCAGCTGGAGACATGTTCCCCACCGAAGGAATCCTGATGATCGACTACCTTAGCCCTCCCGACGCCTCCTGTGGCCGTCCCCCTCTGACTGCAAGCAGTCCATATTTTTATATCTCACGGTCACTTGGTACAGATGGGTGGCTGAAATTCCCACCAGAGCTGAGAAGGAGGCAGAGAAAAACAACAGCTCACAGCATGGCCATGGATCTGTGCGCCCTGTTGCCTTTTTCAACGCTTCTCCCTTTTCTCTTTTGGTTGGTCTCTCCCCCCCCCCCCCCCCCCCCGCAAGTCTCCACCACCGGCAGCAGAAGCAGCACAACAGCATTTGCAGCAGAGGAGGGTGGAGTTTGGTGCGGGATGGGTCCCGTCACCACGAGATGCCAATGGGCCAAAGATGACAACCCACCCTTTGTCGCCTATGGGAAGAACAAGATTGCTTGCAGTGGATCTGCTCTGGTCTTATGTCCCGTCTCTTTTACGTTGAAGAGAGGAGAGAGATGCTTCCTTTTCCTGGTGCTTATAGACTGCTTGCAGGCAGGGAGGGGGTCGTCGGAGGCGAAGTAGAAAACGGCGCTGTGGTGGTCGGAGCGGGAGGGGATCTGGAGGTTGACGGCAAAGAGGAAAGACTTTGGAGGGAGGGGATGAAGGTGGTGGTCGGAGCGAGAGAGAAGGAGGGGGAGAGAAGAAGAAAGGAGGGCCCTTGGATTTGCTAGGGTTAGATTAACTCAACTTAAACCCAAACAAGTTAACTTAAAAAATCTCAAATTAACGGTAGGGTCTATAGGGTAAGACGGAGCAAGATTACGGGGTCTAGGGAGGAATATCGATGTTTCAGAGGTCGTAGAGGTAATTTTGAAAGATTTCAGGGTTCTCTGGGTAAATATCCCTACAAGTATACCCACAAGGTCCCAAAACCTACTTTTTGCATATTAACTATTATTTCAGTGAAACCACTTTTATTTGATAGATATTTTTTAAAAATGAACTTTAAAAGTGAGTACACTCAAATCGGAGTTCATACGGCCAAGTTATGAGATCTGGAAGTTAGGTTTTACGGCTTTTAGATTTTGAGATTTATTGGTATTTATTCACATTTATTTTTAAATTATACTTTTCTATATTTCTCTTGTGATTTTTATGAACATTTCAGAAAAAGAAATAAGTTATTTGGAGTCATGAATAAATAGATAGAAAATAAAGAAGTTTTATACACATGATGTACATATTTACAAAGGGGTCCAAGCGCCAAAACTCACACATTTTATTCTCTATTTTATTGGTATTTTTAATAAATAGTATTAATTATAAAATGAAGTTTAAAAGTGAGTTTGGTCAATTTGGAGTCTTCTATAAATAGTTATGAACCTGAGAAGTTGGACTTTTAGGCTTTTTAGGTTCATTGTATTTATTTATTTATTGGTTAAATATTTTCTGATATTTTTATAAATTAGTATATGTTATTACACACAACTTTCAAGAAGGAAATATTTTTGTTTTAAGTTGTTTTATTGAAAAATAAAATATGTGAAAATATGTACAAGGTGGAAAATGATGAATGTGTACACGTGAGATTTGGTTTTCTTGATTTTTATAAGTTGTGGACCCTATCTCCCCCTACTTTATTCCTGGTCGATCAGGTCAATTCTTGACCTTCTCTCGAGGTTCGGGTCAGTCTGCATTTATTCCATAAATACATCCTTCTTTATTTCTTTTCTTTTTCTGTTATTCTTTATTCTTTTATTTTGATTAAAAAGAATGATAAACATACATTATTAACACATACATGATGAATGATAAATAATGATAATTAATGAATATGTACATGTGTTTTACCAAGGATTCTAGCTAAAATAAAAGAATAAAGATGATGAATCATGGATTCATCAACACTCAACACAATGAAGGACACGAAACCGAGTCCAATTAATCTTGTTAATTTTAAGTGTGATTTTTCAAGCAAGATAGCAAGGATTTACGTTGCCTATGGGGAAGTCGGCTCAGAGCCGGATGCGTCTTCTCTATTTAACCTGTCGCCTAAGATACCGCCGGTCCTTCCTTTCTTCGCTCCTATCCCAAGTTGATGGATTCAAAGACCATGCCCCTATCTACCTGCAAGCAGGCGGAAGCTGACAAGGCTAGAACTTCGCCACGAAGGGTTACGAGCAGCTTGTCGCAGAGTACCGTTGGTTCACCCCTGACTACCGGTAAACAAGAGGAGGCTACTTGGTACTAGTTGATGAACCTGAAAAATATTCAACACGTGACAATTGCTAGGATCAGTTGGTACATGATATCGAAGGTGGGGATTTGGGCTCTGCTTAAGGTGTTCACACACACTCAAGTACCCTCACTCAACCTGAAAACAAGGCCGGGGATTAGTCTCCCCCAAACAGATTTTCCAATTTTATTGATTTTTTTGGTCAATAATGTTAGCGGTCCCGGTTTAAGTTAAGTTCTCACTTGTTAGTCCAACCACACAGCACGCCTGTCGTCCAGTCCCAATTTCCTTTAACTTAAGTTGTAAAACTAAGAGAGAGAGATTGAGAAAAGCCAACGCACAAAAAACAATGATGCTTGTGCTAGGTGAAGAAGACTTATAGTGATCCCTTCTCTTGTATGCAAGATGCAAAACAGAACTGAAATCTTTTTACACTACATGCAAATGCAGACGACAAAATCTGCTCCTAGACAGGCAGTTCTATTAGCGAGTAAAGCACAGGTTGATTTGACTAGATTTGCGATCTAAGTGCGTCTTTTAAGTGGTTGTGTGGTCCTAAAAATTACGAGCACAAGCAAACCCTAGAGTAGCTCGAGGAGCCGCTGGTGCAGGCCTATTCTAAAAATTCAAACCACACAGCAGACGGGGACACAGTTTCACCATGTTTACACTCGCGAGAACCCAAACGAGAACCGCTGGAAATAATGCAAAAATTGAGAAATACAAGTCCTCTCAAATCACTCAAACAAATAAAAATGCAGGTTCCTCGAAACGTCTTCGACTCCTCGTGTTCCTCGCACAAAAATAAGTTGAGGTCAGATAGAGAATGACAAAAAATACAAGAATTAAAAGACAGAAAAATATGCACAAGAAAATCGGGGGTCAGATTTCTGGGGATAGAAAATCAAACACTCAGAATTTTACTGCAAATTAACCTAAGCCGTGCCTCCCCGGCAAAGGTGCCATTTTGACATCGCTCCCACTACCCTTGTTAATTCGATCAAATTAATGATCAAATTAATTAATAATGTTCATTGCAGTCGGATAATAAGAGCAGATCGAAAACCACTTTTAATTAAAGCAAGTTAATCTATAGCGACAAAATTTTTTACTTGGGCAAGCCCAAGGTCAAACTCAGGGAGGCAGCTATTTCCTTAGGTAGATTTTTAGCAAGGTCCAAGGTTTGATTTTCTGGGGATAAATTTTTTTTGGTCTTTTTCGGTTTTTTATGCAAGACACATGCACAATCCAGCCGAACGATAAGTTAATTCAGATAAGTGTTCAAATTAAGTCCAAAAATTATGAAACGCGGTCAGATGATGAAATGGGATGAATTTAAGGTACACTAATTTTTTTTAGAATTTTCTGACATAAATGAATTTACTGCGAATTAAAAATGAATGCAAGGTGTTTTTCACTAATTTAATTTTATAAATATGAAATCACACTATTTCTAGATATAAAAATTATCCTAGATAGATCTAAGAAGAATCCAGGAAAATTAATAAACCTAAATTTTCATGTGAAACGGACCTATTAAAATTTAATTAAGGAAATCACTAAATGATTTATCTAGGTCTCGGGATACGTGCAATTGAGATGAAATGTTTATGCAATGTAAACCTAATTATCCTAGATCGATAGTGAGTTTTTGAGGATTTTTGGAGTTACATAGAAATTATCAATTAAAAGGAATAAATGGGAAAAATATTGCAAAATTGAACCAATTAATTAATAGAAAATCCACTGATATTACAAAAATATTCCAATTGTCACATAATGAAAAGAACAATGTAAGCTACACAATGCAATTTTCCAAATTGAAAAATGAATGAAAATGAGTGCCTAAATATGCATGCAAAGACATGTATATAATTGCAATTGCATGAATTAAAATTGCTTAAAATAAAACGTGCTCACAGGGACCAATATGCAATTACCTATAATGATGAGGGGGTGGATGCAATTTCTCCACAGAACACGTGCTCCTCCCGTGGGGTCTCCTGGCCGGGACTGAAATGTAATTCTGAAAACCTACAGGGGCCTCGATGCAAATAACCTAGGACGTACGTACAGATCACGTGGGGGGTCCTAGGCTCGGTGGTCTTCGGAGGCTCGGAGCGAGGCTTGGGAGGTTCGGATCTGGCTCGGAGTAGCTTCGGGTGATACGAGCCTAGTGGTCGGGGAAGAGGCTCGGATCGGACGAAGTGGACTGATTTGGATCGTGAGATCAAGGATGATCCAACGACAGCTGGATACGGACACGTGGCGAGTCTCGACCCTTGGATCAAGATCGATCCAACGGCCCTTGAAGAGCAATGATGATGGCTACGTGGACGATCGAACGTTGTTGGATCAGGACGAATCCAACGGCCCTCTGATGTTCTAGCGATTGGCGACGTGGAAGGCTCCTAGTCATTCGATCAAGAAGATCGAACGGTGGCTGACTGTCGTCCCCAACGGTCCTCCGCCTCCTACAGAGGAGAGGGATAGGCTCCGGCGAAGCGGGCCCAGCTCTGCCTCGTCCTCCCATCATCGGTGAAGGTTGATGGAGGGTCTGGCATATCTCGGAAGCTTCGTAGAGGGCCGGCGGAGCATCTAGTGCTGCTGATTGAGGCTGGGGTGGCCTGGAGATCGATGGCGATGAAGCTCGGAAGCAGCTCCGACGAGCCTCCGACCAATCAAGATGGAAGTACCTGCAAGGGAGTTAGAACATAGCCAAAGCATGCATGGTGTCCGTGGAGTGCTGTAGAGTGGTGTGCGAGGCCTGTGGAGCAGTGAAGGTGACCGGTGATTGAGCTACGCCAAGGTAGCGGAGCTGGAGTCGGCAGAAGGTGAAGTACCTCATCGGAGGAAACTAAGGAGCGAGAAGATGCTCGTGGACGGCGTATTAAATCAGAGAAGGAGAATGAAAAATAAGAAGAAGATAGAAGAAGCGATGGAGGGTTCTACATGCGATAAGAAGCTCGGGGAAAGCTTCCTGGTCGTCGCTCGAAGGTTGGTAGAAGAACTTGAGCTCGTGCAGCGCCTTGGAGGAGCTGCGACACAACGGTGGAGGGTCGTGGATCTCACCGAAGGTATTCTTGATCTTCACTCAACCTGGGATCAAATTGTTGTCACCGATTCGAATGTGGGAGCTCGAAGTCACTCTCCGTGGTGGCGGATGTGGGTGAAAGTGGCTGAAGGTGACTGATTTATAGGGTGAAGGTGACGGGGTAGCTGGCGAAGAGGTGGTGTTCGTGGGTATCGTGGCGCAACTTTGAGGGTTGTTGTGGATGTCGAGGGAGCTGGCGAGGATGAGGAACGAGTGGGAGACGTCGTCGTGGTGTTAGTGGTCGGAGAAGGTGGTCGGGGTGGAGCCCGAAATAGGAAGGGGGTGTCCCCTTGCGCACATCGGAGAACGTGGGCGCAGGGCATGTGGAGGTTGACGATGATGTCTTGACCGTTGGATCTCGCGATCCATCGGTCCGGACGAAGGCACGGATCGAAGCTCGAGATCAGATCTAGGGCGCGACATTGAAGGGCTTGTACCGCATCACATGGCGTTCTGAGGATGCGGCACAAAGGGACGGACGAGATTAAATGTGATATGCGATCAAATGGAGGAGAGAGAAGGCGGTGATGGATTATTGACTCTAACTCAGGTTCTGGTGCTGAAATGTTTTCATTGAATGCTGGAACTGAGTTCTGTACAAGACTCGGACTCTGAAAGAGACTCAGACTCTGACTCTAACTCAAAGAAAAATGCTGTGGCGAAACCAATGATGCGTCATCCGTGACTTTTGGATGATCCTCCTCGGATGGAGGTGCGGGCTCTTCCTCGGTTTTGTCGAACTCTTTGCTGGTGCGGGTTTGTTGCTTCGAGGACCCAGAAGTCCTCTTCCTCTGCCGGTGGTGGTGATGGTGGTGTTGCTCCTCTTCTTCCTCCAAGTTCTCCTCAGGTAGAGACTTGGCAGCTCCTTCCTTCAGTGCCCATGCCCGATCAAGTACAATCACGGTCTTTCCGCTCCTGAGGGACATATGATTTACATTATCATACAAAAGGATCTCATGTTCAGATAAAGACTTATCTGAATAGTATACTTGATCACAAGGTCGGTTCTGACCTTTATTTAGGATGTTCGGGTTGGCCTGAACCTGGGCGGGAATGGGGGTCTTTGGCGCCATTTTCAGATCGGTTCTCATATCCAGATAGTCATTCTGGATCTATTGGACCCTATCAGACAGGGTCTGGATCGCTAAGGTGAGGGACTCCAATTCGGTGGGCTGGGCTGGCTGATGCTGACTTGCAGATGAGGTTCTATATTGGCCCTACTAGCCATGCCAATACTGTTGTTGCTGGTGGGATGGTGACGAGTCCTGCTCGCCGTAGTAGAATGTACGTTGCTGCTGGTGCTGTTGAGGCTATTACCCTCGTTTGGGCCTGGACTGGACAAAGTGTAGTGCGGGGACGGAGCTGGTTTCCTCGTAAGCTGGGGAAGGTCGATGAGGCTGACCGTTCCCCATCCCAGACTGTCTGTCGATGGGGTCATGGTTGTACCACAGCCCGTTGATCTCGAACACCTGCGGAGGATCCTTGTATCTAGTATCCACTTGTGGGGTTGCATGCTGATTCTGTTGGGTGTAAGTCTGCTCATCTACCCAACCACTCTGAGGCTCTGTTGCGTGTTCCTGTATGAGATGGACTCGGTGTACAGAACAAGTGGTGCAGAAGGGGCTGGTAGTTTTATCTTGGCTACCTTCTCAGTAAGTTCCTCCACTTGCTTCGGCAAACGCGAGAGAGACTCAAGGTCAGTAACCCTCTTGTGGATCTGCTCGACCATGGTTAACTTATCAGCTATCATCCCCATGCTGGGAATGAGGTCCTCTGTGACCTGCCTGTTAGGTCTTAACCATAGGAATGGGGGAGACAAATGATAGGCCCTGGTGGCCTGTGACCTGCCTGTTTCCGCCATCTGCTCTAGTATCTTCCATACAACATCCTCATTCTTATTCAGATAGCTTCCTCCACAAGCGGCACTTACTAACCCCTGCATCTCTGGGGTCAAACCACAGAACAAGGTCTGAACTAAGATCGCCTTAGAAATGTCATGGCAGGGACATTTCTGAATTAGGTCATTAAACGTATCCCATGCTTCATGGAATGGTTCATTGGGTCATTGGGAGAAACTAGCGATCTTTGTTCTCATTTGGTTAGTCCTACTGAGTGGGTACAACTTCTTCAAGAATAACTCCTTGAACTGCGTCCAGGTTGTACATATCACCCCTAGGTTCTTCAGCCAATGTGCTGCCTTATCTCCTAAGGCGAAAGGGGTGGCCTTCAGTCGAATGTAATTCTGTCCAACCCTAGGATGACTAAGGTTGTTGCAAACCAGCTTGAAGTCTCAGAGGAAGGCATATGGTTCTTCATGGGCATTTCCATTGAACTTCGGTAGCAGGCTAAGGAAGTGGGGCTTGAGCTTGAATGCTTTGGGGGGAACCGCTGGTGCCAACCAACTTTGCATCTCGTTCTCTGCTGGGTTATAGGCATCAACCATTGGTTAGTCGATTCCTCTTGCCGCAATGATCTGTCTAATTCTTGTTGTAAGATCCACATTCTGTTGTTCGAATGTGGCGAGGCGAGCCCAGCCTTGTCGCAACAGGTCCTCATCCGGTGGCTTCTTAGGTGGCATCTTGTCCTCTAGGCTAGGGTATGAAACATGGTCTGTGTTAGAGGACAAATCAAGGAAGGGATTCTTACTGACGTGATGGTCTTCCTCGGTAAGCTCGGAGGAGAGGAAAGGGTTGGTTTGAGAGTAACCACCCTGGGTGTAAGGGAACCAGGACTCAAGAGGGTCATGAGTCCTGGGTGGTCCAAGCTGCGCTTGTTCCGGTGAAGAGGAGTTCCGTGGGGGGATTAAACAGAGATTGGTGAATAATGAGTCGATATCCCCCAGTTACTCATCTTGATTTGGAGAGAAGAATCGGAAGTACTAAGTGAAGATAGGATTTGACTCCTACCTGAAGCAAACAATTCAATCCAAGACCCTAGGTTCACACTCAACACAGTGAAGGACACGAAAAGGAGTCCAATTAATCTTGTTAATTTTAAGTGTGATTTTTCATGCAAGATAGCAAGGATTTACACGGCCTATAGGGAAGTCGGCTCAGAGCTGGATGCATCTTCCCTATTTAACCTGTCGCCTAAGATACCTCCGGTCCTTCCTTTCTTCGCTCCTATCCCAAGTTGATGGATTCAAAGACCATGCCCTATCTACCTGCAAGCAGGCGGAGGCTGACAAGGCTGGAACTTCGCCCCGAAGGGTTAGTAGCATCTTGTCGCGGAGTACCGTTGGTTCACCCCTGACTGCCTGTAAACAGGCGGAGGCTACTTGGTTCTAGTTGATGAACCTAAAAAATATCCAACTCGTGATATTTGCTAGGATCAGTTGGTACATGATATCGAAGGTGGGGATTTGGGCTCTGCCTTATGGTGTTCACATGCACTCAAGTACCCTCACTTAGCCTAAAAACAAGGCCGGGGATTAGTCTCCCCCAAACATATTTTCCAATTTTATTGATTTTTTTGGTCAATAATGTTAGCAGTCCAGGTTTAAGTTAAGTTCTCACTTATTAGTCCAACCACATAGCATTCCTATCGTCCAGTCCCAATTTCCTTTAACTTAAGTTGGAAAACTAAGAGAGAGAGATTGAGAAAAGCCAATGCACAAAAATCAATGATGCTTATGCTGAGTGAAGAAGACTTATAGTGATCCCTTCTCTTGTATGCAAGATGCAAAATAGAATTGAAATCCTTTTACACTACATGCAAATGCAGACGACAAAATCTTCTCCTAGACAGGCAGTTCTATTAGCGAGTCAAGCACAGGTTGATTTGACTAGATCTGCGGTCTAAGTGTGTCTTTTAAGTGGCTGTGTGGTCCTAAAAATTACGAGCACAAGCAAACCCTAGAGTGGCTCGAGGAGCCGCTAGTGCAAGCCTATTCTAAAAATTCAAACCACACAGCAAACGGGGACACAGTTTCACTATGTTTACACTCGCGAGAACCCAAATGGGAACCGCTGGAAATAATGCAAAAATTGAGAAATGTAAGTCCTCTCAAATCACTCAAACAAATAAAAATGCAGGTTCCTCGAAGCATTTTCGACTCCTCGTGTTCCTCGCACAAAAACAAGTTGAGGTCAGATAGAGAATGACACAAAATTACAATAATTAAAAGACGGAAAAATATGCACAAGAAAATCAGCGGTCAGACTACCGGGGATTGAAAATCAAACACTCAGAATTTTACTGCAAATTAACCTAAGCCGTGCCTACCTGTCAAAGGTGTCATTTTCACATCGCTCCCACTACCCTTGTTAATTCGATCAAATTAATGATCAAATTAATTAATAATGTTTGTTGCAGTCGGATAATAAGAGCAGATCGAAAACCACTTTTAATTAAAGCAAGTTAAACTGTAGCGGTAAAATTTTTTACTTGGGAAAGCCCAAGGTCGAACTCAGGGAGGCAGCACCTTAGGTAGATTTTTAGCAAGGTCCAAGGTTCGATTTTCAGGGGATAAATTTTTTTTGGTCTTTTTCGGTTTTTTATGCAAGACAAGTGCACAATCCAGCCGAATTACAAGTAAATTCAGATAAATGTACAAATTAAGTCCAAAAATTGTGAAACTCGGCCAGATGATGAAATGGGATGAAATTAAGGTACACTAATTTTTTTTAGAATTTTATGGCACTAAATGAATTTACTGCGAATTAAAAATTAATGCAAGGTGATTTTCACTAATTTAATTTTAATAAATATGAAATCACACTATTTCCAGATATAAAAATTATCCTAGATAGATCTAAGTATGAAGAATCCAGGAAAATTTATAAATCTAAATTTTCATGTGAAATGGACCTATTAAAAATTAATTAAGGAAATCTCTAAATAATTTATTTAGGCCTCAAGATACGTGCAATTTAGATGAAGTTTTTATGCAATGTCAACCTAATTATCCTAGGTCGATAGTGAGTTTTTGGGGATTTTTGGAGTTACACAGAAATTACTATCAAATAAAAGGAATAAGTGGGAAAAATATAAAAAAATTGAACCAATTAATTAATAGAAAAATCAACTTATATTATAAAAATATTTCAATTGTCACATAATGAAAAGGACAATGTAAGCTACACAATGCAATTTTCCAAACTGAAAAATGAATTGAAATGAGTGCCTAAATATGCATGCAAAGACATGTGTATAATTGCAATTACATGAATTAAAATTACTAAAAATAAAACATGCTGACAGGGACCAATATGCAATTACCTATAATGATGAGGGGGTGGATGCAATTTCTCCACAAAACACATGCTCCTCACGTGGGGCCTCCTGGTAGGGACTGAAATGTAATTCTGAAAACCTTCAGGGGCCTCAATGCAAATAACCCAGGGCGTACGTGTGGATCACGTGGGGGGTCCTAGGCTCGGTGGTCTTCAGAGGCTCGGAGCGAGGCTAAGGAGGTTCGGATCTGGCTCGGAGTAGCTTCGGGTGATCCGAGCCTAGTGGTCGGGGAAGAGGCTCGGATCGGACGAAGTGGACTGATCTGGATCGTGAGATCAAGGATGATCCAACGACAGCTGGCTATGGACGCGTGGCGTGTCTCGACCCGTTGGATCAAGATCGATCCAACGGCCCTTGAAGAGTGATGATGATGGCTACGTGGACGATCGAATGCTGCTAGATCAAGACGAATCCAACGGCCCTCTGATGCTCTAGCGATTGGCGACGTGGAAGGATCCTAGTCGTTCGATCAAGAGGATCGAACGGTGGCTGGCTGTCGTCCCCAACGGTCCTCCGCATCCTACAGAGGAGAGGGCTAGGCTCCGGCGAAGCGGGCCCAGCTCTGCCTCATCCTCCCATTGTCGGTGAAGGTTGCTGGACGGTCTGGCATATCTCGAAAGCTTTGTAGAGGGCTGGAGGAGCATCTAGTGCTGTTGATTGAGGCTGGGGTGGCCTGGAGATCGATGGCGATGAAGCTCGGAAGCAGCTCCGATGAGCCTCCGACCAATCAAGATGGAAGTACCTGCAAGGGAGTTAGAATATAGACGAAGCATGCGTGGTGTCCGTGGAGTGCTGTAGAGTGGTGTGCGAGTCCTGTGGAGCAGTGAAGGTGACCGATGATTGAGTTACGCCAAGGTGGCGGAGCTGGAGTCGGTGGAAGGTGAAGTACCTCGTCGGAGGAAATTAAGGAGCGAGAAGATGCTCATGGACAGAGAATTAAATCAGAGAAGGAGAATGAAAAATAAGAAGAAGATAGAAGAAGCGATGGAGGTTTCTACCTGGGATAAGAAGCTCGGGGAAAGCTTCCTGGTCGTCGCTCGAAGGTTGGTAGAAGAACCTGAGCTCGTGCAACGCCTTGGACGAGCTACGACACGATGGTGGAGGGTCGTCGATCTTGCCGGAGGTATTCTCGGTCTTCGCTCAACCTGGAATCAAATTGTTGTCACCGATCCGAAAGTGGGAGCTCGGAGTCACTCTCTGTGGTGGCGGATGTGGGTGAAAGTGGCTAGAGGTGATTGATTTATAGGGTGAAGCTGACGGGGTAGCTGGCGAAGAGGTTATGTTCGTGGGTGTCGTGGCGCGATTTTGAGGGTTGTCATGGAGGTCGAGGGAGCTGGCGAGGATGAGGAACGAGTGGGAGACGTCGTGGTGGTGTTAGTGGTCGGAGAAGGTGGTTGGGGTGGAGCCCGAAATAGGAAGGGGGTGGTCCCTTGCACACAGCGGAGAACGTGGGCGCAGGGCATGCGAATGTCTTGACCGTTGGATCTCGCAATCCAACGGTCCGGACGAAGGCACGGATCGACGCCCGAGATCAGATCTAGGGCGCGACATTGAAGGGTTTGTACCGCACCACGTGGCGTGCTGAGGATGCGGCGCGAAGGGACGAATGAGATTAAATGTGATATGCGATCGGATGGAGGAGAGCGAAGGCATTGATGGACGATGTAGATCAAGGCACCCAGAGCGAGATCGGAGGGCACACAGAGTGCCACGTGGCGGACTCTGGGCGAAGCGCGAGCGGACGGTGCGGATGCGATCCAGGGACTGATCTAACGGCGGGGAAAATAGGAATGTGTGGCGATCATCAGACCGTTGGATCAAGATGGAGATCCAACGGTCCAGGGCGCGGGCGGATAGGTTAAAGGGAGCGGGTCGCGTGATGCAATCAGAGGGCGCCACGTGGCCAATTGTGAATGGCTGGAAAGAGAAATCAGATTAGGGGGAGAAGGAGGCCGAATTTGGAAAAACTCAAAACATGAAAGTTGTAGATCGCGATGAGATCTACAAGTTTCATGTTGACAAAAACCGAGATGAGGTCAAATGTGATACAAAAATACAAGAATACAAATATACATATGTATAGTATACAAGGTGGCCCAAAAACCCAACTTTTGCCCACAAGCTCCGAATTAAGTGAAATTAGTCTCATTTTAAATGTCTCTGGATGTGTACTCATCTAAAGTGAGTGGACCTAATTCGGTGTTTTGTAAGAGAGAGATATGGGCATTCTAAGGTCGAGGAGGTTTAGGGCTTTATGGGGTATTTTACAAGTGGATTTTACACATGGATTGGCTTCTTATTAAATGCAAATATGAATGCTAAAATGCACATTTCGTGGATTGATGTATGAATGCTATTTATGCAATATAAAGGGAAATATGATGCTAAATACCCAGGGACAAAGCTCAATTTTCAACTATAAGAGTGATGAATCACAGATTCATCACAATATCCAATTATTCAAAATATATTATAATTGTGATTTATAATGTATTTAGAGAGAGCTAATTATAATTTATAATTGTTGATTATTTATTAGTGTGTATTGGATACACATTGTGTAATTAATTGAAGTGTAAATTATATTTTGTCTTGGGTTGTGAATGTGATTCACAAATTTCCAATGGCAAGAATGCAATATTCTCAAAATTAATTATGAATTATTTTTGAAGAATAAATAACAACAAAAGTTGTTGGATTTAATAAAGGAGATTTCCATGGAGATATGCAATCTCATGAAATCTCATGAGATTGCTCCCACTTGAAATCAAGTGGACGGCCACCTTAACCAATATGGAAATTGTTGGTCGTCTACCACGATCCATGGGGATGCAATCTCCATGTTGGTAATCTCCCTTTATTTGATCGGTTTAATTTAAGATTAACTTATATTTATTTGTCAAATATATTTGATATAAATTAAATTATTAGTTGTTGGCTTTTACCATCAACAATCTTGACCATTAGATTAAACATAAATCAATCTCATCCATATTTTTTTTATATCCCATGGATTGAGATTCACGAATCCTAAAACCCTATAAATATAGAGGCATACCATGCTCTCTAATGGTATGCTTTTGAAGAACATATCTCTCTCTCCCTTCCACATGCCAACCCTCTCCATCTCCTTCTGGGTGGCCGTCCACCATACCCTAGAGGAGAAAGCTGTTGTCGCTTCGCCACTACGTCACCTCTTTGACGGTCTTCGGTTCTCCATCTTCTTTGGAGTGTTACGCTGGCGAAGAAGGTATTCGATCTCGTACAATGAGATCAGGAGTTCACCGTGCTTGGATCATCTTGTTGGATTGCGAGGATCACGTGGTTCATCCCCGCGCCCGCAAGCTTCTTCTCTGATGATAGGACTTGAGATAGGAGGTCTCTTTTCGTAGAGATTCGATCAACCACGCTTCAAGAGGTATTCCTTTATGCCTGATATGCTTCTAGATGAAACGATCCGAGAACTGTTCTGGGATCATGTGGTTTCATCGCATGAAAACTTTTTAATTTCAGCTTCATAGAGAAACTAGTACGACTAGTTGTTCTTTGTCGTATTCAATACGATGCTCACGCTTCCGTGACGTGCTTGAGGATAATACCATATCCTTCAAAACAATTCAAGGTGACACTAAGATGGAAATATCACCTTAGTTCCTAAATGATGAATGCTCCATTAGAAAACTTACAGCTTCCTAGTGCTCTCCATGGGAGATGCAAAACATGAATTTTTAAACATATGATATATGTTGATATGCACATGAAAATCATCCTAAGCAAGCAATTGCTACACGTGAAGAACCAAATATCAAACACTCAGAATGAAACCTAGAGTCCGATCTTGGAGCCTCCTCAGTGCCCTCCACAATGGGTCTCGCAAGCGATGTATGGAGAGATCTCACGACGCACGGTTTCAAGATGAAGTGTTCAAAAATTATGTATGCTATATCCAAATGCAAAGATAATAGGAGCATGTAGAGATATATAGGTGTTTGGCCTTAGTTTACATGATCAAGCAAGACTAAAGACTCATGGCTCATTCCAAAAACACATAAAATAATGTAAAAAGTATAAATCACGAGAAACAAAGGAAATAAAGTGATAAAAATGTGAAAAACACGGTGAGCCCCCATGTAGAAAAACACCTGGAAATTGGGCTCGAGTGTCCAAAGTCTAATGTTCTTGTATTATTATAAATTAATTGTTAAAATAAATAAAAATCTCATAAAAGAAACAAATGTTTTATGTTACACTACTATCACTCTCGAGAGACTCCTACTCCCTCATGTCGACTAGGTCAGAATAGCCAGCTCCTCATTTTGAGGTTGTGTATCACCTAGGCGATCCTCCTCGATCCACAGTCCCTCACAAGAAGTCAAAAAGAGAAGATGTCAGGCAGTTCCAAGATTGATAATCAAATAAAAGGAAATGCATGAATTAATGGCTAAGTAGTATAAAATGCAAAAACTACTATACAAACCGATGCTCCCCGACAACGATCCCATTTGTTGACTCAAATTTTGCAAAGGTATAAAATAGTATCCTTACATAAGTGAAGATATCTTGTCGTTGAGGCGACCAATACAAAACCCAAGGGTCAATCACAATTAACCAACATAATGAATAAGCAATTAATCAGATCGGGGTAAAATTTATTATACCCTACTAAATATGTATAGTGCAAATATATGGGTCGAATACATGAAACAAAGGTGTAGAGTGAATTAGATAAAAAAATCGACACAAGGAATTTGTCTTTTCAAGTACTTTGCCAATTTAAGTTTTTGTGTGTTTTTTATTATATATAATTGAGTATTTAATTTTATATCTTTTTGTTTTCTTTTTATATTTTCTGATTTTTCAAAATTTTTTCTTTTTTATAAAATATATATGGCATATATATAATATATAAGGCAACATATAAAATATAGGGTAATATATAAATTAATAAAACAAACAAAATACAGAAAATAAAATATTTTTAGGCTTTAAATGCTTTTTCCTAATTTTATGATTTTTAGGGACTTTTGCTAAATTTTATGGATTTCTAAAATAAAAAAAATCCCAATCAGGGATTTAGTAAATAGGACAAATCAATTTCAAGGTAAAAATAGAAAATAAAATACAAAACTACTCAAAATCAATTTTCATATATAGATAATAATAAAAAGAAAATTCAGAGTGAAAAAAATTTGTTTAGAAGTTTTGGGAATTTTATATATTTTTATAGGATTTTGGAGCTTTTTAATTTTTGCTTTTTCTATTTTTAGGGTTTTCAAGCTTTAACGTTTTAAAATAAAGATATAAACAATATATTTTTAGAATTTTTCAAAAAAAAATTATGTTTTTTGCATTTCCCAAGTCAAACAAGGATTTTTGTGCTCATTTTTTTATAAAATAGGAAAATGTCCTAAATTGTAAAAGTAAAAATGTGGCGTGAATTTATGACAAAGGAGGCACTTAACCTTATTTTTTGAGAATTTTTGAAGCGCAGATGATACTTCTATTAAATAGAAAACATGCACAAAAAATTGAACTAGCAGGGCATAAATGCAAATAAAATTAAATACGAGGAATAATTTGCAAATATCCCAAAATATTATAATAACTAATGAAAGTTCTTGGACTAAACTAAAATACAAAAAGTTGCGAGAGACTTAGTGCAAAGTGTCACCTCACGGGAGACGGCATGTGAGGTGATGTGGTCAGGACCAAAGTATAATATGAATGAAGTACAAGGGCGACCAATCCAAATTTACCAAAAAATAAAACATTTAAAATATTTTACAGTACCAAATGATAAAATGATAAAAATGAGTAGGAAGAACTGCAAAATATCCCTCCACGTGTGTACGACGGACGACGGAGATGCTTCGACTCGCCACGTGGCGCGCCCATATCTCACGATGACACTTCAGATCCAGCGGTGGGGACTAGATATCCCAAGAGAGATCGATGGTGGAGGCGATGATGATCTGATGGTTGTTGTTGCACCTGGAGCGACGAGAGGATCGGACGGTTGGGAAAGTTGTCAGAAGAACAAGCTAAGAACTCACTGCTGGTGATTTTTTATATGGTCTCCTTCACTCGTCTAGCCTTCTCTGCCTTCGCTGAGTGGCTCAAAATGCTCCTAGAAGCAACCCGCGGCTAGAGGACTCCTCAAAATGACCGAAGCCCCGCTAGAGTTGGTTTGAAAGAGGATGACACTTGGAGCTCCTCATACTTTGAAAGCCTCCTGGGAGAAGGTTTTTTTCTTAGTTATTTAAAATGAATTGAAGCAACAAAAAGTCCAAGCATTTGAGGGCTTCGATGAACGACATGGATGGAAATGCATCGAGGTGAAAGTCTCCGACGAAGGGTAGCGGAGGGAAACTTGATCTCCAAGTCTTTGAGAGATCTGGGTGAATGATTGTGCGTGGGTCGAAGGGAAGGTGTGAGTGAAGATGATTGAGCTCTATCGAATGTGAGGACTGGATTTTATGATAACAACACAAAATCAGAGAAAATAACATGTGAAACTAAACTTATGTTATATTGAAGAACAAAAAGAACGAAGAAAAGGGAGATGACCCTAGATGACTTCGATTCTACTCTGAACTCATCTCGTACACCCCCTAAGGATGCCCACTATCGCTGAGGTTCGCTTAGGTGCATTAGGGTTTTGAAGAATTGGTGGAAGAAGGATCCAATCTAAACAAGGGCCACCATGGGGTATATGTGCATGAGCCTTCTCATTGGGACGAAAAACATGATTCAGAGGCGCCTCAAAAAAGATTTGATCTCAACATAAAGAGATTTGATTGAGGCATACGTTTGCAAAAGGAATCGATCCAAAAGATTGCAATTAATGATGGGAGAAAATCGACGAAGATAGGGTCTCGTCCTAACAAAAGCTAGTTTAAACGTGGAATGGGAAATTGACTTGGGTTAACCAGGGATGAGCCCTGATTGGTCAACATCAGCTACTAAAGGACAAAATAAATTAAATCTATTTTAAATTCAATTAAAAATATTAAATGATTTTATTAATTTTTAGTTAAAAAATTGTTTATTATTTCATGTAGTATTTTCATATGTTTTTTATTTGTTTTTATATATTTATTTGCTACAAGTTACTTTTTACAAATACATTTATAAGTATTTTGACCTATGTTTTGTATATTTTATTTTTTTGTTTTTTAAATTTTATTCTATTATTTTATTTTATTATATATATATATTTATTTATTTATTTATTTATATATTATTTTTATACACATAAATATATTTTTGTTGTATTTTTTTGATATTATTTGTACCCTTGAAAAAATATAGGTATATAATGTATAAGTTTAACTATGAGTATTTCATATATGTATTTATGTATACTATTTTATTTTTGTATTTTCATTATGATTTTATTATATTTTAAATATGTGCATATATTATAAATAATATTTACAAAATTACAAGAACATAAAATTATAAAATAATAAATAAAATGAATATTTTATTCTAGTACACCTTAAAATATAGGTCCAAAACTGAACTTTCACATCTTGAATCCGAATTAAATGAAACACCTTCATTAAAAAGCTTATTAAAAGATATATACATTTAAAGGTGATTTTGATACATTTTAAGTTTTTATTTAGGAGATATGGGTGTGAAAAGTTTGGGTTTTATCTTTTATTTTGAGTATAAAAGGTACAATGTCTAGTATTTTTGTGTATACCTAATTTTGTATTTTTCTATAGGGAAAGTTTCTTGATTGAGGCATAAATAATAGAGAATAAAATAGGATCCCAAATGGACTTATTGATGAATAAAAGAATGGAATTTTAATAGATTTTTGGCCTTTGTCTCCCCTACTTTATTCCTTGTCAACCCAGTCATCAAGATGCCTAGGTCTCGGGATTTAGGATGATAAAATACCTTAGGATTTTATCCTTTTTCTTTTCCTTTCTTTATTCTATATTTTAGCATTAAAACTATATTATATATATAATAGATGGAATAAATAAAGAATGTTAATTCGTATAAAATAATATTATTTTTATGCATTAGCTAGGTATCTAAGGCCAAAATGACAGAATAAAGGTGATGAAATGGAAATTCATCAATTATTTCAACAAGCTTAGAGATATTGTAGAAACTTTGCAACGGAACCAAGAGAAAGCAAGAGAGCAGCAGGAACAATGCAAAGGGAATGCAATGAAACAAAGGAAAATAAAGAACAAATGTTACATGAGATAGGTCTTATTGTGCGAGGCTCTACAGAAAAACATAGAAATGATGGAGCATATACATAGAATCACATAGACTGTATGCGTAAGGCTCTCGTGTGATCCATATCCTAGTCCATGGCAATCCCCCACCTATTGTTGGCGATCCATTGCAGATTTAGGGTGTGTTTGGATAGTGGGTTTAGGTGGGTTAACCTGGTAGCAGGTAACCCATTTTTGGATTTTGGTGTTCGGATAGAGGGTCAAACTAGGGATGTGTTAGAAGTGGGTTTATTGTGATATGATTCTATTGAAGTTTGAAAAAGTGAGTAGTTATTGTGATGTGATTGTATTGGAGTTTGAAAAAGTGAGTAGAAGTGGTGTAGTTTATAATTTTTATATGATATGATGGTATAATATATTATTTTTTGATGGAATTGACGATGGGGAATTGATTTATTTAATTTTTTAAAAAGATAAAAAAATAGGCCCCACTTAAAAAGAGAAGGGAGTGGGTTAGGGAGGGTAAACCACCCCAAGGGGGGTTTACCCCCCTAACCGAACATGACCTTAGTTATTCAGTAATAAACAAGTATATCAACTTTATATTTTGTGAGGTATACAATAGGTTATATGTACGTCTCACATACTATATAATAGGGAACATGTACTCCTTTCCTGCTTAATGGTGAATATTACAAACTTGGGACAAATACAGAGGTCAGGTCTTTGGACAAGATTCCTAGTATACTATCAAATGTATGTACTGTATATATGTTTTGATCAATGCCCACCTTGATCTGACTGCTCCATTAATGCCTGATCACTGGCTGAAATAAAATGGTCCCTTGCATGGGAAAGGACATAGATCTTACAGGTCCGTATATTATGCGTGTACATATTCCACAGGCTTTGTATATATCAACTGCACAGCACGATGATAATTAACCCATGCGTGCATGCAGGTCCACTGCACAGCACGTCACCCAACAAGAAATCAATATAAATATAATTACATCAATACGTGAACATGATATGCCACTCGAGTGCCCCATGATTGGATCCCCACACTGCCCTCTGTGATGTGGACGTCTCAGCCTTTTCCTGCTGCTGCTGCCAATGGAGAGGTAGGGTGGTCGAGGGAGGAGAGAGAGAGAGAGGAGCACGATGCAAGGGATGGAGCAGCGTTTAATGCGGGGATGTGATGTGTGGTGCAGGAGAGCCCAGCGTCGAATGGGAAGGAAACACCTCCTTCTGCTCTGCTGCTCTCCCTCTCATGGAGGTGGTCATGGCAGAGGGGGGGGGGGGGGAGGAGAAGAAGAGAGGAGTACGGACATGGGAGGTCTCACATGCAAACGATGTTATAAGAGGTTATAAGAGGAATTTTTAAAGATGGGAATTTTAACAGGGACATATGTTAAATATTCTACAATTATATGATTGCGTTGTAATTACAAGGGTTATAAGAGGTTACGGTGCAATCTATAAATACCTTTGAAACATTGGAATACTGCATGAAATATCTCTGTAGATTTTGTATTTAGAAAAATACACCTATATACTAGATTTTGTTAATATGAAGGGTATTTTTGTTAATTACTTATGTTTACGAGGTATTTTTCTAAATATATAGTTTACAAGGATAATCGTGGAGTATTGCAGTTTACAAGTACTTCACCTAGGGATGAAACGGATTGGAACGGATTTTATCAATCATTATCCGTTTTTAAATACGAATAAGAATATAGATATAAATATTAACAGGTATTAAAAATCTATTATCATATTTTGAAAAATGGATACGTATTTAAAATAATGATTAATAGATTAGCTTAATATATACATGTAATGAATAGAATACACATTTTCTAAATTTATTAGATGTATTATATAAAACATAGTAAACGAAGGTATAAAATTATGTTATATGTGGTTAAAAATAAATTTACGACTACATTTTATATAAGAAAATGGATATATTGAAAGACATATGTGTAAATATCATATTGATATCAGTATTCATTTTAAACAGATGCTGATACAAATATCAAAATATGTATACAACGGATACAATGCTTGTTAAGAAGAATGAGACTATAGGGGTCAAGATACTACAATTTTTAACGGTCTCAAAATTGCTTAACTACAACCCTCCAGATGGACATGTTAAGAATGTATGTTATACACGAAATTTGAAATACATATTCCACTTATTATTCTAAGTAAATTCCTCAAAATCTTATATGTAAAAAATAAGAAAAGTGAACGTTCGTGGTGCCGGTGCATGGAAAGTTACTTGCATCTTGGTAGAAGTTTCCCAACTCCTTGTAAAAATACTGTTGTAGATATTAGGTTTATGAATATCAAGAGTACTTTGTAAATTAGAGTTGTTTATATGATATGAGATTTTTATGCTTTGGCTTTTGTAATATAGTTCAATTCCACACTCCCAAATATTTCAAATTACACCACAAACCTTGTAAATCATCAGTGACCTTGTAATCTTGCTACTCTTATAGCACATCCCTTCCAAGGGGGTTATACGTGTCAAATAGAATAAGATAGCATGTGCATGACGTTAAAACCACCTTTTTATAGGGTTTTTACATAAATACCTCTGTAAATTTGTAATATTACATTAACAACTCTTTCGATTTTTTTAGTTACACAAGCATCTTTCTAAACTTATTAATTTCAAGGATACAAAGGATATTTTTGTTCAATACAGAGAGATTATATTGTATTTTTAACATCGGAAGATATTATAATGAATATTCAAGTAATTTGTTGTCCTTGTTGTACGTTCCAACTGAAATTCTTACTGCACCTTCAAAATAGTGGTAGAGATGCAAACAGTCAGATACAGATATAATGCTCCTCATGCCATCAATGGGTATCTGGAAATCAACATGATATACCAAGCCATGAAACATTAAAGTATTTCATTAAGTAAACACATACCCTATTTTATTTTTATAAATATTCTCTAGTCACTTGCATGCTTAACTAGGCATTAAACATTTCCAAAAAAAAGTGTCGTAGTCTTTAAATTTGATCTCTTCTGCACTAAAATAGTAGATATTTAATTACTTTTCAAGCGCCTAAAACCCCGAGGTTTTTAAAGTGTTTGTAGGGTTTTCAAGGACTTGATGTAATTTTGGGTGAAATATTCATCAATATATCACAAGGTACTTATTTAGGATTAAGATAAAATTTTTAATACTAAGGGGAGAAAAGATTATAATAGTGCCTCATATATGTAAATAAGCCTAAGCTTTCTACTATTTTGCCAGGATTTGTAGATATTTTTTCATGAATAACAATATAAAATAATAATCTATTAATTTCAGGGAAATGTAATTTATCTGTATGAGCATAGGGTTTAACAGGGTTGCCCCCTTGGAATAGCTAGCGAGCTACCCCCACGCTATATTTCAGTAAAAATTTTTATTTTTTTTCAGAAAATACCATCATGTATTTCTGTCACTATATCCCTATAATATGTCATTACAATTTCACAAGAAACAGAGACTCCTATGTCCTTCTAAAACATGTAATTTTAACAGTCTAAAAATTCATGTAATCGTCATATTTTGGATGGAAGGAATAGAAGTATCCGTTTCTAACAAAATTAAAATGACAAATTAAAGGGATATAGTGATGAAAATACATGACGATATTTTTTGAAAACAAATGCTGAGATACGGTACGAGGCAACCAACTGACAACCACGTTAAACTCATGAAAATATCATTTAATTAATTTTTGACATTATCGACGTGCGTGATATTTTTACAGTATTCAAAAAATAATAATCCTATTTGATAAAAACTATTAGGACTAAATCATAGTATTCTCTCCATTTCGCTGAAAATTGTTGGCAAACATTATTTTAGTTGATTTTTCAAAATTTTAAAAGATAAGTTGCAATAGGGATATATCCGTATTCATACACCACTAAATCTATTTTAAACAAATATTGGCATCTATGTCCATCTACGTTTTATTTGATATTTGTAATATCTGAATTGTATCCATATCGGTAGTGTCGTTTATGCATGCAATCCAACCGTATTACAACGTGGGTTGATTATGTTGTCAACTCCACCATATACAACAAGTTGTTCCAAACTACTTACATTCGTCTTACATTTAAGTAAAAATCTAATTGAGGCTTTTCGCCTCGTCCATCATAGAAGTGCGAAGATCCCATCATATGCGATCTAGATCGACTAATTCAAAGAGCATCAGAAATTTGAATTTTTTTTATGAAACCACAAGACATGGTGATGAGGCCAAAAATGACCGAGCGATTAAGGCACAATGGTATCAAAGGTCGTTGCGACCTCAACCACCCCGACCGAACTCAACAAGAAGAAAGAATACCACCAAAAATAGAGATAAATCAAACAATCAAATGTAGCGGTCTCACAATTTATTTTAACCTGGTATAGCTACCTTGGTCGAACACAAGGAACATGGTATGCGTGGGCTATGAAGTAGTCGGGAATCTAGAAAATAAATAATTTTTGTGGATTTTATATTTTTCAAATTTTTTTGGAATTATTAATAGAAGGAAAAAGTATAAAAGCACTCAAAAACTTACAAACAAACAATTATTTAAAGCCTAAAAAATGCTCAGAAAATTCAAATAAAAATATTTTTTGTTTTTTAAATATTCAGATGTTTTTGTTAATTTTCTTTAATTTTTCCGACTTTTAGTTAATTTTGTAAAAATGAAACAAGGCTAAAAACACTAAACAGTGTATAGCTCGAATCTAAGGGCAAGTTAAAAATACTTAAAATGACTATAAAGTTCGAGCAATAATTTTATGTGAAACTACAAGTAAAAATCTAGCTACAGAAGAAGAAAACATTTTTTATGAATTTTTAATGATTTTTATAGGGTTTTTATATTTTTATTTTTTTGGTTTTTATAAACGCAAATGCAACAAAAATTGGACTGAAACAAAAACAACTCAAAACAAACAAATATGAAAATTTTTGGAATTTTTCAAGGGTTTTTAATATTTTTAGTGGTTTTTTAAAGGCAAAAATAGTAATTTTTAAGTTTTTGAATTTTAAAATACTAAATGGAAACAAAATGAAACAAAATGAAACAAAAAATCATGTAAATTTCTACATCATGGCAGAAGCCATATGTCAAAATTTTATGAATTTTGGACGAAATTTGCTAGTTATTCAAATAAAAGTCAAGCACACCGCACACAGGGACTTAAATGCAAAGAAAATATGCTCCAGGACCTAATCAATAACACGCATAAAAAGTACAAGGTCCTATCTGCTATTTTTACGCAAATTCTAGCACATGTCCAAAACAAGTACGCATAGGGGTATAATTGCAAATATTAAAACTAAATCATCAAAGCATAACATTAAATAAGTCTAGGATAGTACATGCAAATATCCCACAAAGACACGTGACGACGCACGTGCAAACACATAGGAAGGACAAAAATGTAAATCTAGAAAGCTGCATGGACTAATATGTAAAATTATCCACATTGTAACTTTTATTTTATAGATTAAACTATAAACGGAAACAAATGCAGGGAAAACGGAGCAAATTACCCATCCGCTCGTGCGTCGTGCGTGGGGGAGACAGGTGTCGTGCTCTGACTGGGTGGCGACGTGCGGCTCTGACACTGATAGCTGTGAATCCAACGGCGGTCCCAAGGGTGTCAACGTGGGCGTACGGAGGCCCTTAGATGTCAGATCTAATGGCCTGACAAGGACAAGCACTAGACGGCTGTGATCGAATCTGGACGACGGGCGTGATCCAACGACTAAGGAGGATGCTGGACGAACTCCGCCTGGGCGTAGTTCACCGGAGAACCGGCGGTGTTCCGACGCTCCAATGAACGATCGGACTACAGTGGTCGATTCACAAGGCTCCTCCGCGTCAGGTAGTCTGGTCTAATCAGCTCACCACTGGTTGGATCTCCTGAAAGGTGGACGTGACCTGGGCTAGCTCCAGCGAAGCTAGGTGAAGGCGAAGTGGGGCAAATCCACGTGCGAGAAGAACTGCGGAGTAAAGCTCCGACTCAGAGGAGTACTCTGGTCAAGGTTATTTGACTTGAAATAAAGGGAAGAGACGGTGGGTGGAGTTGGGGGTTTCCGACAAATGAGGGAGGAAACCTCAAGCCTAATCTCGATTCGTACAACTGATGTTCGGGTGATCAGAATGCGTAAGAAGGGTGACGGTGAATTGGGTGGTCGATCGGGGTGGATAGGGTGACTGATGACGCTCCGACCACCGGGTCGGAACTGGCGGAGCGGTGGATGGAATATTTGAAAAAGATGGAACTAGGTTCGAAATGAAGGGTACCTTAGGGTCCTATCTGAATCCTGATCTCCAGGGGATGATATCGAAGTGGGTCATTGCCTCGACCTCGCTGCAGAAGGCAGGGGAGGCTCGTCGCTGTTGATCTTCGACCGCGAGTGGTGAGCGTCGACTACAACAGCCTTCTACGACTACCCAAGGGCTCCTCCGATTGCTATCACCAAGTGGAAGGTTTCTAGGGTAGTAGAGAGGTGTGCGACGCGATCTACGGCTCTAGGGAATAAAATGACGCATTGATAGGCCTTTCCAGGTGTCTGGAGAGAATCAGATGGAGCGCGCAATCCTAAGATGATCAACGACTCCCTAAGGATCCGCGATGATTGCTGATCCACAGGAAAGAAGCAGGTGGTGAATTCGGGGTAAGAGGAGGCTAGATCCGCTCCAAAGAATTTGGAAAAATCGGGCGCATGAGACGGATCTGCAAAGAGAAGTTCCGGGAGGGGGAGTTGACCAGGGTCAACATCCCTCTGGGACTAATCAGAAAAACACTAGGTCAAAATTATTTGAAAAATAAATTAAAAAATAGAAGATGATTTTATTTTAATAAATGTTCAAAATGAAAATGTTTATTATATTTCAAACTATTCTTTGGTGATTTTTAATTATTTTTATGAAACATAAATTATGGTATATACATTATATTACATTATATACATGTATAAAATACTTCTGCATTTTATTTTTATTTTATTATTTTTATATAAATACCCTAATTTTATATTTTATTTATTTACAACATAAATTTTGGAGTATAAAATAATTTTTATTTTATTTTTATGATTAATTTACATGTGTATAATAAATAGGTTTATGATACATATGTGTACGTATTATATACAAGATGAGAGAGAATTTATTTTATTTTATTTTTATTTTTCTAATTTTTATTTTGTTTTTAGAAATATATACAAGGGAGTGAAAACATATTTTTATTTTTGTTAAAATATATATACATAAAGAAGGGAATTTGTACATGGTAGAGTGGCCCTATCTCTCTCTACTTATTTTATTTGGCGATCAGGTCCAGTTTGGACCCTCTCTTGGGTTCAGGTCACTCAATATTTATTCTAAATATCTCCCTCTTTTTCTTTTATTCTTTATTCTTTTTTTGCACAAATACATGCTAATTATTAGTTATTAACAAATGCATGCCTATTGGTAACTTATTGTATTTACAATTATATACATGATGTTTTGCCAAGACATTTAGCTAAAATAAAAGAATAAAGAGTGATGAATGGGGATTCATCAACCCACTATACATTACTTTTGCTAGTCCCTTAGCAAACACTTATTTGAAAAAGAAGTGAAAAGAAAAAGAAAAAGATGGGAAATCAAAGTTGATTATTAAACTTGCCTTCATTAAATTCAAGTAGAGAGCTCAGTCAGACCTTTGGAATATTAGTTTGTCAGAACCTTATTTGGACTTATGCTTAAAACTCAACAGCCTCTAAGTTCCACAAGTCTATGGTCAAGACTCCTCAACAATCCAGATCTGAACACGTCTCCATACACAAACTCTAATGACCATGAATCTTTCCTTGTACTGTGTAAGTGATATGTAGCTCCTCACCTCATAGATGACAAAGCGACAACACCCCTTAACAAGGTAACTCTAATGCCCTGGTCTGGAAGCTCTTTCCTCGAGGAGCGGGGTATTCCCTTCTGAGTTCAATTTCAACCGGCTCAAGAAGAGGAGGAAAAAGAGAATGGACCATGACCATTGTAGTCATGTATCATTGGGAGCCCAACCAATGTAGCTAAGTCTCCCACTGCAAGCTTCATGAGATGAGCATGTGTAGCAAAAGCTTTGATTTATTTGACTATATTCACTCCAGTGGGTATTTTATTTTCAATCAAACCCGCCAAAATTTTTTGTAGTTTTTCTTTCTTTGCACATTTTTTCTTCGATATGCATATGTACAACATATCTACATAGTGCAACATATATACATAAGGAGTTTTTCCTCTTGAGCTAGTAGACTATCCCTCTTTTGAAGCTTTATTGCAACCAACTCCTTTAGACCTCAACACTACCAGACCTAGTTGAGACGCATTTCCTTCACTAAAAGAAGAAGAGAGGTTCCTCCTAAAAGTACTACCCTCGTATGATACCCCAAGCCAAAGGAACTACCTCGTCACCACCTCATCCGTGGAGAGATATGTGTAAGGTGCTGGTGCAAGTAAAGCCACTGTCTCTGAGAGTCATGTGTGCATTGTTAAGTGTTCTACTTAGGATCACCAAGATGACATATGATCATAGCCCAGTGGACTCAAACAATTAAGTCCTAAATGGACCTGAAAAGTCTTAATCCTAAGACCTATAAGGTTCCTCTTAGAATTAGGTGGATTAAGGTCTTAACCAAGCTCCATTTTTCAATTTGATTCCAAGCCAGTTTAAATGTCAACTATGATTATGAAAAATTGTACAAATATATACAAAAAAAAATGTTTTTATGCATGTTTTTAAAATTGTGAAAAAGTTTTGAAAAATGTTTGAATATATGTATGCATGATGTTTTGCAAAATATTTTCACACAAATACACAAAGTTTTTGCAAGCTTTTGTTTTTCAAACATTTTAGAAAAATTTTGTTCTATATTCATAAGTTTGATACCAAAAATATTTATAAACTCTGTACACAGAACTTTTTTACAAACATTTATACACAAATAGATTTTATACATATAACTATGTATGTGCAATAAAGAATTTTATGTACAAGGAAAAACTTTAAATTTTTATGGTTTTGGATAAAAGAATTTTAGCCATTTTATTTATTAACATGCTTACACAAAGTACGAGTTATGGCTAAAGTATATATGAAATATATACGACACCCCCCTATACTTAGCCCGAACGATGTCCTCAGAGTTGATCAAGAGTGATGAAGAAGGCATAGCTCGTGCTTAATATAGGGAAGTGAAAAGGAATGGTATAGTACAATTACAAATCAAGGTAAAGAATGAAGATAGCTCGGTGTTTCCCCCTATACTTAGTATCAAGTAATCCTAAGTATAGGAAGTTGTACATGAAGGGAAATCCGAGTCGGAGAATGTACATGGTCTACCTCCTCTATACTTAGGGTAAAATGCCCCTAAGTATAGGCAGCAAAACAGAGGTAAAAAGAATCAACATAATACTCAAGAATCCAACATCCCCCCTGTACTTAGAGTAAGTACACCCTAAGTACAACATAATCATAGGATGAAGATGGGATGTGGGACTAAAGAATGGAATGATATGGACATTTGGATCTATACAAGGCAGAAGACAGTGATAATTGATGAATCCCCATTCATCACTCTTTATTCCTTTATTTTAGTTAGAAACCTTGGTAAATACCATGTAAATATTTGTAAATACAATAATTTGTCAAAATGCATGCATCATGTAAATAACCATAATTAGCATGTTTTTGCCCAAAAAAAGAATAAAGAAATAAAAAAAAGGAGGGAAATATTTAGAATAAATATTGAGTGACCTGAACCTAAGGGAAGGCTCCACAAGGGCCTGACCGCAAATAAAATAAGTAGAGAGAGATAGGGTGACTCAACATGGTGTAAATATCCCTCTATATGTAAATATTCTATTTTCTTAAGATAAAACTATTTATGTGATCCCCATATTTTGCATGTATTTGTAAAAATAAAAACAAAATAAAAATTGGAAAAATAAATATAAATAAAAATAAATAAATTCTCTCTCATCAGTGTATATATACCATGTACATCTAATAAAAAATATATTTATTTCACCCTTGTAAATACCTAATAAAAATCAACTAAAAATCCTTTTATATTCCATATTTTATGGCGTAAATATATAAAATATAAAATTGGAATATTTGTAGATAAATAAAATAATAAAAATAAAATTAAAAAATACATATGTATTTATACATGTACATAATAATAATATAATGTAAATACATAATTTATTTTTCAAAAAAATAAAAAAAATAATTAAAAAATAAATTACAAAAAATAAACATTCTTCATGTTTAACATATTTTCAAATAAAATCATTTATTAATTTTAAATGAATATACAATTCCTTAATAATTCATGGATTCTGATTGGTCCACGGGGGATTGTTGATCCCCGGTCAACTCCCCCCTTAGACCACTTAGAATCCGAACCTGCCTCGCGACCCGATTTCACCTAATTTTCCAGAAGTGATCCGATCATCTCTCACCTAAACCCCGGGCCTCGATTAACCTTGATTCATCCTTGATCCATGCTCGGGAATCGTCCAAGGGATCCGTGCATCAGAATTCCATGCCCGACTCCATCTTTGCCGGACCCCTACCACTATATAGTGTCATCTTCATTCGTCATTTGTTGCATCTTTGGCTCTTGTCTTTGACTCCCAGGACCTCCATCGTGTTCCTTGAGTGACAGCGAGCGAGTGCGAGTGTTTGAGTGAGGATTTGGAGGTGCGTAGCACAGGTACGACGACCATCGTCGTCGTGCTCCGCCACCGGCGAAGCCCGAGCCTCTTGAAACGACGCTCCATCGAGGCGAAGATCACCGGAGAACCAGCATCTCCTCCACACTCGACTTCGGCCATCAGGTAGACTCTTTATCTTCTAGTCCATAGCTCATCTTCGATTTTCACCTTCCAGTTCCACCAGCTCCGCCCTTGTGGCTGGAGCCCCGCCAGTCCACCCCATCCATATCGATCGACTCTTTGACACATCGCCACCTTCCTTACGCGATCTGAACACCTCGAGCAAGACCATCTGAGTCCAGATCGAGTCGGGTTCCATCTACCACCTTCGTCGGAACCCCCCCCCCCCCCGTAGCCCATCCACGTCGTTTCGCTTTATCTTTTAGCCAATAACTTATGCCGGAGCGTCCCTCCGAGCACGAGCTTTGTATTGCACGTCAATAAATGCAGAAACCCCCTTGGTCGCGCCTTTTCAACCTTCGCCAGAGCTGCTCCAGGTCCCTCCTCCCTCGTCGGAGGATCCGACCGTTGGAGCCCTCATCAGAGGCCACCACCCGACGCGGAACGCCATCGTGAAGAGAACCCACCTCTCCGATCTTCCATCGGTCGTTTGGATCGCCTCCATATAGCCGAAGATGCTTGCCCAGGAGGAGTTCTTCCTGATCCTCTCGTATTCGTCGGATCGCCCCTCTGCGCCAGTTCTTAACTCAACCGCATGTAGCCTGCTACTGTCAGATCGATGATATGACGGCCACATTTCCCCTACGTTTGCCCTCGCACCAGCATCGTTGGATCCTCTAGAGGGCTTCATCCGGACCGTGCACCCGCCGCCATCCACAGCTCGACACCTGGCACGTGCACGCCCCTCGAGGGACTCGATTGGGTAACTTGCGCTAATACCCCTGTAATTTTATTTAGTTTTTATTTAGTCTATGAAATAAATGTGCACACTTGGTTATTTTGCATATTTGGATCTCTAGTCTAGAATATTTGCTATTTAGTCCCAGTTTGCGTGAGACGTGCTTCGACACGTGATTGTATGGACCTTTTGCATTATTGATCCTATGGTTTTTGGATGCTACAATTCGTATTTTTAAAAATAGGATTTACAATTTGGTCCCTGTGAATGTGAACCACATGTTAGGTACGTGATATTGTGGGCAAATTGCATGTTTGGGGCTGGGGTTTTGTGATTATTCTGGATTGTAGTTTAAGTTTTAAAAATTGCATTTATGCCCCTGTGCATACAGTATTGGACATGCGCGAATTTGATGCGATTTTTGCACTGAAGCCCTCATAGTTTTCGCACGTGTTATATTGAGGCCCCTAGAACTATGTTTTCTTGAGAATAGGTCCCTGTGTGTTGTAGCCCTTATATTGGTTGCATAAAATATCAAATAAAAATGTCTTAAAAAATTTCAACAATTTTTTAGGACATTTTTATTGCTTTTTGCTTTTTTTAAAAAAATAAAAACCTTCAGTTTTGCTACTGTTCGAAATAGAAAATCAACTAAAAATATAAAAACTTTTTCAAAAATTCTAAAAAATTAGGACGTCCTTGTGTTGTTGCATTTGAGCTTCTGTCCGATTTTTAGCCTATTTTAATTTATAAAACCCATAAAAATCGGAAAACCCTATAAATTTTATAAAAATTCTTGAACATTCTATAAAATACAAAAAAATACAAATTCTTTTCTTTAGCTTAGTTTTTATATCTAGTTTTCATAAAAATTATCTCTAGATTTTATAAGCTAATTATCTATTTTTAATTAGCATTTCAAGTCTGGTTGCACACTGATTCATTGTTTTCCCCTTTTTCGATTTTTATAAAACCAACTAAAAATCATAAAATCTTGAGAAAATTACCAAAAACAGTTAAAAAAATAAAAACACAAAAACAATTTTATTTGAATTTTCTGAGCATTTGTGAGTGTTTAACAAATTGTTCAATGTGACCTTTTTAGCTTTTTTTCTTATATATTCTTTAGAATTAAAAATAAAAAAATAAAAATACATAAAATCTACCGAAAATATTTTGTCTTTTTATTTTATCTTTAGACTAATTCGTAGGCTCTTTTGAGCCAATCCGTGCTCCTCGAGTTCGACCCTGGTCGCTATACTAGGTTAAATAAATAGCGAAGACCGCTATTCGTGTTTTATCGATTTATCGTTGATTTGGTGGTCTCTTTTTCTTATTGACTGAGCCTCTGAGATCCAGGTCGCAACGACCCGTGTTTTTATACCTTCACTTGGGTCTTGGATTAGGATCACTCGGTCATCAATAATCAGGCATGAGATGCACTATATGTTAGTCAAAGACCACATGTCATGCAAAATGAATAGGGGCTCTGTCAACAACCAACAACTGATGATCTAGATATGGTTTGAGCCGCCACCCATTAACACGAAAGGTAGACTCAGATGACATCTCATATATGTCAATACTCCCATTGTCATGTACCTTCCAGACCAGGTATGGTCCCTTCCACTTGCTCTACAACTTCCCTGGAAATAATCTAAGTACGGCATCAAACAACCATACTCTCTGATCTTGTTCAAACTTCATGTAGCTGATATGAGAATCATGCCACTCCTTCACTCGCTCCTTGTAATGTAGGTTGCTCGAAAAGGCTTCATCTCTAAGCTCCTCCAAGGCTGCCAATTCTACCCTCCTCTGATCTCCTATACTCACTGGATCTGAAAGTATATATGTGACGACCCAAAGTGATATGTGCCTAATCTCAACAGGTAAATGGTAAGGCTTGCCATAAACGAGGAGAAAGGGAGATGTACCCAAAGGAGTCTTGAAGGACGTCCTATATGCCCATAAGACCGAGTCCAAAGCTGTGACCAATCCTTTCAGTCAAGGCGGACGACCTTCTGCAATATAGTCTTGAATTCCCTATTCAACACATCAGCAAGACCATTGGTCCGAGGGTGGTATGGAGTGGCTACTCAATGATCAATGCTGAACTCGCTAGCAAGCTCTTTTACCTTGTCGTTGATGAAATGAGACCCCCATCAGATATCAAAACTCGAGGTACCCCAAATCGTGAAATGATGTTCTTCCTCAAAAATCTGCATACAGTCCTAGCATCTGCGGTTGGGGCGGGAATGGCCTCAACCCAACGACTCACATAACAAACGGCTAACAGAATGTACTCTAATCCCTGGCTCTTAGGGAATGGACCCATGAAATCGATGCCCCATGTGTCAAAAACCTCACATAAGTGAATGGGCTGCATCCGCATCATATCACACTATCCACAAGTGCCCATCCTCTGACAGTCAGTACACCTCTTTACGAATTCATTAGAATCCTCAAAGAGGGTAGGCTACCATAGGCCAGATTGGAGCATTTTCTGTGTCGTTCTCCTCCCAGAGTGATGTCCTCCTGCCTCCAGCTTGTGGCAGTAGGTGAGAACGCTATGGTGCTCCTCCTGAGGAATGCACCGTCGCCAGACACTATCCCCTCCCTCGTGGTAAAGGATGGGATCCTCCCAATGGTAAGACATGGCCTTCGCTAGGAAGGTCTCAAGTCTCTATCTGGGCCAACCTTGTGAAACTTTCTTAGCAACAAGATAGTTCACACTGTCGGTGTACCACGGGAGCGAGGCAATAGCAAGGATCGTCTCATCTGGAAAGGTCTTTGTAATAGGATCAATCTGCTCAGAATCCTCAAGATGCTCTACTCGGGAAAGATGACCCGCCACCACATTCTTGACTCCAGGATTGTCTTTAATCTGAATATCAAACTCCCGGAGTAGAAGGATCCACCTAGTAAGTCTCTCTTTGGCATCCTTCTTTGCTATGAGGTACCTGATGGCGGTATGATCAGTAAAGATAGTCACTCTAGATCCAATGATATATTATCTGAGCTTATCCAGGGTAAAAATTATGACTAGCATCTCCTTCTTAGTGACGGTGTAGTTCCGCTATGCGACATCCAATGTACGGCTAATGTAGTGAATGGCAAATGGTGCTCCATCCCTCCTCTATCCCAGCACAACCCCTACAACAAAAATAGGAGGCATCCATCATGATCTCTAATGGGAGAGACCATCAGGCGGTTGTAGGACAGGAGCCTCAACAACTAGACTCTTGAGAGTCTCAAATGACGCAAGACACTTATCATCGACTATGAACTCGGTGTCTTTGGTCAGAAGATCAGTCAAAGGTTTGGCAATCCTACTGAAATCGTGAATGAATCGTCGGTAGAAACCGACATGCCCCAGAAAAGACCGTAACTGTCGCAGGTTGGATGGTGGATTGAGTTTTCTTATGATATCCACCTTGTCCGTATCAACCTCCATGCCCCTACTGGAGATGATATGACCAAGCACTGTCCCTTTAGTCACCATGAAGTGACTCTCGGACGCAGTCCAGGCACTCAAGACAAGCATCAAACCCATCGACATAGACCGAAAAGTCGTCCATGAAGACCTCTAAGCAATCACCCAACATGTCCGAAAGGATGGACAACATGCACCTCTGGAATGTCGCCGGGCTGTTACATAGACCAAATGGCATACGTCTGAAAGCATATGTTCCAAAGGGATAGGTGAATGTGGTCTTGTCCTGGTCTTCTGGCATAATGAACACCTGATTATATTCAGAGTACCCGTCAAGAAAGCAATAATGACTCTTCTCAGCTAGGCTCTTTATAATCTGATCAATAAAAGGCAACGGGAAATGATCCTTCTTGGTAGCTTGGTTCATTCGTCTGTAGTCCACACAGACCCTCCAAGAAGTGGGTACCCGGGTAGCGATCTCCTCTCCAGACTAACTCACAACTATAGTGATGCCCATCTTCTTGGGCACCACATGTAATGAACTGACCCACTTGGAGTCGGAGATGGGGTAGATAAAATCTGCGTCCACCATTTCGAGGTCTCCTTCATGACAACATCTCAAAGGTTCGGGTTCAGCCGCAGCTAGAACTCACGCCATGACTTAGCGTCTTCTTCGAGATAGAAATGGTGGGAGCATAGGGCCGGACTTATCCCCTGGAGATCGGTTACGCTCCATCATATCACCTAGTAATTCTTTTCAATAACCTCCATCAGACAAGATTCTCGTTCTCTAGTCAAATCTGCTGAGATAATGACTGGGTGCATCTCATGCTTGCCCGCAAAGAACCTATACTTCTGTGACTACGTCAAGGTCTTCCGCTCTGGACAATTGGGAGCTGGCGGATCTGGTCTATAAAAGGTCTGAGCGAGCACAACCAAATCCGCATGGGAGAACTCTCATTGAATTGGAAAATCTGGTGAAGACTGCTCAACTGGTGTGTCTATGCTTTGAATGGGATCAATCTCTACCCTAGTTGCTTGCTCTATGGAAGTCAGACATGGAATCATATCATCAAACACTGCCCAATCAATATCTAACTCCAAGGGTTCTGAATCTGAATCAAAAGACAAATCAACTACCTTACTATTCAGAATGCGATCTGTTACCTCAATTGTATCCTCTACCAAGAATGCACTCTCCAAGCTCTCCTCTACTAGAATCTGTGCATAAACTGGATCTGAAGGTGAGAGGATGGCTCGTGAAACTGGGTCTGCCCAAACTCTTGGTGGATGTCTCGCTCTACCTCTGTCATCTACTCTGAATCTGTAAGTGGCTCTGAGCAAGCTCGATCTCGTGCTCTGGTCTCATCAATCATCTCTATTTGTATACTCTCGCCCTCGATGCGAATGTATACCTTCCCGCTATCGTGATTGGACACTACCTTGGTTGTGGCCAAGAACGGGCATTCTAAAATGATGGGGGTATCGGTCATAGACTCAAGGATCTCCATGTCCAACACAATAATGTCTACGAGGAATTTCAGGCCCTGAATTGTGAGTACCACGTCCTTCAGCAACCCCTTCGGCCTCTTGACAGACCGATCAGCAAACTGAAGGAACGTCCTTCTCTATCAAAGAGGGCAAAACTCGAAGCGGTCGAGTAAGGCTGCCAAAAGTAGATTGATAGAAGAACCGTTGTCTAATAGAGTCCGATCGAACCTATGCTCATGTATATGGCATCTAACATAGGGGGCTCCTTCATCTGGCCTCTTGGCAGGTTGATTGTTCTGGATGGCGAAGCAGGTGGCACGAGTGAGCACATGAATCTTTGAGTGGTGGTTTCCTCCTCTTCTTGCAAATGGTGGTGATGAATCACCATTCATCACTCTTTATTCCTCTATTTTAGCTAGAAACTTTGGTAAAATACCATGTAAATGTTTGTAAATACAATAATTTGTCAAAATGCATGCATTGTGTAAATTTTAATAATTAGTATGTTTTTGTGTAAAAATAAAGGAATAAAGAAATAAAGGAAAAGAGGGAAATATTTAGAATAAATATTGAGTGACATGAACCCAAGGGAAGGGTCAACATGGGCCTGACCGCAAAATAAAATAAGTAGAGAGAGATAGGGTGACTCAGCCTTGTACATATTCCCCCTTTTTTATGTATAAATTATTATTTTCATCAAACAAATATATTTAAGTGTCCTTCATAATGTGTATATATTTATAAAAATAAAATAAAAATAAGAAAAATAAAAATAAAACAAAAATAGAATTTCTCTCTTCCACTTGTATGTACCATGTATATATGTACCTATATACATGTATTTACCCATGTAAATACATAATAAAAACTAAATAAAAATTATGTTGAATACCATATTTTTTATTGTAAATAAATAAAATATAAAATAGGGATAATTATACAAAAATAAATAATAAAAAATAAAAATAAAAAATACATATGTACATATACCTATATATAATAATAATATAATGTATACACATTATTTATTTTTCAAAAAATAAAAAAAATCAGTAAAAAATACTTTGAAAAATAATAAACATTTTTCATGTTGAAAATATTTCGAAATAAAATCATTTACTATTTAAAAATGAATTTTGAAATAATTTTCCCGTGGATTTTTCCCTTTGGTCCACGGGGGATTGTTGACCCCCGGTCAACTCTCCCCCCAGGACCACATCTACGATTCGCCTTCCCTTTACTTAAACCTCGAGCCTCGATTATTCACGTTACATCCCTGATCCACGCCCACCATTCTTCCTAGGGATCCGTGCATCACATTTGCTTGCCCGACTCCATTCTTGCTGGACCCCTACAAGCATAAAGCATCACCTCCTTCCGCCATTTTACGCACCTTCAGCCACCGTCTTCAACTCCCAGGACCTCCACCTTCTTGCCTTGAGTGACAGCAAGCCGCAAGAGGTGTCGCAGTGAGGAAAGAAGTGCTCTATCCCTTGGTCTGGTAGTCTTCACCGTTGTGCTCCGCCCATTGGCGAGCTCGAGCCTCTAGAGGCGTCGCTCCATCGAGGCAAGGATCCTAGGAGGTCACCCACCTCCAGCACAGACGTTTGCACCCATCAGGTAGCCTCGATACCCCTTGGATTCGCTTTAATCTCGTTCTTTCGATTTTGCGCCGCCGGCCTTCGCCGGCCAATCCACACCCATCCGACCGTTTGTTTCTCCATCCGATCATCGCATCACCTCCGCGAGACCCCTCTACACCTTCTATGCCCCTCCGATCACCCTAATTTCCCTCGGAACCAGGTCTTAGGTTTCCTTCGTCGTCGCCTCGTCGGAGACCCACGATCCGCCCCCCACGATCACCCATTCCACCCATAACCGGGTCTAGGCACTTTGCCCTCGACCCAGCTTTCTTCCTGTGCAGGTCGAATCGAAGAAGGACCTCATCTGAAGGTCCAACCACTCAGGCAGAGGAGGTCCAGGAGCTTCACGCCGCCGAGGCGCCTCGGGCGTCCATGGCTTCATCGGAGAGTATCAGGAGCTGCGGACGACTTCGGGCTTTGTTTTCCCTATCAGAGCAACATCGGAGGAGGTCCTGATCGTGCGCATAGGCCCAGTGAAAGTCACCGGTGACTTGTTCTTCAAGGACCTTCCTCAGCCGTTGGATAGAGGCCCAACACCAGTTTAGATCGATATTGTTCATGCTTGGGTAGCTTGCAGCTGTTGGATCGAGCTCAAGATCTCATCTGGAGCGTCGATCAACGAAGTGGAGTCATCAGTTCTCCACCGCCAGATCTTCCACGTGGCCCCCCTTCAACAACTGAATCTTAATCATAAGTGTAAATATCACTTAGTCCCTTTCTACTTTAGCATTTACTGTTGAGTCCTTTAAATATTTTACGTAGTTGTTTTTAATTTGGAACAATTGCACTTTGGACCTTGTAGTTTTAGTATTTGCATTTTAGTCCCTCCAATTGCGTTATATTTTGGGTTATTTGCATGTATGGGCTTAGGTTACATTTATACCCCTGTGCGTACTGAATTCGAACATGTGCTGGATTTGATGGAAAATTTACACTAAACCCCTAAAGTTTACGCACGTGTTACATTTTAGCCCTTAGAACTTATTTTTCTTTCACTTAGGTCCCTATGTGATGTGGCTTTTGTTTTGATTGAATAAAATATCAAATAAACTCCAAATCTTGTGAAATTTGGACACGTGGCTCTTGCCATTGTGTAAAAATTTCACTAATTTTTTGGGACATTTTTATTACTGTTTGTTATTTTCAAAAAATCAAAAACACCCATTTTTGTCACTATTTGAATTATAAAATCAACTAAAAATATAAAAACTCGTCTAAAAATTACCAAAATATGGTACTATTTTTTTGTTGTTTACTTGCTTTCATCCAATTTTGGTTGAATTTGGATTTATAAAACACCTAACAATCTCAAAACACTAAAAATCTTATAAAAATTCTTAAAAATTCTATAAAATAAAAAAAAATGCATTTTTGGTTTCTGTAGCTTAGATTTATTTCTAGTTTTCTTAAAAATTGTCTCTAGATTTTTAAATGGTAATTATATATTTTTAATTAGCCTTTCAAATCGTGCTGCACATTGATTCCGATTTTCAGCATTTTCCTATTTTTATAAAATCAACTAAAAATTACAAAATTCTCAGAAAATTACCAAAAACACCTAAAAATATAAAAAAATACAAAAGTAATATTAGTTTAATTTTCTAGCCAGTTATTTAGTGTATAATAAATTGTTGTTTGTGTCCTCTTTACCTTTTTCTCATATCTCCTTTATAATTAAAAACACAAAAAAATTAGAAATCTATAAAAACCACCAAAAATATTTTATCTTTTTCATTTTTCGACTACTTCATTGGCTCTTCTGAGCGAACCTGTTCTCCTTGAGTTCGACCCTGGTCGCTATACAATGTTAAATAAATAACAAGACCACTATTCGGCTTTCTGGCTGATTATTCTTATTTGGTGGTCTGATTTTTCTTGTTGAGTCCGATCTGCGAGATCCGGGGTCGCAACGACCCTTGATTGATTTTATTCCTACTTGGATTTTGTGGGATTTTTGGCTCATCAGAATGGCGCCGTTGTCGGGGAGCACGACTTTGTAGTAGTTTTTGATTTTTGTGGTTTTCTTTTTCACGGCTTTTCTGTAGAAATTTATAGATATTTTTTATATGACATTATTTGTTATTTGTATAATAATCTGGTCTAACACATTCTTGTTTGAATTCTTACGAGGGCTCTAAGATCGAGGCAGCTTTTTCGGAAGCTGAAGCAATGGTGGGAGTCGGAGGTGGCTCTTTACTGCATAGAGCCGCAGGAGAGTGCGAGGAGCTGAGCAGGAGTGCGGTAGCCGTGGAATAGCCGTGCAAATAACCGTAGAATAGTCGTAGGATAGTTTAGTTTTATTTTTTGCAAAACTTTATTTGTAATACTACAAGACTCAGACTTGGACTTTATCAGTGACTACCGGGGTCTGTTTCGCCGAGCACCAGTGTGCTCGGGGGGACCTCACCACGTTTTTTGTCGGTTTTTAGTTTTCTCGCATTTTATTAACTTCTTATCTGATTTACAAGGTTTTGGCCTTATCTTAGGATTTTATTCTAATTGTGACGTAATTGATTAGGATCCAAACCCTAATTATCTGCCTGCACCTATTAGATCGTAATTGGACCTAATTGATTAACTCACAATAAAAAGTCGGATTACTTAGACTCTAGTCCACGTGCCTTGAGGAGTCACATGCAGCGTATGCAGGATCCGTTGTGGCGGACACCGAGTGGCTCCCAAGATAGGACTCTGGACTTAGGATTGAGTACCCGGTATTGTCCTTATCGTATAGAAATTACTCTGTTTAATGCCGGATTCTCATGCATCATATAGGTAGTTTATATTCAGTCTTTACTTTTATGCGCGGATCACTCTGCATGTAGACTGTTGGAGTCAGGTACGCATCTCTTACGCTGCATGCATCATTGATTTTATCATGCATCGACTTTTTCGTCTTTTCCCCCCCTGTTTTCAGACTTAAATAATTAGGAGAACCGAAAAATTCGTTAGGCATTGCTTGCACTAAAAATACCTAAAAAAGAAAAAATAACTATAAAATTGGGACTACTAAACACACTTGACCATAAAAGACACCTCACTTAAAATTTTGTCTTGGGGAGAGCAACCCCCTCATTGTCTGGTTTGGATGAGCGATAGAGTGATCCGCACACTAGGATAGAGCCATATCCGATCTCCGATCATTCTACCGACCTTTTATAAGTGACATTCTGTTGGGAGGATTGGATTCCCATCAGCTCTCGTAACTACTCTGATAGACTGACATTATCACCTAAGTAAAAATTGACAAGAAAACTGACTGAACGTCTACGGTCTTCAGCTCTGTGTTGAGTAGGTGAACCTAGGGTTTGTTTGCTCACCTTGTGTGTTTCCAGATCTCATCCGCCCGACTCGCCAGATCAAGAAGATGGGAAGGAGGTCTCTTAGGCAGCCTTTAGCTGCACCGCTTTTTAGCACTCCAGCACGTTCATCTAGGTTGGTTCATGAGAGCTGAGACCTGCTCTCCGAACCCGAGTTCGATTCAACTCTGGAGTTCAGCCAACAGATGATAGATAGATTTCACATACTGCTGACTCTACCGGAGGCCTTGGAGCACATACCTCTACTCCAGAGATCACTCAGAGACAGGACCAAAATTAGGAGGAAGAGGCAGAACCATCAGTCAGAGATCCATGTGCTTACTCGTGCCACGTGTTTTGCGATTCAGAATCGTCTGCCAGCCAAGAGGCCATATGCAGGAGCCCTGTATATCAGATGCCACATCCATGAGCAGAGGTTCGACCGCACCCTATTAGACAACGTTTCTTCGATTAACCTACTTCCAGCAGCCCTTCTCGACCACTTCGAGTTGGGCACTCTCTGACAAAGCAGGACGGTCCTTCAATTTGCTGATTGATCTGTCAAGAGGCCGAAGGGGTTGCTGAAGACGTTGTCGTCACAATTCAGGGCCTGCTTGCGGACTTCGTTGTGTTGGACATGGAGATCCCTGAGTCCATGACCGATACCCCGATAATTATAAGACGTCCATTCTTGGCCACAACAAAGGCAGTGTCCGACCATGATAGAGGGAAGGTGTACTTTCACGTCGAGGGTGAGAGTATACAAATAGAGACGGTTGAGGAGACTAGAGTCAGAGATTCAGCTTGCTCAGAGCTGACGTTCGATTCAGAGCAGATGATAGAGGCAGGGCGAGACATCCACCAGGACTGCGATTTTATGATTACAGATGACGAGGACATTTAGGCAGATCCAGTTTCACATGCCTCCTCTCACTTTCAGAGTTTGTTGATATAGATACGCTAGTAGAGGACCACTTGGAGAGCGCATTCCTAGTCCAAGATACATCTCGGGCAGCAGAGTCGGTTCCCGATCGTGAGGCATTTTTGTGAGTCTGATACGGATCCCTTGGAGTTAGATGGTTATTGGGTAGAGTTTGACAATTTCATACCGTGTCTGACTTCCACTGAGCCTACAGCGAGGGAGGAGGCTGATTCCATACAGAGCAGAGAGAGTCCAGTAGAGCAGCCTTCGCCACATTCAGATTGCGAGCGAGAGTTCTCATTCTCCCATGCAGATTTGGTAGAATTTACTCAGACTTTTCAGAGGCCAGATCTTCCAGCACCTACTTGTCCAGAGCTGAAACCGCTACCGTCGTTGCTGAAGTATAGGTTCCTTGCGGGTGAGCATGAGATGTACCCAGTCAATATCTCTGCTGATTTGACTGTAGAGCAAGAATCCCGTCTGATGGGGGTTCTTGAAAAGAACTGTAAGGCGATAGGATGGAGTGTAGCCGATCTCTAGGGGATAAGTCCGACCCTGTGCTCCCACCATATCTATCTCGAGGAGGACGCGAAGCCCTCGCTTGAGTTCTAGTGGTGGTTGAAACCGAATCTTCGAGATGTTTCATGAAGGAGATCTCGAAATGGTGGAGCGCCGATTTTATCTACCCCATCTTCGACTCCAAATGGGTCAATCCGTTGCATGTGGTGCCCAAGAAGATGGGCATCACCACAGTTGTTAGTGAGTCTGGAGAGGAGATCGCTACCCAGGTACCCATTTCTTGGCGGGTTTGTGTGGACTACAAACGATTGAACCAGTCCACTAAGAAGGATCATTTCCCTTGCCTTTTATTGATCAGATTATAGAGAGGCTGGTAAGGAAGAGCCATTACTGTTTCTTGGACGGGTACTCCGGCTATAATCAGGTGGCCATTGCAACCGAGGACCAGGACAAGACCACCTTCACCTGTTCCTTCGGGACATATGCTTTCAAACGCATGCCATTTGGATTGTGCAACTCTCCGGTGACATTCCAGAGATGCGTGTTGTCCATCTTTTAGGACATGGTGGGGGAGTGCTTGGAGGTCTTCATTGATGATTTCTCGGTTTACAGCGACTGATTCGATTCTTGTTTTGACTGCTTAGACCGAGTCCTTCAGCGATGCATTGAGGTTCACCTTATGTTGTCTTGGGATAAGAGTCACTTCCTGGTGAGTCAAGGGACGGTGCTTGGCCATATCATCTTCAACAGGGGCATGGAGGTTGATCCGTCCAAGGTGGATATCATTAGAAAACTCAATCCACCGTCCAACTTGCGGCAATTAGTGTCTTTTCTGGGGAACGCCGGTTTTTACAGGCGCTTCATTCATGATTTTTGTAGGATTGTCTGACCGTTGACTGATCTGCTGATGAAAGACACCGAGTTCCTTATTGATGATAAGTGTCTATCATTATTTGAGACTCTCAAGAGTCGTCTTGTAGAGGCTCCTATTCTCCAGCCGCCTGATTGGTCTCTCCCATTCAAGATCATGACGGACGCCTCCGCTTTTGCCGTGGGGGCCGTGCTGGGATAGAGGAGGGATGGAGTCCCCTTTGCTATTCACCACGCTTGCCGTACTTTTGATGCCACGCAGCGGAACTACACCGTCACTGAGAAGGAGATGCTAGCCGTAGTTTTCTCCCTAGATAAGTTCAGATCTTACATCATTGGATCTAGAGATACCATCTATACTGATCATACCTCCATCAGGTACCTCATGGCAAAGAAGGATGCCAAAGCCAGATTGACCCAATTGATCCTTCTACACCAGGAGTTTGATATAGATATTAAAGATAAGCCTGGAGTCAAGAATGTGGTGGCGGATCATCTCTCCCGATTGGAGTATCTTGAGGATTCTGAGCAGACTGAGCCTATATGTGAGACCTTCCCAGATGAGGCGATCCTTTCTATCGCCTCTCTCTCATGGTATGCTGATATTGTGAACTATCTTGTCGCCAAGAAAGTTCCACATGATTGGCCCAGGTAGAAACTTGAGACCATCCTCGGGAAGGCCAAGTTTTACCATTGGGAGGATCCCGTCCTTTATCATGAAGGAGGGGATAGTATTTGGCGTCGGTGTATTCTTCAGGAGGAGCACCACAACGTCATTACTTTCTTCCACAAGCTTGAGGCAGGAGGACATCACTCTGGGAGGATAACGACATATAAAGTGCTTCAATCCGACCTATGGTGGCCAACTCTCTTCAAGGACTCTGATGAGTTCGTGAAGAGATGTACTGACTATCAGAGGATGGGCACTTGTGGACAGCGTGATATGAGGCCGATGCAGCACATACACTTCTGTGAGGTTTTTGACGCATGGGGCATCGATTTCATAGGTCCATTCCCTAGGAGTCAAGGATTAGAGTACATTCTGTTGGGTGTGGATTATGTGAGTCGTTGGGTTGAGGCCATCCCCGCCCAAACTGCAGATGCTAGGACTGTTTGCAGATTTTTGAGGAAGAATGTCATTTCACGGTTCGGGGTACCTCGAGTGTTGATTTTTGATGGGGGGTCTCATTTTGTCAACGAAAAGGTAAAGGCCCTTGCTAGTGAGTTCAGCATAGACCATCGAGTAGCCACTCCATACCACCCTCAGACGAAAGGTCTTGTTGAAGTATCGAACAGGGAGATCAAGACTATATTGTAGAAAGTCGTCCGCCCTGACCGAAAGGATTGGTCACAACTTTTGAACTCGGTATTGTGGGCATATAGGACATCTTTCAAGACTCCTTTGGATACATCTCCCTTTCGCCTCGTTTATGGTATGCCCTGCCACTTACCTGTTGAGCTGAGACATAGGTCACTTTGGGATGTTAGTGATATACTTATGGATCCAGTGAGTATAGGAGATCAGAGGAGGGCAGAGTTAGCAGCCATGGAGGAGCTTTGTGATACAACATTTTCGAGCAGCCTACAGTATAAGGAGAGAGTGAAGGAGTGGCATGATTCTCATATCAACCACAAGAAGTTTGAGCCAGGACAGAGAGTATGGTTATTTGATGCTAGGCTATGTCTATTTCAAGGGAAGATACAGAGCAAATGGAAGGGACCCTATTTGGTTCGAAAGGTACATGACAGTGGGAGTATTGATATATCTGAGTTGTCTTCTGATGCTATCTTTCATGTTAACGACGGGCGGCTCAAGCCATATCTAGATCATTAGCCACGGGTCGTTGACATTGCCCCAATTCACTTTACGTGAGATGTGGTCTCTTGACTCACATCTATTGCATCTCACGCCTGATTATCACTGTTTTTTCGACTTGGATAGATCTAGTTGTCCATAACACTCTATTCCTTAGTCCCACACCCTTTTCTCATCTTATGATTATGCTTTACTTAGGGTTTACTTTACCCTAAGTATGGGGGGGGGTAGGACTCTCGGGTATTCTATTCATTATTTCTACCTCTGTTTTACTGCCTATACTTAGGGATATTTTACCCTAAGTATGGGGGGGTAGAACCTGTGCATCTTTTCACTCGGATTTCCCTTCATGTACAGCTTGCTAAACTTAGGATCACTTGATCCTAAGCGTAGGGGGAAACACCGAGTCCTCTTCATTCTATTCTTTCATTCGTCTGTGTATATACCATTCCTTTTCACTTCCCTATACTAAGCACGAGTTATGTCTTCTTCATCACTCTTGATCACTCTGAGGACATCGTTCGAGCTAAGTATAGGGTGTGTCACATATATATTTCATATATACTTTAGCCATAACTCGTACTTTGTGTGAGTGTGTTAATAAATAAAATGGCTAAAAATTCATAAAAATTTTAAAATTTTCTCCTGGACATAAAATTCTTCTTGCACATACCTATCTATTTACAAAAATTATTTTGTACAAATATTTGTAAAAATGATTTGTGTAAATATTTTCATACCAAAATTATGTATATAGTACAAAATTGTTGTAAAATGTTTGGAAAACAAAAAGTTTGCAAAAACCTTGTGGAAATTTTTGTAAATATTTTGCAAAACCTCGCATTCATGCATACATCCATGTTTTCGAACATTTTTCGAAAATTTTGCACATTTGTAAAATCTTGTAAAATTGCATCTTTGAAAATATTTGTACAGTTTTTCCCAATCATAGTTGACATTTAAATTGGCTTGGAATTAAATTGACAAATGGAGCTTGGTTAAGACCTTAATCCACCTAATTATAAGAGGAACCTTATATGGCTTAGGATTAAGACTTTTCAGGTCCATTGGGACTTACTTCTTTGAGTCCACTAGGCTATTAGTATATGTCATCTTGATGAGCCTAAGTAGATCACTTAACAACGCTCACATGACTCTCAGAGACAATGGCTTTACTTGCACCGACACTTTACACATAGCTCTCCACGGATGAGTGGTGAGGAGGCAGTTTCCTTTGGCTTGGGGTAGCATATGAGGGTAGTACTTCTAGGCGGAACCTCTCTTCTTTTTATAGTGAAGGAAGTGCATCTCAACTTGGTCTGGTGGTTATGAAGTCTAAAGACAGGAGCTGTGGGTTGCAATAAAGTTTCAAAAGAGGGATAGTCTACTGGCTCAAGAGGAAAAACTCCTTATGTATATATGCTGCACCATGTAGATATGTTGTACATATGCACATGAAAAAAATGTGCAAAGAACGAAAAACTCCAAAAAAGTGGTGGGTCGGATTGAAAATTTATTAATCCCACTGGAGTGTATATAGTCAAATAAAGCAAAGATTATGTTACACATGACCATCTCATGAAGCTTGCAGAGGGAGACTCAGCTACACCTGTTAGAGCTCCCAAGGATACAAGGCTACACTAGTCATGGTCCATTCTCTTCTTCCCCCTCTTCTTGAGTCGGTTGTACTTGAACATAGAAGGGAATACCCCGCTCCTCGAGGAAATTGTTGCTAGACCGAGGCATTAGAGTTACCAGGTTGAGGGAGGTTGTTTCTTTGTCATTTCTGAGGTGGGTAGCAACATATCACCTACACAGTACAAGGAAAGATTCATGGTCATTAGAGTTTGTGTATGTAGACATGTTCTGATTTAGTTTATTGAGGACTCTTGACCATAGATTGGTGGAACTTAGAGTCTGTTATGTTTTAAGCTTAAGTCCAAATAAGGTTCCGACAAATTAATAATCCAAAGGTCTGACTGAGCTCCATATTTTAATATAATGAAGGAAAGTTTAATAATAAACCTTGATTTCCTCTCCTTGTCTTTTTCTTTTTCTTTTGCACTTCTTTTTCAAATAAGTTTTTGCTAAGGGACTAGCAAAAGTAAATTATAGGGGGGTGATGAATCACCATTCATCACTCTTTATTCCTTTATTTTAGCTACAAACCTTGGTAAAATACCATGTAAATATTTGTAAATACAATAATTTGTCAAAATTCATGCATTGTGTAAACTGTAATAATTAGCATGTTTTGTGTAAAAATAAAGGAATAAAGAAATAAAGAAAAAGAGGGAAGTATTTAGAATAAATATTGAGTGACTTGAACCCAAGGGACGGCTCAACATGGGCCTGACCGTAAAATAAAATAAGTAGAGAGAGATAGGGTGACTCAACCTTGTACATATTCCCCCTTTTTTATGTATATATTACTATTTTCATCAAATAAAAATATTTAAGTGTCCCTCATAATGTGTATATATTTATGAAAATAAAATAAAAATAAGGAAAATAAAAATAAAACAAAAACAAATTTTCTCTCTTCCCCTTGTATATACCATATATATATGTACCTATATACATGTATTTTACCCCAGTAAATACATAATAAAAATTAAATAAAATTTATGTTGAATCCCACATTTTATGTTGTAACTAAATAAAATATAAAATATGGATAATTGTACAAAAATAAATAATTAAATATAAAAATAAAAAATACATATGTACATATACCTGTATGTAATAATAATATAATGTATATACAATATTTATTTTTCAAAAAAATAAATAAAAATCTGTAAAAAATACTTTGAAAAATAATAAACATATTTCATGTTGAAAATATTTCGAAATAAAATGATTTACTATTTTAAAATGATTTTTTAAATAATTTTCTAGCGGAGTTTCCCATTGGTCCACGGGGGATTATTGACCCCCGATCAACTCTCCCCCAGGATCACATCTTCACGGATCTGTGTCTTCGACCTGATCTGCCTACCATTTCCTTAAACCCCGGGCCCCGATTATTCATGTTACATCCCTGATCCACGCCCGCAATTCTTCCTAGGGATCCGTGCACCACATTTGCTTGCCCGACTCCATGAGGTCCTGATCGCGCGCATAGGCCCGACGAAAGTCCCCAGCGACTTGTTCTTCGAGGACCTTCCTCCGCCGTTGGATAGAGGCCCAGCACCAGTTTAGATCGACATCGTTCGTGCTTGGGTAGCTTGCAGCCGTTTGATCGAGCTCAAGATCTCATCTAGAGCGTCGATCAACGAAGGGGCATCGTCAGTTCTCCACCGCCAGATCTTCCACGTGGCCTCCCTTCAGTCGTTGGATCTTAATAAAAGGGTAAATATCACCTAGGCCCTTTCTACTTTTTCATTTACTGTTGAGTCCTAGAAATATTTTACGTAGTTGTTTTTAATTTGGAACAATTGCACTTTGGACCTTGTAGTTTTATTATTTGCATTTTAGTCCCTTCAGTTGTGGTGCACATGCTTCGTCACATGATATTTTGGGCTATTTGCATGTATGGGCTTGGGTTTTATTTGATGTTATGAATTGATGTTTTAGTTGTGATATTTGCATTAATACCCCTGTGCGTATTGAATTCGAACATGTGCTGGATTTGATGGAAATTTTACATTGAACCCCCTAAAGTTTGCACACGTGTTACTTTTTAGCCCTTAGAACTTATTTTTCTTTCACTTAGGTCCCTATGTGATGTGGCTTTTGTTTTGATTGAATAAAATATCAAATAAACTCCAAATCTTGTGAAATTTCGAAACCTGTCTCCTGCCACTGTGTAAAAATTTCACTAATTTTTTGGGACATTTTATTTCTGTTTTTTATTTTTAAAAAAATTAAAAACACCCATTTTTGTCACTGTTTGAATTATAAAATCAACTAAAAATATGAAAACTCATCTAAAATGTACAAAAAAATTAGATACTGTTTGTTTTGTTGTTTACTTGCTCACTCCAATTTTATTTGAATTTAGATTTACAAAAAACCTTAAAAATCTCAAAACCCTAAAAATCTTATAAAAAATATTGAAAATTCTATAAAATATAAAAAAATGCAATTTAGGTTTCTGTAGCTTAGTTTTTATTTATAGTTTTCGTAAAAATTGTCTCCCGATTTTTAGAGGCTAAATATATATTTTTAATTAGCCTTTCAAATCTAGCTGCACATTGATTCTGATTTTCAGCTTTTCCTATTTTTATAAAATCAACTAAAAATTACAAAATTATGAGAAAATTACCAAAAACAGCTAAAAAATAAAAAAATACAAAAATAATTTTAGTTTAATTTTCTGGATTGTTTTTTAGTGTTTAATAAATTGTTGTTTGCGTGCTCTTTATCTTTTTCTCATATTTCCTTTATTATTAAAAACACAAAAAATTTAAAAATCTATAAAAAACCACCAAAAATATTTTATCTTTTTCATTTTCAGCTCCTTCGTAGGCTCTTTTGAGCCAACCCGTGCTCCTTGAGTTCAACCCTGGTCCCTATACCATGTTAAATAAATAACAAGACCGCTATTCGGCTTTTTGGCTGATTATTCTTATTTGGTTGTCTGATTTTTCTTGTTGAGTCCGATCTGCGAGATCCGGGTCGCAACGACCCTTGATTAATTTTATTCTTGTTGGACATGTGAGCCCATGACGAGCCATTATGCAATAAATGTTATTGCGAATATCATTCCCTGATCTGAAATAAGGAATAAATAATTTGCATTATAGGTCCCTCCGTACAATTAGGCTTATGTACCATGGCTGTCTTAATGATCAAACAGCTGTTGATTCAATAATTGAATCATAGAGGCTGGTGCTTGGATGAATATCTAAAGAGTTAGATTGAGGACTCATCAAGCACCGTCAAATGATTGTTAAGATGTGATCTCCAGCCTGAGTAGGAGATGGCAATCCTTTCTCACATAGGCTGATATCTGACCGACCTCTTGATGCAGGTCCTCTGCATAGGAATAGAGATTTGGAGGTGTCAGATTAGTTAGGTCAAAGAGTTGACTTAATGAGATCGAGATAACCTAAGTCCTTTGTTGAATGCTGTCACAGCATAGGCACGCATCCTCTGACCGGAGACAGATGTGTTACTATATGTCTGAGTGTGTACATTTGGCAGACCAATAGGTTGATGACCTAACCAAGATCTATACACCGGCGCGCTGGTGTGCATGTAAGGGCATATGAGTAATACGATCTCTCAAAGGGATCATACAGGTTCACTACTGAACCGGAAGACATGAGCTCACTCATGAGATATTGGGAAGAATCAAATTCCGTGCACGGTCGTCTTGCTTTGGAAGCTTGACTGAATTTGTAGGTTTGATATATACTTTTGGAAAGTATATGATCAAGACCTAGGTATGATATATGCTTTTGGAAAGTATATGATCGATACCAAATCCCAATGATCAAATGAGAAACTTGGTGATCAAACCCTGAAGAAGACAGTGTAAAATAGATCTTAATCTTCGGGTTGACCATGGGTCTTCCAGTAGGCAGGATGTACAGGTATTGGGAATACCTGAGGGTGATGTGATCATAAACGATTGTATATCCATGACGCTTCCATTCCGAGGGAGTGATGAAGCAGGTCTGGATTTTAGTGACTCCTTACAGTAGAGAAGCAATCTGATCTTAGTCCAAGTGTTGGACATTGATCTGAATGAGATTCAGATTCAATGAGAAGATTGGATTTGCGGTCTTGATTTAATTAAGCATCCGTGGGAGGTTCGTACGATCTGGATTTGAGACGAGATCTCAACATCCAAGTCACTATACGTGGAACAATATAATCGCCCTGTCCTTATCTCCAAGTATCTGCAGAGAAAGCACATTATTCTTGAAGGAGTTCAAGAATAATTCATTTGATGAATTCCATATCCAAGCAAGAAGAACTTGATGATTAAATGAGATTTAATTATCAAGCTTAATATAAATATGATTCATATTGTGAGAATGATTATCCAAGACAATTAAATGGGATTTAATTATCATGGATTAGAGAATATGGATAATACTATCCATGATATATGTGTATTATAAATATGATTTATAATACATATATATTGAAGAGAGAAAATTTATGTAAATAGCATTTGTTAATTAATAGTGTGGATTGAATTCACATTAATTAATTAATTGGAAATGTAATTTACAAAATAGTTTGGGATGTGAATGTGATTCACATATCTTCGATGGCATGATTGAAATATTCACAAATTAATTTGGAATTAATTTGGTGGATATTATTGCAATAATAGTTATTGCAATTTAATTAAGAAATAATAAGATAAATAAAAAGGAGACAAAATAACCCCCTATAATTTAGGGTGGTTGGTTGACTCCCTTTTTGTTGTCACATTATCTCTTAATTTGTTAAATTAAATTATGTTGATAATGTTGCAACATATTTTAATTTAAATTAATGTTGTTGGTTTTAACCAACAACAATCATAGCCATTAATTTTACATGGACCAAGCCTGGCCGTTGGATCCATGTGTCCCATGGATTGAGATCCATTGGATCCTAAACTAATATATAAGGAGGGCTAGGGTAGCCTTCCAAGGTACATCATCTAGAGTTGTAGAAGACTACTACTCTCTCTCTCTCTCTAATTCTCGTGTGGGCTCTCTTAATATCCAAGTGGCCGTCCACTTTGCATATTGAAGAGGAGAGCATCTTGCTTCGCCTTCGACGCTTGGATCTTCGTCAAGGATTGTGGGAAGGACGCGACTAATCATCGTGCCCGCAAGTGCGTTCTTCCTGGGTCGGACTTGAGACAGGAGGATCTCTACTTTGGGATCTCACGATCACAACCACGCTTCAAGAGGTATTCCTTATACTTGTGGTTAGATGAAACGATCCGAGAAGTGTTCTCGTGATCATGTGGTTTCATCTTTAGTTTTAAAAATTTTAATTTCCACTGCATCTAGCGACTAGTGCGACTAGTTGCTCCGATTGCATACGATGCGATCAACACGCTTCCATGATGCGCTTGAGGATTCACAATATCCTTCAAGTGGTATCAGAGCCAGGTTGAATAAGGGTTTGGATATGATCCATAGACCTTAGACGATTTGGTTCTTGAAAGGGTTGCGAAATTTTTACTGCATTTCAATTTTTCGCACCTCTGTAAAATTGAATTTTTCGGCTCTGTTTAAAATGTTTAAACACGAAATTTTCAATTGGATTTTGTTACCCATTAAACAAAGAAACCATAGGACTTGAGTTTACTAAATTTGGACTTCATTTGCTCAAGATATGGTCTTTTGAATATGCCTATATTCACTGTTGCGGGAACTACGGATTTGAACGTGATTAACGAGATAATTACGGTTTTAATCCGCCTTGAAATGCGTGAATTATCACTTAGGTTCTTTAATAAATCAAATAGGCAATCTTTGGAAACTGAGTTTGCATTTTTTGGATTTAAATTGATCAAGATAAGTTAATTTTAGTGATTGGGGGTCACTGCTGGAAATTAACAATTTTGATCTTGAACCTAGTGATATGTCATTCAATTATCATGATGAAAATTAATTGTTAATTTTCTGAAATAATTAGTGATAAATATTTGTGAAATATTTAAAGAGATAATTATTTCATTGAATGACACTTGCCTAAACCACAATGATGAGATATTAGATCTTGATCATTGGTTCATCAACAAACATTGCTTTCATGAAAACCATAGTTTATCCTACAATTGTTGTAGGACAACTTTTACATGAAAAACCCTTTTGCTTGAATAGGATTGGGGATTTGTCTAGCAAATCTCCTTATAATCAAAAATGTTTTGATTTATATTATATGGTATAATTTCGGTTGAAAAACCGATGAACATCTCAAAGTACATGATGGTCTATCTGGTATTATCCTTTCCCGAGGTGGATGTGGTGCCTAGTCGGAGAGCATTGGGGTAGCGGGTTGCAACGTATGTGGTCCGTCCCACTCTCCTCGGTACTGGCCATGACAGCGGGTAGGGACTGTATAATGCCGGAGACAGACAATGTATATTTTTCTAATTATTAAAATTTGAATAATACATACTTTGAGTATATACCTACTATTCAAGTAAAAGACATGTTTGTCGATTGATGTTTGGATTGATGATTAATTTAATGTGAATAAATTAATTATATCCAATAAACACTCTATTATGAATAGATGTGTATTTCCCTTGGAAGAATTAATTATGTGAATATGATTCACGATAATTAATTATAAAATTTGAATATGAGGTGGAGGATCACATAAGTGACATCCATGGTCTCCCGTCAAGGCAAAGGATTCCGTCGCCAGTTGTTGTATATAGGAGACGCCTGTCCGAAGTGACAGATCCTGTATATGATTTAATTGGATCGGGTTCTTTGCTTCTCGAAAGAGTAAGGCCGTATACGTAGTGACCCCAATATCGGGTCCTCATATTATTGGGGCGATATTGGATTGCGTATAGTGAGTATTAAGCCTGTTGATGGTTGTTTCAATTAATGACGGGTCAACATTGCCTTAGGGGTGGTGGGCCCGGGTGTCAAAGACCGAATTGGGAGATGCAAGTTGGAATTGCAAGGCGGAATGTGTTCCCGCTTCTTTTTATCCGAGTTGTAGGTTCTCATATTATTGGGATGCAACAAAGATAAGGAAGGAGATCCCAGATCTTGCTAGAGATATAATGGTAAGAATATCTCTTACATTGAAAGTGATTAAGGGAATGAACTTTCAGTGTTGACAAGGCAAGACAACTTTGATATAAAATTCCTAAATCAAAGTAAAATATGTTTATAATATATATACACTTATGCAAATTTCTTATTTCAGATAATCCTTCATTAAACCCACTCAATATTATACTCAATAATAACCAGTAAAATATCTTGGATTGGACCCATGATCCAGATATTGTACTTGCTATTGGACACATAATGTATGTGGTTACAATATGCAAGTTTCCTCAACATAATGAGGTATGACAATTAAATAAGACAATAAGACATCACCTTAGGGTTTGTATGTCTCTATGTTCTTGATCTTTCATCGAGTGTACTTTAGAAGTGACATGTCGATGGTGATCATAATTGTCAAATAATCCTTATAAAATAAAAGAAGATACTTTGGCATATATTGTGCTCTAGACATTTAATCATGAATGACACGGTTCTCTGCATTATGCAGAATGGTAGCTCGAAAGAGATGATGCATTCAAAATGTTTGAATACCTACCTGAACCTAAGTCCCAAAGAGTTAAGATGTATGTAGATATGATGAGAGTCATCATTCTACTATCTATACTCAAGTCATTCATGAAGCTTCATGATATTCATATTGTATGAATTTAATGAAGCATGTATAAATGTTGAAATGCTCTTACATTGAATTCTTTTTGAATTCAACATAAGAGATTCTTTGTCTTGAACAATGGTTGTTTATAGATGAAGAGAGCGCAGTGGAAGCATGGGACGGACCCGAGTAAGAAGGAAAGTCAAAGAGTTGACCTACTTCTGTGACTTCCATATGACATCCAAAGAGTTGGATGAATGCCAATACTGCAATATGTTGATGTGTTGATAGTATGACTATCAAGTCTGTCTAAAATCCTTAGTGAAGGACTCAGATAGAGCATCAGAATAATCTACATAAATCATTGACTCAGACTTCCTTATTTCGTAAGATAAAGCCTGACAATTGTATCCCAATCTTCTAATGACAATTGCAATTGGTTGCATATACATATTAGAAGATTAGAAATTTGATCTTAAGGTTTAGTAGTCATCTACATGGATATTGCTGTAATTGTTGCAGCAATCTCTGTTGGATAGATGGACTTCATATTCTCAGTGGGAGAGCCCTTAGTCTTAGAGAATGTCTCTATGACCTAGATATTAGAATACCCCATTGTTTGTTTCTAAATGTTGGAAATAAACATGAATTCTAAGATAGAACTGTCATAAAGAGTTATGATGGAAATATTTCAGATAGTAATCTAACATCTAGTGGACTCTACAAAATTAGAAAATTAATGAATGGTTCATTAAGATTTCTAATACTGAAAATTAAACCTTGATAGATCAATAGGAGGATGAAAGATCATTCGACAATGATCTGGCAACAAGCCTTGGACATTTGTCTGTTGATTTGATCAATAGACTAGTAAGATATGAAACTTTCGAATGTCTAAAATTTCAAATCTTACATACTTGTAAATATTGTATTCAAAGTAAAATATCCAATACGCCCTTCTCTGGGAATGGTGTCAGATGTCGAGGTATTCAAGATCTCATACATATTGATGTATGTAGATCTTCTATATCATAGTAAACATTATGGATATGTGATATCTATTGATGATTATGTATGATATGAGATTTCTTCTCTTCACCTGAGAAACCTTTGAAATGTTCAAAGATTTCACAATTTTTGGTTTAGAACCAAAGTTTGGAGAAAGATGAAATGAATTTGATCTAACCTAGGTAGCTTGTACCTGCTAGATAAAATTCAAAGAATACCTTATGGAGATATGAATACCATTTCTATCTCACTCCTCCTGACACACCTAAACTCAATGGAGTTATAGGGAGATACAATTGGATCATGTGTGACATGATTTGATCAATGATAAATTTTAGCATAATTATCCCTTAGTTTCCAGGTATATATGTGTAGTAGAGACTACAATATATATCCTTAATAAGGTTCCATGCATGTAATCTGGAATCTAGCACTTGAGAGTGCTGCTTCATTAGGAAAATAAAGAATGGTATTGGATACCTGCTTTATGACCTTGAGATTCTTAAAAGATCTCATCCCTGAGAATGTAATTCTTGGAGGATGACTCTCTTGAGAATCAAGACAAAAATGAAGTGTGGGAACTCATTTGATCTTGAGAAGATAATGAGGCTCCTGAAATCGGAAACTAAAAGGGACAATTAAAGATGAAACATTAATACCTCTTCAAATGAGTTTGAAGATGTATTCCATGTGTCAGTTAAGTCTGACAATGATCGGACTTCATGTGATGAATCTCCTGAAGATCATGACATGGAAAGATGGATATTAGCAATAAAGTCTAAAGTAGACTTCATATACAAGTGTTGTATATGGACCCTCGAGGATCCACCTATAAGGTTAGACCCATTAAGGTGTAAATGGATCTTCAAGAGAAGAGGAACCTGATGAGAAGGTAGAGACCTTCAAAGCTCGGTTCGTAGCCATGAGTTGCACACCGTAAGAGAAGACATTGCTTGCAATGAGACTTGCTCTTTGGAAACCATGCTTGAAATCATCAGAATATTGCTAATCCTAGCTGCACAACTTGACTGTTGCATCTTCAAGATGTAAGTCAAGATTGCATTCATCTAAGAATACCTCTCTGAGGATATTCACATGAAGTAGCCCCAGGGCTTCATGTTTGGGGAAAGTAAGGTGTGAAAGCTAAAGAACTCCATCTATGGACTCAAATAAGGTTCTTGTAGTTGGAACATAAGATTTGATGAAACTAAAAATGTTATGATTTCAAATAGAACCTTGATGTATCATGTGAAGCTTAGTGGGAGTGCCATTGTGTTCATCGTGATAAACATAGATAATATCCTAATCATTTGGAATGATATAAGGATGATAATAAGTGTTTTATATTCTGACTATTCCATACCTTGAGATATGATCTCAAGAATACCTCTTAGATCTTAGTTCTGAAGTTGTTCAGAAGCAAAGAAAAGAGGGTATTGGGACTGTCACATTTGTAGTACACCTTGGACGTATTCCATTCTTGGAAATTCCAAGAAAGGCTTCCTTCCCTTGAGATTTGGTACTGACCTATCTAAAGGGATAGCACCTCAAAGAGTTGAGGAAGTGAATGCTAGAACTGCTTGCACCTCTGCATCAGTTACGAGAAGCTAAGTGTATGCTAAATGTGTATAAAAGCCAGATATCTGCCATTCAGTAGGAGTAGCAAAGTGTTGCTAATCCTACTATTGAGAGAAAACACTTGATTGCAGTAATAACGATATCTTCAAAGATGACAAGGCTTTAGAGATGGTGATCTCTAAGTCTTATCTTCAAGAGCTTAAGACTTTATAGATAGAGATCTAAAAGATCTTAACTGTGGATACCTTCAGAGATAGTGATCTCCCGGAATAAGGGTATTCTAATAAGGATTATGGAAATACTGGTTATAATAGTTATTGAGAAATAGTGTCAAGGACACTATAACTGCTTTGACTAGATTGAGTATTGGTTGCATTAGATGCAACATTCGCATTGGATGCGAGCACGATTACCTAAGGATATGCAAGTGCCGTAAAAGGACTTGGCGTAGTCTCGCAGGAACAGAGTGACTGATCAGCTTACCTAGCTATTTCTAAATAGCTTATGATTGTCACATGAGTGTGGGTTTAAATGATTAGCCCATTAATGGCTCTTTGGGCTAGTGGGAGATTGTTGGACATGTGAGCCCACGACGAGCCATTATGCAATAAATGTTATTGTGAATATCATTCCCTGATCTGAAATAAGGAATAAATAATTTGCATTATAGGTCCCTCCGTACAATTAGGGTTATGTACCATGGCTGTTTTAATGATCAAACAGCTGTTGATTCAATAATTGAATCATAGAGGCTGGTGCTTGGATGAATATCTAAAGAGTTAGATTGAGGACTTATCAAGCACCGTCAAATGATTGTTAAGATGTGATCTCCAGCCTGAGTAGGAGATGGCAATCCTTTCTCACATAGGCTGATATCTGACCGACCTCTTGATGCAGGTCCTCTGCAAGGAATAGAGATTCGGAGGTGTCAGATTAGTTAGGTCAAAGAGTTGTCTTAATGAGATCGAGATAACCTAAGTCCTATGTTGAATGCTGTCACAGCATAGGAACGCATCCTCTGACCGGAGACAGATGTGTTACTATATGTCTGAGTATGTACATTTGGCAGACCAATAGGTTGATGACCTAACCAAGGTCAATACACCGGCGCGCTGGTGTGCATGTAAGGGCATATGAGTAATACGATCTCTCAAAGGGATCATACAGGTTCACTACTGAACCGGAAGACATGAGCTCACTCATGAGACATTGGGAAGAATCAAATTCCGTGCACGGTTGTCTTGCTTTGGAAGCTTGACTGAATTTGTAGGTTTGATATATACTTTTGGAAAGTATATGATCAAGACCTAGGTATGATATATGCTTTTGGAAAGTATATGATCGATACCAAATCCCAATGATCAAATGAGAAACTTGGTGATCAAACCTTGAAGAAGACAGTATAAAATAGATCTTGATCTTCGGGTTGACCATGGGTCTTCCAGTATGCAGGATGTACAGGTATTGGGAATACCTGAGGGTGATGTGATCATAAACGATTGTATATCCATGATGCTTCCATTCCGAGGGAGTGATGAAACAGGTCTGGATTTTAGTGACTCCTTCCAGTAGAGAAGCAATCTGATCTTAGTCCAAGTGTTGGACATTGATCTGAATGAGATTCAGATTCAATGAGAAGATTGGATTTGCGGTCTTGATTTAATCAAGCATCCGTGGGAGGTTCGTATGATCTGGATTTGAGACGAGATCTCAACATCCAAGTCACTATACGTGGAACAATACAATCGCCATGTCCTTATCTCCAAGTATCTGCGGAGAAAGCACATTATTCTTGAAGGAGTTCAAGAATAATTCATTTGATGAATTCCATATCCAAGCAAGAAGAACTTGATGATTAAATGAGATTTAATTATCAAGCTTAATATGAATATGATTCATATTGTGAGAATGATTATCCAAGACAATTAAATGGGATTTAATTATCATGGATTAGAGAATATGGACAATACTATCCATGATATATGTGTATTATAAATATGATTTATAATACATATATATTGAAGAGAGAAAATTTATGTAAATAGCATTTGTTAATTAATAGTGTGGATTGAATTCACATTAATTAATTAATTGGAAATGTAATTTACAAATTAGTTTGGGATGTGAATGTGATTCACATATCTTCGATGGCATGATTGAAATATTCACAAATTAATTTGGAATTAATTTGGTGGATATTATTGCAATAATAGTTATTGCAATTTAATTAAGAAATAATAAGATAAATAAAAAGGAGACAAAATAACCCCCTATAATTTAGGGAGGTTGGTTGACTCCCTTTTTGTTGTCACATTATCTCTTAATTTGTTAAATTAAATTATGTTGATAATGTTGCAACATATTTTAATTTAAATTAGTGTTGTTGGTTTTAACTAACAACAATCATAGCCATTGATTTTACATGGACCAAGCCTGGCCGTTGGATCCATGTGTCCCATGGATTGAGATCCATTGGATCCTAAACTAATATAAAAGGAGGGCTAGGGCAGCCTTCCAAGGTACATCATCTAGAGTTGTAGAAGACTACTACTCTCTCTCTCTAATTCTCGTGTGGGCTCTCTTAATATCCAAGTGGCCGCCCACTTTGCATATTGAAGAGGAGAGCATCTTGCTTCGCCTTCGACGCTTGGATCTTCATCAAGGATTGCGGGAAGGACGCGACTCATCATCGTGCCCGCAAGTGCGTTCTTCGTGGGTCGGACTTGAGACAGGAGGATCTCTACTTTGGGATCTCACGATCACAACCACGCTTCAAGAGGTATTCCTTATACTTGTGGTTAGATGAAACGATCCGAGAAGTGTTCTCGTGATCATGTGGTTTCATCTTTAGTTTTAAAAATTTTAATTTCCACTGCATCTAGCGACTAGTGCGACTAGTTGCTCCGATTGCATACGATGCGATCAACACGCTTCCGTGATGCTCTTGAGGATTCTCAATATCCTTCAATTCCTACTCGGATTTTGTGGGATTTTCATCTCATCAGGTGGTCCTCTCTCTAAGGTTCCTCTAGTAGAGGGGGATGTGCTCCAAGGCCTCCGATAGATTCAGTTGTATCTGGAATCTGTCTATCGTATGTTAGAGGAACTCGAGCTACTGTGATTTTTTTGGGTTTTCCTTTTTTATCCCCATATCCAAGCGGAGTGCTTGGGGAAGGGGATGGCTGGGCCCTCCTCAAAGGGAGGGCTAGGATCGGGTCGCTGCTGCTATGACAAAATAAAATCCATACAGGCATCTCAAAGTGACACAGATGGACTCACAAATGAAGAACCCTTTCCTTTATTTCAAGAATAGTCCTGAGATACATCAATATATGGAAATGCGACAGGAATAGAAATGGTGGCATCAGCACCACCCTCGGTATCTAGACTTGCGACATCAGTACCGCGCTCTGGCTCAGCATCGAATATGGTGGCATCAGCACCACCTCCTCCTGAATCTAGTGAAGCGACAGCCTCAGTACCGTCGGTTGGATCAACGTCATTGGTGACATCATCACCATCATCATCACCATCGCAAGCGGCATCAACGCCGCTCTCCTCCTCATCTGACGCTCCTGAATCTGCGAGTGGTCGTTGCTAAGACGAGGCGCCACCGGCTGGCATCCTACCGCTCCTAAGTGTAACAAAGTCAGCATCAAAATGATATGCAGAAATATCACCAAGTGAATCACTATGAGGGGTAACCTCTCTAAACTCTACCTGCTCAGACTTCCTGTTCAGGTTGTTTGGGTTTGGCTCAATCTGTGCAGGTATGGCGGCCTTCCCTCTCAGAATCTCTCGCATCTCCTGTCGGAACTCATCCATCTCCCGTCTGAAGGTGGCCTGCTGCTCGAATATGAGGCGGGCTAGATTATCCAAGGTGGGGTTCTCATAGGTGAGCTAATGAGAACCTGACTGGCGACCTCTCTAAACCTGAGGCTACTGCTGCTCAGAGCGAGAGCGGTACTGAGTATGATACCATTGAGGCTGCTGTTGCTGCCTCCAAGATTGTCCCTACTGATAGGGACGAGAACCATGCCGCTGATAGGGTTGTGTACGTGGCCGTAGCTGTTGCTGCTGTGGGAACTGGGGCTGCTGGTGTGACTGTTGGTCGACTGACCACCTTGATCTGGAGGCTGTTGCTAGGAACTGGTACCTCTAGTCGACCAACGGAATCTGGGATGGTCTCGTCGGATCTCAGGCTGACGACGGTTGTACCATATCCCGTTGATGTCTATCAACGGCTCATGCTCGTACGTTGGTGGGCGAAGGACTGCCAAGAGCTGATCCGGTTGGTAGACCACCATATGAGTGTCCTGAGATGGTGGTGGCTGGTAGTGCGGCCGCTAGTACGACTCTGACTGAACATGGTGAACCTATCTGGGATGGATGGAGTGTTGGGACAAGTTGCCGCTGCTGCTGGGATCTGCTCGTGACTTGAGACGGGGCTGAGAAGCTGTATGTGCCTCCTGGAGACACATGATCTGAGTCTTTAGGTCCCTCTGTGTCTGTGCCATATGATTTATCTTAGACATGCCCTAGCACAACTTCTTCTCAATCAAGTCTATCTGATCCAACTTCTGACTCTTTGTTTGTACATATAGTATAAGGATATGATTTTTAGTGTACTGCATTCATGAGAGTCAAGTCGAGACATCACCAAAGTTCCAATCCTAGAGACTCTCCTCCAGACATAATCCTCAACACTAGGAAATAAGTCTATTCCTACTTCAGTCAACTGTCTCATTAGTTTGTCAGTCTTGAAAGTGTAGATGGATGGCCAGATGATGGACGACATAGGATTGTGTCTAATTTTCTCTCCCTCACATTGGGACAAGGTGCCTCTCGAGTGCCTTCTTACTTCACACAAGTATATATTTTTATTTTGTTGATCAATGTGTCCGTCAAGAGAATTTGGAGTCAACTGCACTTGTTTTTCTGGGAGTACATTGGGGTGTGTCTCTTTTTAGTATCTAATATGCCTTAGACACCCTGACTTGTATCGCTTACTATGCATAGCCCTTTTTTTGGTTTCAGCCTGACTCCTTGGTCCAAATTAGCACTTGGTCCAAGTGGACACTTTGAAAATGTTTGGGGAGCGCACGCCATTGGTGTAAGCTCATTTGGAATTTGACTTTGGATGATAGAGATATTTTTTGACATTTGTTTTTCTTTTTTTTATTGGATAGCTCCACTGTTTTTACCAAAAGTTGGCGCGCACTGATCAACCATTTTCATTAAGTTTCAACACACCCTGGCACTTAGGTCAATATCAAAAAGATAGCATATGAACTTGTTCACATACTGGTTAGGATTTTGCTGACACTCAGGATTTCTGAAGCCTTCATTAACTTTATCCCATCCTCGAATATCATTAAATAAAGTCTAAACTCAAATCTCTATTCCTTGTTCCCAAAGTGATAACTCAACTCATCTCATCAATCATGTAGTTGTCAAAGTGATTGTGTTGATCATATTCTTTTTGATGGTAGAGATGAAGAGTGCAATATAGCACTCAATCTTTCAAACTAGGGAAGTGTGGATATTTAAGTTCAAAACCCTAATGACTAAGGTTGCCTAACTCATAATCTCAAGATCTCAGAAATAAAGTGTCCTCAAAAATCCTCAAGCTTGAATGATAGTAAATGTATCAGGAATATATCAACCAAGGAATGCATGAAATGCTTAATGAAATGCAAGTGCAAAAAGTTTTTGTTGTTGTTTTGTTTGTTTTTTTGTTAATATACACTACTTGTACCCATTCCTGATGTTAGATAAAGACGATTAAAGTACGAGCTATGGATGAAGTAGATAAAATATATACAAACACCCCCCCATACCTAGTGCGTGCTATGTCCTCATGGCACAAAGTGAAATGTAGACATAGCTCGTACTAAGTATAGATGGGTTAAAAATAAATAAGAGAAGTGATGAATAAACAATGGTACCGGCCCCCCAACCTTAGGCTCAAGTCAGCCTAAGTATAATCGGATAAATACAGATGGGGAACTGGGTAGATTTGCAGATGTATAAGATCAAGGAGGTTTACGACGGACCTTCTTGAGAGAGTGTGGAAGAAGATAGTATGGAGATGTGGAGGGCGATTAAGAGGGGGCCGATGAAGAATACCAGCCATCGTCGGAGTCATCCTCAGGAGAGTAGTAGTCATATGTAGAGGATCTCCAACTATTGTCGATCAAAGGTAAGTGCCCTTGGATCAGAGCCATACCTATTGCACTTACTTGATGAACCGCTTCAGGACTAGATGAGGACTCTTCATAAATCACCTGGTGTATAAGATCAAAGATGACTTTTTAGTTGGCTTATTTCCTTGAGAAGTATTAGGAGGAAGTTGGACAGTCTTCATCTCCCTGTCTTGTGTAACCGATGTAGCATTTGTGAGTTCCTCATCAGATGAATCCCCGTAAAAGTCGACCAATTCTTGTAGTGTCATACATTGGTTCGGTCGAAAGAGATTATTTCTAGTGGGTTTGTGTGTTATGACTGGGGGTGTTGATGCCACTTCTGGATGATCGTGAATTTTTGTGACGTCAGATTTTTTCTGAGTCGGTTCCTTATATGGTTCAAGTATCTCGTGACTTACTACCGACTCAAAAATTAGACCATTTAAATAATCATGGCATTCCTCAGAAATATGGTCCAATTCTTCATAAGCTCCAAAGACTTGATTTTTCCTAGGAGCAATGATAGGATGGTGAGAATCCGAGGTTTGTCCAATAGTCAGTCTTTCAGGTGACTCTCCCAGGGTTTGTATATGTATGCCATGAGGAGATGTTTGATAATGTGAAATATTTGTCTCCTGATCACAACAAACAGTTTTAATTTTGTTTTCCTCATAGCATGTCCTGTCAATGGGGGATTGTTCATTGTGGTCTGAGTTCGGGAACTTGATTTCCTGAGTCTCACAATCGACGATCGCCTTAGTGGAGGATAAGAACGGCTTTCCTAAAATGATAGGCAACTCAGACAACCTTCTGGGATGCTCAATGTTAAGGACAATAAAGTCCACTTTATGTTCTTTACCTCGGAAATTCACGACGATAGAAACGATCCACTGCGGTCTTTTGGTAGATCGATCAGGTAATTTAACGATCACCCTAGTCTTTTTTAGTTGTACGAGTTTGAGTTGGTCAAATACGGACTTGGAGAGGATGTTTAATGTGGAGTTGTCATCTAACCGAACATGAGTGAATGTAGAATCCTCAATCTCACACGTGATCCAAGTCAACCGCTTGACATTGTGGCTTTTGATTTTATGATTCATCACCAAATAACTGGCCATATATATGATATGATATTCAGTCCTGGATCATTTCTTGCCCGTCTTTTTGGGGTTCAGTCGACTCTTCACAAATCTCTTAAGATGAGGCACATATTTTATGGCTTTGATCAATGGAAGCTCTAAGATCAGGCTCTTGCAAAATGATTCCATTTCAGAATTGTCCTTTTTTTTAATTTTCAATTTCTTCAATTTTTTTAGTATTTTCTATGATATGGTTAGTAGGGGTTAGTGGTCGGTGGTTGTGTCTGATTGTGAGTTGCTTATTTAGTGGTTCGCAAGGTGGTGGCCTCACTTCTTCTCAATTTTGCATAGACTAGATGAGATCATATATTCTCTCAGTTAAAATGTTTGCTCTATGATTAATCCGAGAAATCTCATCCTCAAACATCTCATGACTGGTGTTTGAATAATCATTCTCCATGTATCGTGATTCTGACATGTAACCTCGAGTAGAGTATTGATTGTTCATAATAATTATGGTTTGGTCATGAGTTATATTTCCTTGACTCTGGTTTTCTCGTGGATTGTCGAAGGAAAATTGATTGTACTCAATAGGATAGTCATCCTGAGTAGAGGATGGTTCAAGAACCTGTGAGATCATAGGAACCGGAAATCGTATTTTATTGTCAATATCAGTCAATCTATTATTCATCCTTAATTCTGGTCTCTCTCTCATGTCCATAAGATTGTCAGAATCTAAGAGAGGGTTATTCCAAGAAGAATTGTGGTCATAGGGTAGGATGTATGGGTGGGAAGATAATGATGGCTGAGGGGAACCTGATTTGAATGGTAGGTTCACTTGAGGAGTCTGAGATGAAGGATATCGGAAATGGTCATGGAGATCGGGAAACAAGACCAATGTGCGGATATCTTTTCAAGAGGGATGGAATGATCAACGAAACACGATTTGCTTGCAATTGTAAGGTCTCTGATGCACACAAATTAAACACACAGATTTACCTACTCAACACTGGTGAAGGCACGTTAGGATTCGAATGCTTATCTTTTCAATTTTAATTTAATGACAAGACAATCTTGAAAATAAAGCGGAGCTATTAGGTACCGAAATATTTCATAAAGACTGTCCTGATTTCGTACAACTAGTTGCAACTACTCTCAGCCTGTATAAGTGTAAGTACGGATCATTTAAACGGCTACCCGTGTTACTTGAGGACAACGCCTTCCGTAGTGTCCTCTAAACCACCTACTTTTCTAAGGGAAGTCACACCGTAAAACGGCTACCTGAGACCCTCACTGAAAAGTAGCTAATTTTTTTAAAAACAATAGTCTTTGTGAGGATTTTCAGTTTTGGCTCTGTCCTAAGTGTGCATTCTTGTCCTTACAAACAACGAGTGCGTTTCTCTCCACCAGACACAGGTCAATTTTATGTCAGTTTTATGTACACTCGCCTAGATTAGTAGTCCCAGTTTTAAATTAAGGTTGTCACTACAGTTTTTGTGAGCACAGAAATTCATGCCTAATGAGCAGTCCCAATTCCTTTAAATCCTGAGTTGTAAAACTTGAGGAAGGAGAATCGAAAAAGTTAATGCAAACATAAATCAATGATGCATGCTTAAGAGAGAGACTTACAGTGAATCCTCACGTTCTTCATGCGGGATGCAATACAAAGAACTAAAATTTACACTAAATGATATGCACAGATGAAAAACACCCTAAGTAGATAGTTCTATTAGTGGGAAGAATTGGTTTCTAATTTTTGACTAGTGTTGAACGATCTATAGTGCGTTTAATTAGTGAAAGTGTGACTTAGGAATTACGAGCACAATAATTGATAAATAAGCAAGCGTATATGTGCCTAAGTCCTACGACATTCAAGTCAGGACCCAATCACACAAAAGGGGTTGAAACAAACCCGACACACCACATAAAAGTTCAGTCTGTATTACAAGGGTTCAAAGAAGGGACCTTGGGAATAATGCAGAAATTTAAACCTAACTAAGCTCTCTCTCTCACACAAGGATTAAAACTTAATTTTTCATCCTTGTAGATCCTTGATTATATACCAAACTTTTACTTCTTGCAGTCTGTAAAGAGAGAAATTGCGGTTAGTAACCGAAGCAAGAGAGAAATGCAAAATAAAATGCAAATAGAAAAAATTTGACATAAAAATTAATTACAAAAAATGATTTAAAACCCTAAAATTTCGTTGTTCCCTGGCAACAATGCCATTTGATGAGCGCGAAATTTGCCTCTTTAATAAACGATAATTGTAGTATAGGAGGCATAAATCGGTCGATCAAGAACCACAATCTTTGAATGTTGTGGAAAATTTTTCTTGGCAAGTCTACCAAGGTCGAACATAGGGAACGATGATTTTTCGTTGCATGGTCTTAAATTAATTTAAGTAATTAATTTATGTTTGGTTGATTTCTGTATTGAAAAAATATAATACAAATGCGAGGAAATGCAATGACAATGAAATAATCATAGAGACTAATTCGGCTCAGGATATGTGACTTTTCATGCTTGAAATAATCAATTAATGCAATCAATTAATCATCAATTCTCATCACAGATCAAAAAATATTATGTACAGAAAAATATCTCCAGAAGCAGACAAGAAGGAAAATAGTTCTGAGAAACTATCCTGTAAATTACTGAGATAAGGCAATTAATTTTATTGATAAATCATTATTCTCTAATCAAACCCCTAATAAAATTGATCTTGTAAAAGAATGAGAGATCAATGTCTATCCTTCACAAGAACACCCTTGTATGAATTGATTCATCAATTTATCAATGAAAATATAACATAAATATGTCAAATTTAGCCTGCATTGTCAACAAAGATCTTTAAATAACTATTTTCAATAAACAACTCAGATCTGTTCACAGGGTATGCTAAATGGTAGAGCATGAAAATAGCTTCACAATGACATATTATATGCTTAAATCAGAGTTCGGATGAAAAAGATATGATGAAATCAAATTTCATGGAGTAAAATGCAATTAAAATAAAGTTTTTACTTCAAACATGTCACTGTAGGGCTTATTTGTAATTTTGCAAAGTCTGGGGGCTCTTCTACAATTTACCCCAAACGGGGGTATATTTGTGATTTTAAGAAACTAGGGGCTTCAGTGCAATTTGCCCCAGCACACATGTGCTTGGAGGCTCAGTTGGCAAGGTTGAGGCTCGGGACCCGAGCTTGTGGTTTGGGCCGGGGCTGAGGTTCTGGGCCCTAAAGTAGAGGCTCGATTGACGTGCTTGGAGGCTCGGACCGAGGCTTTGGCTCGGGTGGTCCGAGCCTCCATGTGGTTGGCTGGAGTGGCTCGGGTGGTCTGAGCCTCGAGGATGGGGCTGATACTGGGGGGGGGCAGACGTGACAAGCTGTCATTCGTCAGATCATGGACGCCTCCCTAGATCCAGCGGTTGCTGTGAAGTATGATGAGGTGGTGAGAGACCGAGGATGCAGAGGAGGGGGGCCTCCGCAGATGGGAGGTCGACGATGCTTTGAGGTGAAGGTGGCAGCCGAGGCGTCAGGGCGACGGTGGTGGCCGAGGCTTCGGCCGGTCGACCCATGACCAACTAAGACTGAAGGTGTTGGTGGCCATGTTGGTGCTTAGGGGTGGCGGTAGCAGCCGATCTTGGGCGACGAAGATGCGGAGGAGCAGAGGCTCCATATAAGGGTGATAGGCGAGGCGACACAGGAGATGATCGGTCAGTGGAGCCAAGAAGATATGAGGCAGTGGCATGAAGATGATGGAAGTGCTGGAAGGGGGTGGACGAGAAGTATGGGACGAAGTGGCATTGGTCACCTCCTAGTGTTTACTCGAGCAGCTCTGTGAGGCGGCGAGCTCAGCAACTCGAGAAGCTGCAATAGAGTGTAACTCTGGATCACGCCGCAAGGGAGCACCAAGCCGCTGTCACCGGCCTTATGGAGAACGATAGATGAACAGAGCTGCTGGCGAGGGAAGGAGATTTGTAGGAGAAAGGTGGAAAGCGGTTACTCGAGGGAGAGGCTGGCCTCATAACGGCTAGAGAAGATGAAGGGGGCGGCGACGCGTAACAGCCGAGCGGAGGTATGCGGGTGGCGTTACGTGCGAGGAGGGGAGGAAGAACGACTAGAGGAAGGGAAGTGTGGTCACGTGCAGGGCACGTGACCCGGTGGCCTCGAGAGAGAAAGTTGGGGTGCCACATGGCACGCTCAGGGAATGCCACGTGGCACGCCCAGCCGGTGCCACGTGTCATGCCTAGGGGCTGCCACGTGGCATCCCAAAAAAGTTTCAAAATTTAAAGATAAATTAAAATAGAAAAGAAATAGAAGAATACTTCGGATCGAAAAATTTCCTTCATGAAAGTTGTTCGTCTCGACGAGATATACAACTTTCATGAAGGATCCATGTGCAAATAAGGTCATCTGTGTGAAGTGGCATTTTTGATGGTTTTCCATGTGTATAGAAGACCATATTTTTGGATTTTTGTAATTTTTTAATGAATTTGAAAGTATAAAAAAATCTAGAAAACATACGACAAACTACAAGAAAATATTTAACATACTAATCTGATTTTTTTTGGATTTTTAAAAAATAAGAAAATAGGAAAATAAAATAGTAGTAAGAAACACACAATTTTTGTACAAACTCGCAACGGACACTTGGACTCAGTCAGTTTCTTTGATTTCAGTTTTAATCTGGATTTGGATTTTTTGGTTGCTTAATAAAACTTTATCAAAAGGACACAAGTGAAGATGAAATAAAATTAAAAGGGTCAATTATGTACATAAAAACTTAAGTCAAAAATAGCAAAAAGTCAAAATGCGCAAAAGAGGCCCAAAACCAAACTTTCACATATGATCTCTGAATTTTACGAAATTGTTATTGTTTTGAACGTATTTGAAAATGAAGTACTTTGAAAATGAGTAGATCAAAATCGGACACTGTATGAGGGAGATATGCTCGTTTTAGTCCGGCAGATGTGAAATTAGACTTTAGGATTATTTATACTTATTTGAGTTAGTATTTTTTTGTATTTTTTGTTTATTCTTGTTAGTATTATCTACATAATGGAGGTGGTTCGGGGCCAATCAGAATTAGGAAGAATTACCTAAAAACAAGAGAAGTTAGAGGCTTTGTGGGATAATTTACACTTGAAATTTTTAATGCAATTTATGTCTTATGAAATGCAAATATTATTCACACATGTAGGAATGCTAATAATGCTATATTAATGATTAAATGCATGTCAATTTTGGGGAATAGAGCCCAATTGACCAAATTTAGCATGATGAATACGAGATTGATCAAGGAGAAAGAAGCATCTTTTTAATATGTGATTTTTATGAATTTAATGATATATTATTAAATGAAACATTTTTAGCCACATTTATTTAAAATATGAATGTATGATTTATGGCTTAAGTATATACAGAGTATATTCGAACCACTATACTTATCTTGAGCTTTGTTCTCATAGATCGAAGAGAAAAAGAGAATACATAACTTGTGCCGAGTATAGAAAAGCCTAGAAATAAGGAATGAAGGAATTAATGAATAAGAAGTTGACCATCACCCCTATACATGGAATCAAATAATCCTAAGTATAGCAGAGTACACACCGAGCAGGGAGGCTCAAGGGTGGGAATGAACAGATCATACTCTTATTGTCTCCCCCTTACTTAGGGTGAGATATCCCTAAGTATAGACAAGAAGAGAAGATAGTGGAGAGGATCGAAAAGGAGATCAATCGGAGTGCACAGCCCCTATACTTAGGACAAAGTATGTCCTAAGTATAAAAGGCTGACAAAGAAGGTGTGATACACAAGTTTTTTTCATAGATAACGAACACTAAGGACAATAAGAAGAAAACAAGAAAAGACAAAATCTTAAAGGAAAAGTTTTTGAGTTGCATTATATGAATCTTCTGATGATTACTGTTGTGGATGTATCATCAGAGCTCAGTACTTGGATGTAGTCGACAAGGGTCAGGAAAGTATCATGCTTGAGGTAAGACTTTAGTAGTTGACTGTTGACAACAAATTGTTGTGGTTTAGGAGAAAATTTTTATATTGCAATTTTGCCATTGTCGTACACTTCTCGAAGTTGAAACAACCTTGTCCATTTGCTTTTCAATTTGCCCGAGAAGATCTTCAACTTTGCATCAAATAGATACACTTTTTGTCCAACTTCAAAGGTTTTTCATCTGATATGCCTGTCATGACAGTGTTTCACCTTCTCCTTGTACATCAATGTGTTATCGTATGTATAGTCTCAAAATTCCAGGAGCCTATATAGATCATCTTTCCTTTTTTGGCAACCTTGTTGTGAGTCTAGATTACACAAATTGATAGCGTAAAGATTTGTGAATTAATTTCTTAGGTAGATGACATGGTTTCCCATATATAGGATGGTATGGCAACATACCGAAGGGAGTCTTGTTAGAGGTTCTGTATGATCAAAGGATGGAGTCCAGGAGTCGGGACCAATTCTTTCTGTCCAACTTTAGAAGCTTTTGTACGATCGTCTTGATTTCTCTATTTGATAATTGTGTCATGCCATTGGTTTAGATATGATAAGGAGATGCGACTCGATGCTCGATATCATATTCATCTGCTAATTTCTTGACCTATCTGTTAATGAAATGACAACCCCTATCTGATATAAGTATCTTTGGAAACCCAAACCATAAGATAATGTTCTCTTTCAGAAAGCAACAAATAGAACGATTGTCTGCGGCTCGAGCGGTGATAGCTTCAATCCAGCGACTCACACTATCAACAACAAGAAGGATATGCTCATATCCAAAACTATTGGGGAAAGGCCCCATGAAATCAATGCCCCAAGCATCGAATACGTCTTCTATCTAAATGATCTTTAGGGGCATTGGATATTTTGTTGTGAGTGTGCCTTTTAATCGCGGTAGTCAGCGCATTGTTTAACAAATGTTGTTGCATCCTTAAATAGTGTAGGCCACCAGAGGCCACATTGCAATACTTTCACTGTCATTCTATCTCTAGAATGGTGTCCACCATATTCATGCGAGTGACAATGCTCGAAGACACTATGGTGCTCCACCTGAGGTACTCACCTACACCAAATGGAATATTCTCCTTCCCTAAATAGAAGTGGGTCTTACAATTTGTAGAAATGAATAGTAGATAAGAACTTGTCCTTCATGATTTTCATCCAATCTTTTGGAACCACACTTGATATGAGGTAGTTTATAATATCAGCATACGAAAGGAGTGAAGCCACGACCAATATTTATCCGTTAGGAAAGGTGTTTGTGATGGGTGTTTCGCTCAGTGGAGGCTCTTGCTGCTCCAATCTAGAGAGGTGATCTGCTACCACATTTTAAACTCCAAGCTTACTTTTGATTTCCAAATCAAACTCTTGGAGGAGAAGGATCCATCTGATTAATTAGGGCTTGACATCCTTCTTCTAATGTAAGTTTCGTATAGTAGAGTGGTTGGTGAAGATGGCGACTTTTGATCCAAGCAGATATGATCCTAACTTTTCATGGGAGAATACCACAACTAGTAATTCTTTCTCCATATCCCAGTAATTTCTCTGAGCTTCATCTAGTGTTTTGCTGGCATAGTGAATGGCGTAGGGTGCCTTGTCTTTCTTTTGTCCGAAAATTGCCCCTACTGCAAAATCTGATGCATCTGTCATGATATCAAAGGGAAAAGACCAATCCACCGGCTGTAGGACTGGAGCATGAGTGATTTGATCCTTCAACTTATTAAATGAAAGGAAAACCTATTCATCGGCATTAAACTCAGTCTCCTTGTATAGTATCTCTGTAAGAAGTCGGGCAATGCGACTGAAAGCACATATGAATCTTCGGTAGAATCCCATATGCCCAGGAATGACCTTACATTCTTAAATGTATGAGGTGGCTCAAGATTGGCAATGGCATCTACCTTTTCTAGGTTGACTTCCATGCCATATTTGGAAATGATTTGACCCAGCATAATCACTTCCATGGCCATGAAGTGGCTCTTTTACCATGATAACACTAGGTTTACTTCATGACATTTTTGAAGTACTCTATCCAAGTGTTGTGTCCTCTTCTCGATTACAGCAAGTTTCTCAAGGTACTACGATCGCTTCTCGATAATGTCAAACTCTGAGAGATCGCTTCCAATGATGCTGAGGTTGGAGATCTCAACTCTCTCTGCCTCACAAGACATTACCATACGTACTTACTTCCGGAGGTTCTGAGGTTGTTTTTGATATGCTTTAGATGAAGAGGGGGCAGCCTCTCCTTCGGTCATTTCCACAAAAATTTGTTAGACTACATTTTCGCCATTGTCAAAATGTGATCCCCAACAAGTTCTGTCGACGACTCGTTGGCTTTCTACATACAGCCCCCTTGAAGAGGTGTTGGACCAAGCCGGTCCTTGGAATTCATGATGGGGGCACTTCTCTTGCATGTCCGTGAATCTCTCACAGGCTTCATGGATGGTCTCGTAGGCACACTGAGGGAAGTTGCTAATCCTGTCTCTCATATGGTTGAGTCGACCGAGAGGATAAAATCTATGTTGGAAGGCGGACTGGATTTCCTCTCATATCATCACAACCTTTCCTAGATGATGGACCATGTAGAGGGCCTTATCTTGTAGACTGGAGGGGAATGCCATCATCTTTACTACATCCAACAGAACGTTGGGGTAGTGGGCAGTACTTTACATGCATCAGAACTACTGTAGGTGAATATATAAATCTTGGACATTGTTCCCGTGAAATGATGGGAGAAGATCATGTAACTAAGGCTTCAACTCAAAGCGGGCATGTACTGATGGAATGAGGATCCACTCGGTCATCTGACTATCTCCAGGGTTATATGTCTCTTTAAGTGTGGGTTTTGGCCTCCCTTGTTATGTCTTTTCCTCATCAGGATCGTTATGAGGTCCATCACCTCCTCTTGCAAGTTTGTCTCCTTCTCCTCCTGCTTGTTAGTTCATGACATCATTCAGCATATCTTGAAATGCAGTTTGTGTCAGGGCTTGCTCGGTCAGTTACTGCCTGGATGGAGGACAGCAACTAAGCATTCACTTGGTTCTTGTCTGGCATCATTTCTTATTCAGGTTGGTGAGGAATCTAACCCTTGTCCTTTCCTTAGGGAGCCATTTCAGGGTTCGAATCCTACGAGATGAATTCTGTGTTGGGATCTAGGACTAGGGCTATCATCTATCTGAAATGTGAAAAATTCCCAATCATACCACTTGCAATTGAATCACAGCTACCAAGATGGATATGAAATTAGGGTTAATTCCAGAGTGTTGTGAATGGAAAAGATGTAGATTGTAATCGACTTTCATTCACAATGGTGAGGGTGGAACAAGAGTGATCTCAATTTATTCAATGATCAATCGGATGGGTAGGAGACAAGGAATATGAAGATCGACCCGTAAAGTCCGGATCGGGTTCTCTGGAATCGCCTCGAATTATTAACGAGGTCGAGTCTATGGAATCGATGTAGGCATCGGTGGGGTCCCAACTGAGCCATCCATGGATCGACATCGTGAATTAAGAAGGAGATCGATGCAGATATAAAGATACAGTAGTCAACGATGAATAAAAAGGAGTGTAAAATAGTATCAAGGTTCAAACTGAGTGGGTGTCAATAGGGTGACACATATGACAAAATTTGCGTAAATGCACAGGACTTGATCTTTAAACCTTCATCAAGATCCATACAAACACAATACAAAATTTGGTTCACCAAATTACGCTATGTGAAGCAGTGAAGGTTCGACAACTTTTAATCTTTTCAGTTTTAGAGTTGTTATTTCAGGCATATATTGTAGTCATTAGCGTGCTAACCCTATATGAGAGAGAGTACTGCCAGAAAAGTATCTCGTACATGTACTCCTCCTTTGTAACCTGTAGTCTGCAATTTTTGAAGTCCTTGTAACCATTCCTAGATCCTTACTCAGCCAAAGAAATAGAGAGAGGAAGCCTAGAGATGAAATCGCTACTTCAGTTATTGCTCACAACGAAATCACCAGTGAGCATGCAAGAATCTACTCGGACGCAAATCGATAAGACAAACACTCCCGTGAAGGCATGGCCTATGCTCAGTACTTCAGAGCATGTCGATGTTCCACACAAGGTTGGATCACCATCATTAACAAGGCCCTACTCGGTCACATATGATAGAAGTGCCATTACTTCGAAAATCTAGGAAATACACAAGGCAGTTTCAGACTGGATTTTTGGCTCTAATCCTTAGCAGGTCATGCCTTGGCCATGGGACGGGTTTTGGTTCCTCCTAATGTACATGAAATCATTAAGGGCTTTATGAATCAAAAGCAATGAAAGTACATTACAAATTTTAATTAAGGTAAAACTTTATTTATCAGTCCCCTTGTTTTAGTTTTTTGGGTTTTCACTTTTTTTGAATCTGTTTTCATACAAGTGCCTATCATTTTTGTAAATTTTCATCTAAGTCCTAGGAGCTCCAAATCATAGGGAGATAATGAAAAAGTCATGCAAGTCTATTTAATGATGGAGATCTCACCATTAAATCTAATGATGCATGTTGAGTTAGAGGACTTATAGTGCTCCCCATGTCTCCACAATTTTGTATGCAAAACATAATTTTTAAACCTATCTACATGGCGGTGTGCAATTGACAAAATCACCCAAAAAAGTAGCTGCTATTAAACGCGAAGAACCATATGCTAGTTAATTAAAGACAAACCCTAGAGTATGATTTTGCAGACATCTCTATGCCCACTACAAAGGGTCCTGCTAGTGTTGTATGATGTCTCTCACGACGTGCGGGTTTGAATTCAAACGACCAACATTTATTAATTTGACTAGATACACACGTAAGAGACTATAGGCGCAGACATTCCTATTAGGGTTTGGACCTAATTACCGAGTCAATTAACCTATGTCTAGGGGCTCCATGCATACAAAAAAAGTAAAAATAAGGTGGAAAACTCAAAACAACAAGAAACAAATGAAAGAAGCTGAGAAAAACAAGGAATTGTGACGAGGCCCCCAAGTGAACAGACACTCGGGCACTAGACCTCATTGTGGAGAGTAGAGTCCATGTCTTTAATTATTACATATTCTAAATTGTCTCTCTCTTATTAACAAATACATCAATAAAATTAATCTAATTCTATGCTAATTTCCTCTCCTTGCTTCCTTTGTAGCTTTTAGGTGGCCACAATGTGAAGACTGTCCTCCTCCAAGCTTAGTTGCATCGCCCCATAAAAAAAACATCCACACAAGGTGGGACCTCGTAACAAAGTCACAAAGAAGGGTGTCTTAGCACAAATAATAAAATTAAATCAAAATGAGCTATATGTGAAGAATAATTGAATAGTCTATATGTAAAATAAATTCAATTATTAATTAAAACAATGAATCAATGAATAAGCAATAATGACTATACAAGAGGTATGACAAAAATAGGATATGCTAATTGCTCACCAACAACGGTGCCATCCAACAAATGAGATTTTAAAGAGGAGTGCACGGTTTCACATACCTCATTTAACCAATAATTAACCCACAATGTATATATAATGCAATGAATCAACAAAAATGTGGTTAACATTTATTATTCTCTAATACAAAATGCATAGCTAGTAAGCAGTAGAGGTCGGACCACATAGAGTAAAACAGGTAGCCTGTGGCTATTTATATAAAACCAAGTAATTTTCTATGTACAGTTATCTTTTTGTGGGTTTAGATTTTTAATTTAAAATTACTTATTTGTATTTAAATTTTTTATTTGATTTTAATTTTTTTATATTTTCTTCTTATATTTTCGTAGTTTCTTTTATTTTTAAATATATAATATAACACATATAAGGCTATATACAATATAAAGAAGTATATTTGTAAAGGCTAATTAATAAAAACAAAATATAGGAAATATTTAATTTGTGGTTTTGTATATTTTTCTAATATCTTAGTGTTTTTATCATTTTTGCTAATTTTTATGAGTTTTCAAGTGAAAAATATCCCAAATTAGAGATTTAATAAATACCGGAAATTGATTTGGATTTTACAAAATAATAAATAAGTTGCAAAATTATCCAATTCAATTTTAATACATAGATATTTATATACATAAAATTATAAAATAGAAAATAATATTTTTAGATTTTCTAATGAATTTTTATATTTTTATAAATATTTTTAGTATTTTTCCATTTATAGGAGTTTTATTTTTCCATTTTTAGTGATTTTTGGTTTGTTGTTAAAACATAGTAAAATAGAAACTATAATGTTTTTCAGATTTTTAGACATGTTCTTATATTTTTCGGTATTTTATACTATTGACATAATAAAAATAAGCTCCTTTCGACTTTTACGAAATGGTTAAAAAGTCCTAAAATGCCAAGCAAATCCATAGAGTGGAAGTACATGGCTAGAGGCACTAAACCCTATTTTTGCGATTTTTTAGAGTACCATAGCTATTTAAACTAAATAAATGAAGTACACAAAAATACATGTCCTAGGAGGGGCATAATTGCAATAAAAATAGACATTAGGGGATCTGATGCAATTTTGCCAAAAATATACAATGTATTTGACATTTTATTAGACTTAAATTAAAGATAAAAAGCCAGAGTGGTGTCCCAGCAATCTGCCCAACTTACATTGGACTACATGTGAGTTGAGCTGGACAAGACCTAAATGCAAATTAAATAAATACAACGACCTTTTTGCAAAATGTCCATTTAATTTTACACTATACTTTCAATTTGCAGGACTAAATAATATATATGGAAAATCCAAGGTTGATATATGCAATTTACCCCATATATGTACGTCATCAGACGATTCTTATTCTTGACTAGGACACGTGGTGCCACCTGGTAGCTTGGTACTTCTTCGATGATCGACGGTGCGGATTAGATCATTGGAGGTGATCTAACGGTTGAGGTGTAGGAGATCAGATGACTAATGAGTGATCTGGAGGGGCACCTCCATCCAACAACTCTGGGTATGTCTCCAAGAACAGGGAAGAATACGAGTATGTACTTCCTTGCTCCTTCGATTCCTCAAGCTCCGAGGTCCCTCGGCGACACTGAGGTGCTCTAAATTTTCCTGATGCCAATCCACGTATGGGGGTTCCACTCGCAATGGTTGGTGGCCGTTGGAGCTCTCTAATGAGGTTAGAGAAGTCGACGGCCCATAGTATCTCCCTTTGATGTAGAATTGAGCCCCCTTAGGTCTTTTGGGCTCCAAGAGCTTCAGGAAGATTCACAAGCACAAATTAGGGGGTCTAGGAGGGTTACTTGGCGGGAATGGGTGGAGTGAAGCATGGTGAAGAGGTTCCGAAGGAAGGCAATGGAGTTGAACCTCATTTCCTATATCTGAGCGGGCTCTGGTGGAACGAAGGTGCGGGAAGCGTAAATAAACGATCGGGGAAGGGAGTGAGGTGGTTGGCAAGTCAAGTAACGATCTTAGGCACGGTGAAGATGTTCACCGGTGCATAGCTCCGGTGAACTAGGAATTGAGTTACTTAAGAAAGATAACTACCCTAATCATTGAACTAATCATAGAAAGGAAATACGGGAAATCTACCTAAAATAAAGAAAAGGTCGCAACTCTTATACCTGAGGGAGTATAGGGAGTAGGCTGTCGGGAGCGCTGTCGTGGACCACCACCTTGTGCTCGCTATGCCATCTCCGAGCGCGGGGAAATCCACAGCTGTCATCTAGATCTCAACATTCACACAAGGAGACTCGGCGAAGCTCGAAAGGGATCAAAATAGAAAGGAGGAAGAGAGGGTTTTATTTATAAACATGGGGTTTTATTTATAAATATGGGCACATACCCTTATTGATCGAATGATTGGGAAGAATGGAGGCTATGTAAAATAAATCTAAAGGACATGTGTGGATGACGGTAGAATCATGATGAAATCCCGTGAAGGGATCGAAGGAGATAGATGGATGATCAAGCACAAAAAAGGATTGAAAAAAAGGAGTAGATACGTGCGTTAAGTTAGATATTCGAGGGAGGTAGTTGACCCGAGGTCTACTCACGACCTGACGTGATTAGTCTACGTCAGGTTGTTATTGGACAAAACTGAAATTTTATTCAAAAACAATTATTTATAAATAGCTAATGATTGTTTTTATTTTTTGTGTATAAAATAAAAATGTTTATTATTTTATCAAGTGTTTTAATATGATTTTTATTATGCTTCTGGTGTTATTTATTAGTAGTTGATTATTAGGGCATATTTATAGGTTTTGTCATCTATGTTTTGACTTTTTTTTGTATATTTTATTTTTATTATTCTATTCTCCAATTTTATATATCTATATATTATTTTTTTATGTATCGGTATACTTTTATTATATTTTTCTTATGTTATTGTATACTTAAATAAATAGGCATATAAACTATATAGGTATACTCAGATATTTTATCTATGTATTATACATATTGATTTATTTTAATGTATGTAATTGTGTTTTATTTTGAATTTATATTTTTAATAGAATATAAATAATATTTACAAGTGTTTAAATTATGAAATAATATATAATAAAGGAATAAAATATACTTATATATATATATATATTTATTATTATAGGTAATTTATCAATATATTTATATAGAGTTATTTTACTTTATGTTTACTTTGTGATTTTATTTTTGTTTTAATATGTCCATGTGTTATAAATATATTTACAAAATTATAAAAATATGAATATTTAAAAATAATAAGGAATGAATAAAATGAATATTTTTCATGTATACGATACAATGAGGGTCCAAAACCTAACTTTCACACTTTTACTCCAAAATTTATGAAGCCACATCCATTAATATCTTATGAAAAATTATATAAAATTAGAAATGATTCTGATACATTTTTTAGTTTTTATTTCGTAGATATTGTTTTGTGAAGTTGGGATTTTGACTTTTATTTTCTATATAAAAAGTACACTGTATATTATTTTTGTAAAAACTTGTTTTTATTTTTTTGTTTAAATTATTATTTACAACTTTCACGTACATAGTTTCTTTATTTGAGGTATAATTAATAAATTGTGAAATGGGTGTCAAAAATGCTTTATTTAATTAATAACGGAATGTATTTTTTGTACTTCTAGTTCTTATCTCCCACTACATTATTCCTTATCGACCAATTTAATTCTTGTCTTGGTCTCAGGGTTTTGGGTCATTAAATATCTTAGATATTTTATTCATTTTCCTTTCTTCTCTTAATTCTATAATTTTGACATTAAAAACCATATAATTTAAACAATAAATACAACAAATGATGAATGCTATTTTGTGCAAATTAATGCTATTTTGTGCAAATTAATGCTATTTAAATGCATTAGCTAGGGCTTTTAAGGCCAAAATGATAGAACAAAGAAGATGAAATAGGTAACATGGATCCTAAAATAGTACAAGCTACATGTTGCACAGGACGAAGAAATACATGATACTTGTCCAATAGTACTCACTCTTATACAGGGTTAGACAATAAGGACTTCTTATAATATTTTTGGAATAATAATAAAAATACCAAGAATAACAATATAACTCTGACGGCTTCACCTCTTTTGCGTTGGTGAACCCAAACACTTTGGTGTATGGCTTGGATCTAGATTAAAGTCAAAGATCATAGTCCCACACACTTGCGCCTTTTATTTTTTACTTCTTGTATCTTTCCTTTTACTTTGCTTATTTGAGCCTTTTCTTATTCTATCCTCATTTTGTTCCTTGTGTATCTTTGTTCTCATTATTCTTCATCCCCACTCCTTTTGTATTTCAAGATATAGGATCTTGAATGGCTTATTCTGGACCAGTTTGGATTTTGTGAAACACTCTCAAGACTCTTCATCTTCTAATAAATCTCCAAAAAAATCAAGATCACTCTTGTCCTGACATTCCTCCTTTGTGGAAGGAGATAGACATGTATCCATATACATTGCCCTAATCCAATAACATTTAGAATTGACCCTAATCCCGAACACTTATCTACATCCGCACAAGATTAAAGACTAATCAGGATTCATTCCATCATGTAGATCTATAGGTCTAATTTATAGATGGCTCCACCAAAAGATAAGGCACACCAAGTCAAGTAGAATGAAGTCAATGCTTAAATGTTCACTAATATACATGCAATCTAAACACAACTGGCTGCAATGGCTGAAGCTTAGGCTACCTTCTAGGTGATGTTATTAGAACTAAGGAGAGATCAAATGAATATAGGAGGAGGAGGAGGAGGAGAAGAAGAAGAAGAAGAAGAAGAAGCACATGCAGATGGACCCCATGGAGGGAAAGATGAGGAAAGAAGAGAGGCTCCCAATTTTACTTTGAAAGAGACTTTTATTCCTAGTGCTGGCCAGATCACTGAGTGGATCCATATTCCACCGATTCATAAACATTTTGAGCTCAAGAAACAACACTTGTCTGTTCTTCCATGGTTCCACAGAACACAAATAAGGAACCCTACGTCCATCTCTAGCAATTTGGTCGCATCTGCGATACTACTCACTACACTAACTTCACGTTAGGTGTAGATACGATGGCTGCCTTTCCCTTTAGAATTCAGGAAAAGGCTTTATATTGGATCAATCATTTTGTGAAGGTAGTGACAAACTAGGAGGAGCTCAAGTCAGCATTCATTCAGAAGTATTACCCTCTTGGTCATTTGAACCAGATGCATGCTTGCATCTCGAATTTCTCCCAAGGTTTGCACGAGTTCATTTAGAAAACATGGGAGAGATTCGAAGATTTATAAGAGAAGTGCCCCACCAGGACATACCTAAGACCATCCTGTCCAACACTTCTTTAGGGGACTTAGCCAGAAAAGCCAGAGGGTGATTGATGCTTCATGTGGGTGATTTTACTTCGATAAAGATGAAGATGTTGTCTGGTAGATTTTCAATAAATGGTCAAAGGATAGGTTGATGTGTATTCATCATGTGCTTATCATAAGCAACCCCGAATCCACCACCATCTCATCAACATTGGAACATCCCATGATGTGGACATGGATTAGAGCTCTAAATTGAGTTTCATATGAAGCCACCTATCCAAGGTAGACATCATTGAGAAACGATTGCATGACCTCGAGAAGCTAGCTGTGATCGAACAAAGAATGAAGAATTTTGAAAATTTTGACCAGATCACCAAGCATATGGAACTCTTGGTCAGTACGATCAACACCTTACAGTCTATGAGTTCATCAACTACAACACCTACCGAGTTGAAGAAATCACCATCATTGTAGAGTCAAGGGCAACCATCATCCATCCGGCATGTATATCACATGAAAACACCTGATTGGGCACCACCGTCACTATAGCTACAATAGAAGATGATTTTATATCACCCTGGTGTAAAGTGGTTGCTCCCAACTCCACCACAAATTCAGGAGGTGAACGACATGTAGAGAAATTAGGCGTAACTTACTCATCCTAGTAAACATCAACAAGGTTAGCACCATGCCATTCGGTCGTACCACCAGTCCAAGGTGGGACATTTGTCATGGTCAACCTCGATTACATCAATCTTCGGCATAGGCAAACACTTGGAGACCATCATATCAGTTGTCGGTGTATCACCATCGGCAATTGTATCGCCACTACCCATCTGCTCAGTACAGCCAATATCCCCCTCCTCTTCATTATTATCGGCACGAGTATTCTCCTGAATATTATTCATAGAATATCCAGTCATAGCCTTGACAACATCACTATAAATCTCAGCGTGGTCACCACGTTGAATCCTCTGAGGTTGCTTCAATAAACCTTGCCATAGACTATTTATCTTAATTAGTGAATAGCCTTACATAAATGAGCAAGAAACTTTATTAGTTAACTACCACCAATATTATAATACCAGTGCAAGTCGAGGCCAACCCCAACAACCTCAAGCATAAAGAGTAGGTAGCATATGATATTTCATACAATCTCGAGAAGTCAGATATCAATGATTTTGTTATGTTATCTAATTTTGTGACTATCCGGAGCGGCGGGACCATGCAGTCACTTGCTGCGACAAAGGAAAAGAATAACACCTAGTAGAGAGTTATCATTTTCTGCTCCAACCGATCCTCCAATAAAGCCGAGTGAGAAAGAAGAAGAGAGGGGGTCACTTGCAAAATCACAAAAAATGAAGAAAAAAATATACCAAAAAGAAAATAAGAGACAAGGCTGCTCCAAGAAAGCCAAGGAGATTCCAACACCAACAACAGACCCTATACCCATTGATGAAGTTGAAGATCCTGTATTTAGCTTTGCTCATATTTTTTATTACCGCATACACTCTAGTCAATCATTTGTGAAAAACAATTCAATTGTAAATAAGAACAATTCTTTCACTTTATAAATATTTCTTTTCATGATGCAATGAAAATTTAAAAAAAAGAATAGAAAATTGAAAAATGTGTCACATGATGCAATAATTGTTGAGATTCTTTAGAATATCTTACTTGAGATGCCTTTAATAAAAGCCATGGCATACACGCCTTCTATGAATAAAGTACTGAAAGAGGCACATACGTCAAAGCATCAGCCTTGCAAGAATAGACACAACAGAACAAAGAAACACATCTTGACCATGGCTACAGTTAATAAGATCAGTGACCTCCCAACAAAGAAGAAAGTTAAGGGATCACCTCTAATCAGAAGTGGGATATTTGATCAGTTTTTTGGGCTAACTTTGCTTGATAGTAGTTCTTCAATAAACCTTCTACCCTTATCATTGGTTAAATAATTTGGGTTGGGTCTTCCTAAACCCACACGTATGATCCTCCAGTTTACTTATTGATCTATTAAAAGACCCGGAGATTTATTGGAGGATGTTATCTTAATAGTACATGGCATGAAATTCTCACTGGGTGTCATTGTCCGGAACATTGATTCCCCGGAACCATTACTTAAGACCCCTATTATTGGTCGACCATTCCTTCGAATAACTTAAGAGGTAGTTGATTAGGGGTATGGAAAGATTGTGTTTCGCTCTTGTAGTAAAAAGATAATAATGGACATGATCACCAAGTCGAAAGATATAGAGATCACATCTGAGAGAAGTAGGGCGGTACATCTATCGAAGACTATGGTGTTATTGAGAAAATTAGAGATCCAAGCATTTCTTTGAATGGCATCTTGATAAAGAAAATCCTATTCCCATAGGAGGACCTATAAAGCAAAGTTCACAATTGCTTCTTATAGACAGGGAGATTTATTCATAACGAAGTAATCAAGCTACTCAAAGAATATTAATGTCAAACTGAACTAGAAGGGATCATTGAAGATATGTTCTCTACTTTAATGTCTGAGACAAGAGTGACACGGGTGGACAACACTGTCTTACAATAAGCAATACATTCACCTACCAGTTCAGTTTCAGAAGTGTCGGAGAAGCTGACTCAAAATTTACCTGAATTAAAATAGCTTCTAGCATATCTTAAGTACGTGTTCCTTACGGTAAGCCGAATATGTAACTGGTCATCATTAGTATCATATTGACCATCGATCAAAAATTTCACTTGCTAGAAATTCTAGAGAAAAATCATAAGGTTCTTATTTGGAATGTTAACGATCTCCGAGGGATAAAATCTGGTCTTGTGTTCGGATCATATCGACTTAGATGATGATTATAAACCAACCCTCGAGTTCCCTAGAAGGTTAAACCCTAATCTTTAGGACGTCGTCAAGAAATAGATAACGAAATGGTGTCAAGGTGGCTTTATTTGCCCCTTATCTGACTTGAAATGAGTTGACATATTACACATAGTTCCAAAGAAGTGAGCAATTAATGTGGCCACAAATGATCATGGAGAGGAGATCTCTTCCTGAGTACCCACTTCATGGCATCTATGCATTGATTACGGACTCTTGAATTCAATAACCAAGAAGGAACACTTTCCTATGCCTTTTATGGATCAAGTACTAGAAAGATTGGTATGGAAAGAGTTCTTTTGCTTCTTGGATGGGTACTCTGGGTGCAACCAAGTGGCAATAGCTCCTGAAGATCAAGAGAAAACCACTATCACATGTTCATTTGGCACCTATGCTTTTAAGATGATGCCTTTTGGATTATGTGACATGCCCAATACATTCTAGAGGTGCATGTTGGCTATTTTTGTCGACATGGTGGGTAGTTTCCTTGAGGTTTTCATATACATTTTCTTGGTCTATGGTTATAGTTTTGATCTTGCTTGCACACCTAGACTGAGTACTTATGAGATGTCATGAAGTCATTTTGGTTCTATCAAGTGAAAAGAGTCATTTCATGGTTACTGAAGGAAGTGTGTTGGTTCATGTCGTCCCCAAGAGAGGTGTGGAGCTCAACCCGACGAAGGCAGATGTGATTGAGAAACTTGTCCCACCTCGAACAACGAAGAATGTGAGTCATTTCTAGGCATATTGGTTTCTACAAAAGATTCATTGAGGGCTTCAGCAAAATTGTTCGACCTCTCACAAAGCTTCTAGGCAAGGAAACTAACTATATTATTGATCAGAATGTTCTCCAAGCCGTTACTCACCTGAAAGAGCATGCCATTCAAGCACCTGTTCTACAGCCACCCAATTAGTCTCTTCCATTTGAGATCATGATAGATGATGAATCCCGATTCATCATTCTTTATTCTATCATTTTGGCCTTAAAAACCCCAGCAAATGCATGTAAATAACATCAATTTGTACATATTAGCATTCATTATTTATTGTATTTATTGTACATAAAATAAGGATTTTAATGCCAAAATTATAAAATAAAGAGAAGAAAAGAAAAAGGAATAAAATATTGCAAATATTTTATGACCCTAACCCCGAGACCAAGTCCAGAATGGAATTGGTCAACAAGGAATAAAGTAGGGGGAGATAAGGGCCAAAATACAATAAATACCCCAATTTATTTATTCATTCATTTATGCATTTTTGATACCTATTTTGTATATAACTATTTATTCATCAAATAAAAAACTTTTGTACATGAAAGTTGTAGATAATAATGTAAATAAAAATACAAAATTGAGTTTGTGTAAAAATGATGCATAGTGTACATTTTATACACAGAATAAAAAGCCAGAATCTCAACTTCGCAGACCCATATCTTGCAAATAAAAACTCAAAATCCACCAAACTCACCTTTAATTGTATATATCTTTCCAAGAACTATTTAATAAAATTGGTTTCATAATTTTTGGAGTCCATCTGTGAAAGTTAGGTTTTTGACCTTCATTGTACAGTCTACCCGAATAAAATATTCATTATATTCATTATTCATCATTTTTATAAATTTATATTTTTAGAATTTTGTAAATAATATATCTAATACGTGTACATATTGAAATTAGAATAAAACCAAAAAGAATTTGTAAAATAAAATAAGTTTATGTAACATATAGGCAAAATACCTATGTTACCTATGTATAGAAATAAAAGGGGATCTCTTTCTTTTATTCTTTATTCGGTTATATTTTTATAATACTGTAAATATTAGATATAATTTATTAAAAATATAAATCCAAAAAAACCCACTAAAATTCAATAAATAAATAAAATGTATATATAATATATGTAAAATAACTATAAGTATACCTACATATTACATAGACCTATTTATTTAAAAATGTTAATAAACCCATAAAAATTAAATAAAAATATACTTATACTCACAAAAATAAGTTATAAATAAATAAATTAAGAAAATAAAATAATATAATAAAAATACACAAAATAAAAATAAATACATGTAAATACACTTATAAATACATCGTTAAAATAAATTCATAATAAAACACATCAAAAAAATAAATAAAAATCATAAATAAATAATAACTTAATTAATAAACATTTTTTATTTTATAATCAAAATTAAATAAGGTCATTTATTATGACTAAATAATGAGTCAAGTTTGTGCAAACGTGGACCAATAGAATTCCAGCATTCGTTGACCTCGGTCAACTCAGCCCCCGGCCTCACCAGCCCGTCAAATCTGTCATACATTGCGTTTTCTCGAAATTTTCTCGATCGACCCGTCGCTCCAATGACATCGGTCCCTTCACGGATATTACTCCCAAAACAACCCTTATACACTCCGATGGCTTGTTTCCCTTGTATATAACTTCGATTTCTTATTTTTGGCCGGTCAATAAGGGCTCCCATTATGTTCATAAATAATTTCAGCCTCCAGCCCGTCAAATCTGTCAAACCCCCCGTCTTCTCCCATTTTTCCCGGGTGCCTCGTCCATCGATCGCCTTTGCGTCCTTCACAAGAAATGTTCCTGGCATATTGTACATCCACGCCCAAGTCTTGTTTCCCTTGTATATATTATTGATTCCTTATTATTTTCCAGTCAATAAAGGGCGCATACACATGTTTATAAATAAGTTCCCCCTCCTCCTTGGTCGAATTTGGCCAACTTACTTCCCCTATAACACCTTGAATCCGGTCCTAGACGAGCCATTGTGACAGGAGGAGCTCCATAGCACCGTGAATCGGCCGGAGGAGGAAGAAATTTTGTCGCGGCGGAGCTCCGACGTCCGTCTTGCTCCCTGGAGGCCCCCAGATATAAGAGCTGCGCATTTACTCATTTTAGTTAGAATTTTATGTTAGCTTTTTATTCGTGCATTTAGATTAGTGTTTAATTCTTAGGTGTAGCGTAAAATCGATTACCCGAAGTTCGCCAGAGCTCCGCTCCAGCGAGCATTTCACGGTACCCCCGACGTTTTTCGACGACCCTCTCGCCTCCATTTCCCTACCTTTTCATTTTACCATGCCCCAAGCACCTTCACTCACCCAGATCTTCACCGGATCTAGAGATCAGATCTCCATCCCCCACACGTCGTCGGAGATCTTTGCCCGAAGCCCCCCTCCATCCATTTTCTGTTCTAAAGGGACGAGGCAGTTTGCCCCCATCCCTTGTTTCATTCTGTGCAGGTACAAGGTGCTTTGAGGCGTGACGAAACTGAACGACGAAAGAACAACGCGGTGTGTACCACCCTATACTTAGGACAAGGTATGTCCTAAGTGTAGACACAAAGATATGGCGATATATCTAGGGCACACATAACATGCGGGAGAAAGAATAAACAAGGCACACATATATACAAGTGGTGAAGAACTGGTGGAGTACAAGACGTATCTGACAAGTGAATACCGTACTCTCGTCATTGCCTCCCTGTGAGAACAGTGATGCAGTCAGAAGGTGAAAAGACACCCGGATGTGCAGTCAGGTGGGTGTCAGCTACCGGGGAAATTAGATCAGAAGTAAAGCGGGGACTGATATCATGAAGCAGTTAATCGGCTCGTAGGGTCAACAAGAGGAAATAGAGCCGATACTATAAGACCGAGAGGAAGAAGGAACAGTACAGATTCCTCCGGTCAATTAGAGTCTCAGGAAGATATGGAAAAGTAAGGAACAATAGACATCGAGGCATTCGGTAGTCATCAGGTCGGAAGATCACGGGAGACACAACGAATACCATAAGTCATGGCTCAACCCTACGAGGGTCGTCAAGGTGAGCAGGCTCAAAGGAGCTGGGAATCAGACCCTAATCAGAAGACTTGGTCTAGTGATCCGCAGATCGGATTCACAATCAAAAAGGGGACCAAGTACACAACTACGAAGACTCGGCTTCGTTATCCAATAGACAGGAGACACCAGAAATGAAACTGAGTCCCTAGAAAATGATGTACCCTCCCACAGATAACCCTCGGGGAGTAGTACATGCTAATCAGTGAATAATCAGAAAAAGACTCGACCTTGCAAGGATCATCAAGGCGAGCGGACGCAAAGGCGTCAGTGATCCATCAGACGGATCATCAGTATCAGTCTCGGTAGGCGACATATCGGCTACCAGCAGAAGATACCGGATAATCTAAAGAATGTGGCAGCGTCCCGCAGACAACCCTCGGGGAACGTGCTGCCAGCTAGGCATGGAAAGATCAGATATCAATAGCTCAACCTTGCGAGGACCGTCAAGGCGAGCGGACTCAAAGGAGTCTAAACAAATGGGTCCCATGATCCACTGATCGAGTATGCAACTCAGGATGGGACCAAAATCATATATATCAAACGACCCGATTCCGTGTTTTGCAGATCGGAAACACAATCAGCAAGGGGAATCGAGCGTAAAGAGAGTGTCACATTCTCCCGCAGATAGTCCTCGGGGAGTAATGCAAACTAAGCAGTGAAGTCTCAGACCGTGTCTCTACCTTGCGAGGGTCGTCAAGGTTAGAGAAGGCTCAAAGGATCCGGATCCATCAGACGGACCTACATAGTGGCCTCAGTAGTCGACACGTCGACTACCAATAGAGGAGACCAATCAGATCGAAAATGTGTCGTAGTCTCCTACAGATAACCCTCGGGGAGCTACGGTCTAGTCAAGGAATAATCAGAAAAGATCTCATCCTTGCGAGGACCGTCAAGGAGAGCGGACTCAAAGGAGTCTGAGCGAGTCGGTCTCATGCCCCAACAGATTAGGCACATAATCAGAAAGGGATACCGAGTGCACAAATCAGATAACCGGCTTCGTGCTCTAATAGACAGGAGGCACCAGAAATGAGTGAAGCCGATCGTAAAGAAAGTGTCACATCCTTCCGCAGATAGTCCTCGGGAAGTGATGTGAGCTACACAGTGAATAATCAGAGTACAACTCATCCTTGCGAGGGTTGTCAAGGAGAGAAAGAGGCTCAAAGGAGCCGGATCCATCAGACAGATCCACAGAGAGTCTGGTCTCGACAGACGGCAGACCGTCTATCAGCGGAAGAGACCAGAGTGGGCTATAATGTGTCATAGCCTCTCGCAGATAACCCTCGGAGAGCTATGAACTAGGAAATGAGCAAATGGAATATCAAGGCTCATCCTTGCGAGGACCATCAAGGAGAGCCATCAGACAGTTGGCCCCATGTGCCGACAGATCGGGCATACAATCACAGAGGGAGGCCAGTCAAGCATATCATCTGACTCGGTTCCGGGTCCCATCAAAATGGCGACCCAAGCAGTGGATGAAACCGTAGTCCTAGAAATTGTCGCATTCTCCCGCAGATAGTCCTCGGGGAGGAATGCGAGCTAGATCAATGTAGGTCATGGGAATGCTGGCATAGAGTCTCAGGTCCTCGAAATAATGTGAATCCATCAATCTACCGGAGGACATAAGATCAAGTGGAGGGACAAAAGAGCATTTCCTCAATCATAATGCAATCCCTCGAAGTCAATCCAATCAGCTGAGATGGCACGAAAGATAAGCATGAATCCTCAAAGTGCCATAGGTGGATAAGAGAATCAAGAGATCGGGTATGGGTCAATCACGAAGAAGAGAGATCATGTGGGTTCCAATCATCGCCATCGTGAAGCATATATCAAGATAGTCCATCCCAAAATCCAAATCAAGACGGGATGAAACCTCAAAATAGATAGATCAATAGAAACATCATGATATCATCCTCAAATCGGTGAAATAGGTCACATCCTCAATCCGATGTGCGAGATCAAAATATCCCAATAAATAATCACACCTAATGATCGTGCATCATAAAAAATCCTCAATAATCTCCTATGCGTGTATCCAAAGTCAAATCCACCAAGAGTAGTATATCAATCTCAGCATCCTCAACATCATTGGCCCGTCTTACACAAATAATCAGAGTAATCATACAATCCTCGATGCAGGCCTCATCGAAATGCACAACATTCCCGGGTAAAGGAAGAGGTGATACGGGGAACACGAGGAAGGTAGATATGAAGGGTAACATAATGGAGTGGAGAAGCTGATTGAGCTATGTGCACCAATATCACGAGTGGTAGAAGAGTGACACAGACGGGACGAGGAGGGTGGGCGATAAGAGGGAAACGAAGGACTTGGCGAAGAAATCATTGAGCTCAAGCGCCAATATCACGACTCGATGCAGATGAGGAGATATATGTATAAGAGAGGTAGAGAAACTCAAAGATGAAAAATGCATGACTCACACGATGGGACCAACTACTCTAATAATGGGTGAGAAACACAACGGACTCCAAGTCACATTCAATACACAAGGCAAACCGCCGATTCACCTACTCGACACAGTGAAGACCACCAGATGACGGTCATTTATCTTTTCCGTTTTAGAGTTAGGTGAGAATCACAGAGTTGTACAAACACTTAGGAGGCTTGATAGGATTTGGGCTCTACTCCTTAGTGTGTGCATGGGCACTTAAAACACATCCAATGAGGGGGGTTGCTCTCCCCAAGACAAAGAAGTCCATTATGTTTTATTTTTCGGTCCAATAGAGTTAGCAGTCTCAATTTTATTTAGGTTATCACTTTTTTGGGTATTTTCAATGCACGTGCCTATTGAGGTTCCAATTTCCATTAAGCATCCTAAGTGGCAAAAATAGAGGGAGAAGGTTGGAAAAGCCATGCAAGTCGGAAATCGATGATGCATGCTAAGTAAGAAGACTTACAACGCTTCCCAGCTCTCTCCATGCGGGATGCAGAACAGAATTGAAACCTATGCTATGTGCAAATGCAAGCCGAAGAAATCGCCCTAGGATAGTAACTGCTATTATCGTGAAGCACCACAAGTCGGTCATTGATCCTTAACCTAAGAGTCCGGTCTTGGCTTACCCCTCCTCTTCTCGACACACTCGAGTTCATGAGTAGCGCTTGATGGGGCCTGCTTACGGCACACGAGTTAAGAGATAAATGAACAGACTGTTTAAATTTGACTAGTTCCAAAACGCACTATAGGTACATGAAGATATATTAGGGTGTTTGGACCTAATCTACTCGATCAAGCAATTCCTAAGCTAGGGATCATTCACACAAAATAATAAAAAATAAAATATAAAAAGCGTCAAAAACATTGAGGCTCCCAAGGGAACAATCCCTCGCCAATGGACCTCGGGAGTCGGAGTGTCTGAAAGTCCTGAATTATTACATGTCAAGTGTCACTCTCTCACATAAATATACATAATAAAATAAAATGCATAGAAATGTAGACTGTCTTCAAAAATTCTCCTTCGTTTGCCTTCAATGCTCTCTCCTGTTGGCTGGTGTAGAAGAGCCAACACCTCCTCGCTTGGGTGCATTGGTCCTCCTGGGAGGTCCTCCTTCGCTTGGCGGTCCCTCGCATCAAAGACAAATAAAGGAGATGGGTCAGAACAGTCAATCAATATTGTCAAGAAGTAATCAAATAAATAATAAAATAGGGACTGGACATGAGCAAAGAATTAAATAAATAAATGAACAACCATACAAAATCCGTTGCCACCCCGGCAACGGCACCATTTGATGACGTGGGAATACGTCGAGGTCGTGTCTTTCCACAAGGCGGATCGAAAGTCGCTGAGTTGACCTCAGACAGAATCCCAAATCAATCAACAATTAACCCACAATGAAATATATGTAATTAAATAAAAATTGTGGAGTTAAAATTTATTATAACTCTACATGTAAATGTGTATAGGTGTAAGCACAAGTAGAGGTCGAACACTGGGAGGCGAATGATTGAGTGTGAAATTGGTTGCGCAGTTATTCAATTCTTGGTTCAAGACCAATTTTTTATTGTTTTTGTGGGTTTTTAATTTTATATATTTTTTATTTTATTTTTGGTTTTGTGATTTTTATTTTTTTTACATTATATATTTTTTTATATTTTCTTTTCATATTTTGAATTATATAATATAGATATATATATAAAGATATGTATAAGAGGAGAGAGAAAGAAGTAACATAATAATAGATGTATATATATATATACTCAAAATGTATTACATATAATATTTTTTTATATTTTTATATTTTTTTGTTATTTTTTTCTGGAATTTTTCTAATTTTTATGTATTTTTAATTTAAAAATGTCCCTCATATGGAACTAATTAAATAGGCCGAAACTAATTTGGGTTTTTTTTACAAATATAAAATAAGTCCAAAAATAGCCTAAATTAATTTTTATGATGTAAATAATAATATATAGATAATTATAAAATAAGGCAACATATTTTTGGTGTTTTTCAAAGGCTTTTATATTTTTTTAGGATTTTGGTGCTTCTTGAAATTTTTTATTTTTCTTTTTCTATTTTTAGAGTTTCTAGTTTTCTGGACTCAATATATATATAAATATACCATATATAATTTTTTTGGAATTTTTCAAAATGTTTTTATATTTTTTTGTTTCTTGTAAATTAAACAGTACAAAAATGGCTTCTTTTTCATTTTTAATAATTAGGTTATATGCAAAAAATGCAAAATGGATATGTGGCGTGAAAGTACATAGCATGGAGCATCTGACCTAATTTTTCTGTATTTGTTGGAGCTAAGTAGCTATTTTTAATAAATATATAAAAGGCACACAAATAAAACAGCCTGGCAGGGGCATTTTTGTAAATAACATTAACTACAAGTGGCTTTGTGCAAAAATACCAACATAAATAAACATTTATTTAAATTTTTAAAACTATTTTACTATTAGCAAAAGACGCTAGGGTATATCTGCAAAATTCACGTGCCTCACGTGGGGACTGCACTTGAGGCGCGGGAAGGACCTAATTGCAATTACATGAAAGCTCAGGATCCTTTGGCAAAATTTACAATTTATTTTACAACGCGATATTTATTTTACAAAATTACAAATTAATTACAAAAATGCGGGGGTATGAGTACGAAAATTACCCCCAAAGGCGCTTGATCCAACGGCTGATACGCATGACTTATCCACGTGGCGCCCCCACATTTGCCGATGCCGCTTCGACGATGGGTGGTGAAGATTAGATCATACAAGATGATATGACGGTGAAGGTTGCACTCCATCGGACGGCTCAGCTTCCTCCTGAGACTCCTCCTTCATCCGACGGCGGGGAGGGCATCTGGAAGAACAGGGAGGAAGGTTCGCCTGGGCGAACTTCCTCCGGTGATTTCTCCCTCCCCCACCGCTCTTTGCTGCTCCCAAGGATCCCAACACATCGCAGGTGCTTCCATCTAACCGCAGGAGGCCTCAGATTGGCCAGGAGGTCACCGGAGCGCCGCCACCAGGTCGATGTCGAGATGGCGCTCCTGGTACCTCCGACGAGCATCGAAGAACACCTCCAGGTGCCTCAAAGCACCTTGTACCTGCACAGAAAGAAACAAGGGACGGGGGCAAACTGCCTAATCCCGTTAGAGCTGAAAATGGATGGAGGGGGGCTTCGGGTGAAGATCTCCGACGACGGGTGGGGGATGGACATCTGATCTCCAGATCCGGTGAAGATCGGGGTGGGTGAAGGTGCTTGGGGCGTGGGGAAAATGAAAAGGTAGGAAATTTTTATGGAGGCAAGAGGGTGGTCGGAAAACGTCGAGGGTATCGTGAAATGCTCGCCGAAGCAGAGCTCCTACGAACTTCGGGTAATCGATTTTACGCTACAATACAAATAACTATGTTACCTATGTTACCTATGTATTATATGTAACACATAGGCAAAATACCTATGTTACCTATGTATATAAATAAAAGGGGATTTCATTCTTTTATTCTTTATTCAGTTATATTTTTATAATACTGTAAATATTAGATATAATTTATTAAAAATATAAATCCAAAATAAAAAAACCAAGAAAATACATTAAATAAATAAAATGTATATATAATATACGTAAAATACCTATAAGTATACCTAATATTACATAGACCTATTTATTTAAAAATGTAAATAAACTCATAAAAATTAAATAAAAATATATTTATACTCATAAAAATAAGTTATAAATAAATAAAATAAGAAAATAAAATAATAAAATAAAAATACACAAAATAAAAATAAATACATGTAAATACACTTGTAAATACATCGTTAAAATAAATTCATAATAAAACACATCAAAAAATAAATAAAAATAATAAATAAATAATACATTAATTAATAAACATTTTTTATTTTATAATCAAAATTAAATAAGGTCATTTATTATGACTAAATAATGAGTCAAATTTCTGTCAAACATTGCGTTGACCTCGGTCAACTCAGCCCCCAGCCTCACTAGCCCGTCAAATCTGTCAGACATTGTGTTTTCTCCAAATTTTCCCGATCGACCCATCACTCCAATGACATTGGTCCCTTCACGGATATTACTCCCAAAACAATCCTTATACACTCCCATGGCTTGTTTCCCTTGTATATAACTTCGATTTCTTATTTTTGGCCGGTCAATAAGGGCTCCCATTATGTTCAAAAAATTTTTCAGCCTCCAGCCCGTCAAATCTATCAAACCCCCGTCATCTCCCATTTTTCCCGAGTGCCCCGTCCATCGATCGCCTTTGCGTCCTTCACAAGAAATGTTCTTGGCATATTGTACATCCACGCCCAAGGCTTGTTTCCCTTGTATATATCACCGATTCCTTATTATTTGCCGGGCAATAAGGGCGCATACACATGTTTATAAATAAGTTCCCCCTCCTCCTTGGTCGAATTTGGCCAACTTACTTCCCCAAAACACCTTGAATCCGGTCCTAGACGAGCCCTTGTGACAGGAGGAGATCCATAGCACCGTGAATCGGCCGGAGGAGGAAGAAATTTTGTCACGGCGGAGCTCCGGCGTCAGTCCTGCTCCCTGGAGGCCCCCAGGTATAAGAGTTGCGCATTTACTCATTTTAGTTAGAATTTTATGTTAGCTTTTATTCATGCATTTAGATTAGTGTTTAATTCTTAGGTGTAGCGTAAAATCGATTACCCGAAGTTTGTCGGAGCTCCGCTCCGGCGAGCATTTCACGGTACCCCCAACGTTTTCCGACCACCCTCTCACCTCCATTTTCCTACCTTTTCATTTTCCCACGCCCCAAGCACCTTTACTCACCTAGATCTTCACCGGATCTGGAGATCAGATCTCCATCCCCCACCCGTCGCGGAGATCTTCGCCCGAAGCCCCCCTCCATCCATTTTCAGTTCTAATGGGACGAGGCAGTTTGCCCCCGTCCTTTGTTTCATTCTGTGCATGTACAAGGTGCTTTGAGGCACCTGGAGGTATTCTTCGACGCTCGTCGGAGGTACCTGGAGTGGCATCTCGACATCGACCTGGTGGCGGCGCTCCGGTGACCTCCTGACCAATCTGAGGCCTCCTACGGTTAACTGGAAGCATCTGCGACGTGTTGGGATCCTTGGGAGCAGCAAAGGGCGGCGGGGGAGGGAGAAATCGTCGGAGGAAGTTCGCCCAGGCGAACCTTCCTCCCTGTTTTTCCATATGCCCTCCCCGCCGTCGGGTGAAGGAGGAGTCTCAGGAGGAAGCTCATCCGTCCGATGGAGCGAAGCTTTCACCGTCATATCATCTCGTAAGATCTAATCTTCACCGCCCATCGTCGAAGCGACATCGGCAAACGTGGGGGCGCCACGTGGATAAGTCACGCGTATCAGCTGTTGGATCAAGCGCCTTTGGGGGTAATTTTCATACTCATACCCCCAAATTTTTGTAATTAATTTGTAATTTTGTAAAATAAATATCGCGTTGTAAAATAAATTGTAAATTTTGCCAAAGGATCCCTGAGCTTTCATGTAATTGCAATTAGGTCCTTCTGTGCCTCACGTGCAGTCCCATGTGAGGCGCGTGAATTTTGCAGATATACCTCGGCGTCTTTTGTTGATTGTAAAATAGTTTTAAAAATTTAAATAAATGTTTATTTATGTTGGTATTTTTGCACAGAGCCCCCTGTAGTTAATTTTATTTGCAAAAATGTCCCTGCTAGGCTGTTTTATTTTTATACCTTTTATGTATTTATTAAAAATAGCTACTTAACTCCAACAAATCCACAAAAATTAGGTCAGATGCTCCATGCTATGTAATTTCACGCCACATGTCCATTTTGCATTTTTTTGCATATAACCTAATTATTAAAAATGAAAAAGGAGGCACTTTTGTACTGTTTAATTTACAAAATAAAAAAAATATAAAACATTTTGAAAAATTCCAAAAAAATTATATATGGTATATTTATATATATTGAGTCCAGAAAATGAAAAACCCTAAAAATAGAAAAAGAAAATATAAAAAATTCAAGAAGCTCCAAAATCCTAAAAAAATATAAAAACACTTAAAAAACACAAAAAAATATGTTTTCTTATTTTATAATTATCTATATATTAGTATTTACATATTAAAAATTAATTTGTGCTATTTTTGGACTTATTTTATATTTTAAAAAAAACCAAATTAGTTTCGGCCTATTTAATTAGTTCCATATGAGGGACATTTTTGAATTAAAAATACATAAAAATTAGAAAAATTTCAGAAAAAAATAACAAAAAAATATAAAAATATAAAAAACTATATGTAATACATTTTGAGTATATATATATATATACTGGTTGTATATAATATGTATATACTTCATCCATAACTCGTACTTTCGTATAATTATTAATAAATATGGCTAAAAATATGATATAATTCATTAAGTAATAATGCTTCTTATTCCTCAGATTCTTTTTGTATATACTGATTAATAAATCAGGTTAAAAATAGTTTTGCAAAATGATTTGAAGAATGGTGTGAACTGTTTGGAAAACTTTTTGTGAAATATTTTCAACCTTTGAAAAAACATTTTGATTGCAGAAATTCTTTTATTTGTGTGAAATAAAGGATTTGAAAATCTATTTGCAAAAGATTTGGAAATGTTTGTAAAAGTATTTTGAAAATGTATATATAGTGTTTGCAAAATCCTTGCAAAATAGCTTTCAAATGTTTGTAAATATTTGCAAAAATTATTTTGTACTATAGTTTTCAAAATAATTTTCAAATAATTTTGAGGAATAAAAAGCATCATAATAAAATAAATAAAAATAAATGAAAAATACATAAAATTCTTTATCAATTGTATATACACCTAAATAAATCACTTGGTTAAAACCTATAAATCCTTCATTCTTTGTAAATAAAACAGCACGCCCATGTAAATAGTTGTACATATTTTATATTTTGAGTGCCAAAATTCTTTTATTTGTAAATTCTTTGTGTAAAAATTCCTCTCTTTGTTTTCAAATTCTTTGAAAATTGCATTATTCTTTGCATATTTGTAAATAGCATTTGCATAGCAGACATATATTTTTATTGAGCTTGATGATTGAACTAGTCCAATAAAGTCGAAGATTGGAGCTTGGTTAGACCTTACCGCACCTAACCGTACTGGAACCTTATGGGAACGAGGTTTAAGGTACTTCAAGTCTATTCAGACTTAATTCTTTGAGAAATCAGGACTGGGTTCAAGTCACCTCAGTTGACTAACTAGAACTTTTCGAAACACACGCATGACTCTTGTCGGCCGTGACCTAACTTGGACACTTGCACCTTTCACTTGGCTCAACTCAGCTGGAGTGGTGAGGGGGTTTGATTTGCCAGTCTGAGACGCACGCGGGTGGAAACATTCGTCCTCGTCTAGGGAGGGAAGTGCACCTCAACTTGGTCTAGTTTCAATGAAGTCGAATGATAGGAGAGTGTAGGTTGCAATAAAGCTTCAAAAGAGGGATAGTCTTATGGCTCAAGAGGAAAACGTCCTTATGTAAATGCTGCTGTAAATAGTATGTTGAAAAAAAACTCCAAACAAGTGGACATGCTTGTAAATAAAAATAAAAGTGCCTGTCGGAGTATGTATATGTTGTATAGAAAATAAGCAAGCTTTAGCATCAAAGTTATACCATGTGAGCTTGCAGCTGGATGACTTGACTACACTGGTCTTGCATCCCAAGATAGGTATCTACACTGGCTACCGTCCATTCTCTTCTTCACCTCCTCCTCTTGAGTTGGATGCCACTTGAACTTAGAAGGGAATACCCCGCTCCTCGACGATAGAGGGCTCGATTGGGGAATCATTGGGTTGTCATTCTGGAGAAGTCAATTCCTTTGTCATTTCAGTTGGGGAGAGCCACTATCACTTACACTGTACAAGTCAGCTTCATAGTCATAAGGGTTTGCGTATGATATAGGCTAGTTCTGACCTGGCTATTGAGGTAATTCAAACCGAGTTCTGTGACTATCGAAGGCTGTTGTATTTTAAATTTGGTTCCCAACAAGGTTCCACACACATTTTCACACCAAGGTCTAACCTGAGCTCCAAACTTTGATTTTGTAAAGACAAGTTTAATAATCACGATCAATTCAATTTATTCTTAATTCTTTATTTTTGCTTTTTCTTTTCTTCTTATTCATTATCTTTTTGTACTTATTGCATAAGTATTTCCTAGGGACTAGCAAAGGCAATTATAGAGGGATGATGAATCCCGATTCATCATTCTTTATTCTATCATTTTGGCCTTAAAAACCCCAGCAAATGCATTTAAATAACATCAATTTGTACATATTAGCATTCATTATTTATTGTATTTATTGTAAATAAATTAAGGTTTTTAATACCAAAATTATAGAATAAAGAGAAGAGAAGAAAAAGGAATAAAATATTGCAAATATTTTATGACCCTAACCCCGAGACCAAGTCCAGAATGGAATTGGTCGACAAGGAATAAAGTAGGGGAGATAAGGGCCAAAATACAATAAATACCCCATTTATTTATTCATTCATTTATGCATTTTTGACATCTATTTTGTATATAAGTATTTATTCATCAAATAAAAATCTTTTGTACATGACAGTTGTAGATAATAATGTACATAAAAATACAAAATTGAGTTTGTGTAAAAATGATGTACAGTGTACATTTTATACACAGAATAAAAAACCAAAATCTCAACTTCGCAGACCCGTATCTTGCATATAAAAATTCAAAATCCACAAACTCACCTTTAATTGTATATAGCTTTCCAAGAACTATTTAATAAAATTGGTTACATAATTTTTGGAGTCCATCTGTGAAAGTTAGGTTTTTGACCTTCATTGTACAGTCTACCCGAATAAAATATTCATTATATTCATTATTCATCATTTTTATAAATTTATATTTTTAGAATTTTGTAAATAATATATGTAATACGTGTACATATTGAAATAAGAATAAAACCAAAAAGAATTTGTAAAATAAAATAAGTCTATGTAACACATAGGCATAATACCTATGTTACCTATGTATAGAAATAAAAGGGGATTTCATTCTTTTATTCTTTGTTCAGTTATATTTTTATAATACTGTAAATATTAGATATAATTTATTAAAAATATAAATCCAAAACAAAACCCAATAAAATTCAATAAATAAATAAAATGTATATATAATATAGGTAAAATACCTATAAGTATACCTACATATTACATAGACTTATTTATTTAAAAATGTAAATAAACTCATGGAAATTAAATAAAAATATATTTATACTTACAAAAATAAGTTATAAATAAATAAAATAGGAAAATACAATAATAAAATAAAAAATACACAAAATAAAAATAAATACATGCAAATACACTTATAAATACATCGCTAAAATAAATTCATAAAAAAACACATAAAAAAATAAATAAAAATCATGAATAAATAATACATTAATTAATAAACATTTTTTTATAATCAAAATTAAATAAGGTCATTTATTATGACTAAATAATGAGTCAAATTTGTACAGACTTGGACCAATAGGAATCCAGCATTCGTTGACCTCGGTCAACTCAGCCCCCAGCCTCACCAGCCTGTCAAATCTGTCAGACATTGCATTTTCTCCAAATTTTCCCGATCGACCTGTCGCTCCAATGACATCGGTTCCATCACGAAAATTACTCCAAAACAACCCTTATACACGTCCATGGCTTGTTTCCCTTGTATATAACTTCGATTTCTTATTTTTGGCCGGTCAATAAGGTCTCCCATTATGTTCATAAATATTTTCAGCCTCCAGCCCGTCAAATCTGTCAAACCCCCCGTCTTCTCCCATTTTTCCCGGGTTCCCCCTCCATCGATCTCCTTTGCGTCCTTCACAAGAAATGTTCCTGGCATATTGTACATCCACGCCCAAGGCTTGCTTCCCTTGTATATATCACCGATTCCTTATTATTTTTCGGTCAAAAAGGGCGCATACACATGTTTATAATTAAGTTCCCCCTCCTCCTTGGTCGAATTTGGCCAACTTACTTCCCCCAAAACACCTTGAATCCGGTCCTAGACGAGCCCTTGTGACAGGAGGAGCTCCATAGCACCGTGAATCGGCCGGAGGAGGAAGAAATTTTGTCGCGGCGGAGCTCCGGCGTCCGTCCTGCTCCCTGGAGGCCCCCAGGTTTAAGAGCTACGCATTTACTCATTTTAGTTAGAATTTTATGTTAGATTTTTATTCGTGCATTTAGATTAATGTTTAATTCTTAGGTGTAGCGTAAAATCGATTACAAGAAGTTCGCCGGAGCGGAGCTCCGGCGAGCATTTCACGGTACCCCTGATGTTTTCTGACAACCCTCTCGCCTCCACTTTCCTACCTTTTCATTTTCCCATGCCCCAACCACCTTCACTCACCCAGATTTTCACTGGATCTGGAGATCAGATCTCTATCCCCCACCCGTCGCCGGAGATCTTCGCCTGAAGCCCCCCTCCATCCATTTTCAGTTCTAACGGGACGAGGCAGTTTGCCCCCATCCCTTGTTTCATTCTGTGCAGGTACAAGGTGCTTTGAGGCACCTGGAGGTGTTCTTCGACGCTCGTCGGAGGTACCTGGAGTGCCATCTAGACATCGACCTGGTGGTGGCGCTCCAATGACGTCCTGGCCAATCTGAGGTCTCCTGCGGTTAGCTGGAAGCAACTGCGACGTGTTGGGATCCTTGGGAGCAGCAAAGAGCAGCGAGGGAGGGAGAAATCGTAGGAGGACGTTCGCCCAGGCGAACCTTCCTCCCTGTTCTTCCAGATGCCCGCCCCGTCGTCGGATGAAGGATGAGTCTCAGGAGGAAGCTCAGCCGTCCGATGGAGCGCAGCCTTCACCGTCATATCATCTCGTATGATCTAATCTTCACCGCCCATTGTCGAAGAGGCATCCGCAAACGTGGGTACGCCACGTGGATAAGTCACGCGTATCAGTCGTTGGATCAAGCGCCTTTGGTGGTAATTTTCATACTCATACCCCCGCATTTTTGTAATTAATTTGTATTTTTGTAAAATAAATATCATGTTGTAAAATAAATTTTAAATTTTGCCAAAGGATCCATGAGCTTTCATGTAATTGCAATTAGGACCTTCCGCGCCTCACGTGCAGTCCCACGTGAGGCGCGTGAATTTTGCAGATATACCCTGACGTCTTTTGCTAATTGTAAAATAGTTTTAAAAATTTTAATAAATGTTTATTTATGTTGGTATTTTTGCACAGAGCCCCCTGTAGTTAATTTTATTTGCAAAAATGCCCCTGCCAGGCTGTTTTATTTTTATGCCTTTTATGTATTTATTAAAAATAGCTACTTAGCTCCAGCAAATCCACAAAAATTAGGTCAGATGCTCCATGCTATGTACTTTCATGCCACATGTCCATTATGAATTTTTTGCATATAACCTAATTATTAAAAATAAAAAGGAGCCATTTTTGTACTATTTAATTTACAAAATACAAAAAATTATAAAAACATTTTGAAAAATTCCAAAAAAATTATATATGGTATATTTATATATATATATATATTGAGTCCAGAAAATGAAAAACCCTAAATATAGAAAAAGAAAATATAAAAATTTGAAGAAGCTCCAAAATCCTAAAAAAATATAAAAACCCTTGAAAAACACCAAAAATATGTTTCTTATTTTATAATTATCTATATATTATTATTTACATATTAAAAATTAATTTGGGCTATTTTTGGACTTATTTTATATTTTAAAAAAAACCCAAATTAGTTTCGGTCTATTTAATTAGTTCCATATGAGGGACATTTTTGAATTAAAAATACATAAAAATTAGACAAATTCCAGAAAAAAATAACAAAAAAATAGAAAAATATAAAAAATATTATATGTAATACATTTTGAGTATATATATATACATCTATATATTATGTTACTTCTTTCTCTCTCCTCTTATACATAACTTTATATATATATATATATATATGCATATTATATAATTCAAAATATGAAAAGAAACTATAAAAAAATATATAATGTAAAAACAAAATAAAAATCATAAAATTAAGAATAAAATAAAAAAATATAAAGTTAAAAACCCACAAAAACAATGAAAAATTGGTCATGAACCAAGAATTGAATAACTGCGCAACCAAATTCACACTCAACCATTCGCCTCCCAGTGTTCGACCTATACTTGTGCTTACACCTATACACATTTACATGTAGAGTTATAATAAATTTTAACTCCACATTTTTTATTTAATTGCATATATTTCATTGTGGGTTAATTGTTGTTTGATTTCGGATTCTGTCTGAGGTTAACTCAGCGACTGTCGATCCGCCTTGTGGAAAGACACGACCTCGGCGTAATCCCACATCATCAATAGATGCATTAGATTTCACCGTTGGGGTTGTATTAGAACAAAGAAGAGATATTTTGTCATATTCACCCGTTATGCCGAAAAGTAATTGACGATGCACAAAAGAACTACACCATTACATAGAAAGAGTTGTTGGAAGTTGTTTTCAGCCTAGAGAAGTTTATATCACATCCTCTTAGTCCAAAGTTTATTGTTTATATTGACTGCTCTGCTATCCGGTAACTACAATAGCATAAGGATGCCTAGTCATGCTTCCTAAAAGGGATCTTTCTCCTGTAGGTGTTTTATTTAGAAATTAAAGATAAACTTGTAATCTATAATGTGGTAGCAAACTTCTTGTATAAAATTGAAAGCATATATACGCAGTTGAATGGTGTACCGATATCAAAAACCTTCCACGGTGAATCTATTCTCAGTGTTGCTTCTCTCCTCTAGTATGTCGATATTGTGAACTACCTCATTTTCTATAAAGTTCCACAAGTCTGTACAAGAGTAAAGATTCATTTATGTTAGCGGGAAGATCCAAACCTTTTTAAGGAAGGTGTGGATTGCATTTTGCGTCGGTGCATTTCTCAAGAGTACACCATTATCCTTAAGTAGTGTCATAATCTCGAATCTAGAGGAGACCATTGTAGAAGCAGAGTGATAGCAAAAGTATTGTACTGTGGACTTTCGTGGCCGACACTATTCAAGGATGTTATAGCCTATGTGAACGGTTGCATTGACTCTCACAAAATAGGGCAACTCTATGTTCCAAAGATTCGATGACCTTGAGTTTATTCAAATATCATATGTTTTGAATCTTGAGGTATTGACTTTTTGGGTCCATTCCCTAACATTAAAGGATTCGAATACATCAGGCTTGTCGTTGATTATGGGAGTCACTGGGTGGAGGCTATTCCCTCTCAAATCTACTTATACTAATGCCATTTGTCACTTTCTCAAGGACAACATTATTTCACAGTTCAGGACTCTCAAGATCTTAATTTTAGATGGGGGTAGCCATTTTGTTAATAAAGAAGTCAAAATGCTCATGAAGGAGTACAATATCAATCATTGTGGCGCATCTCTTTACCACCCACAATCTAATGGCTTGGTCGAGTTATCCAATAGGGATACCAAGACAATATTGCAGAAACTTGTTAGGTCAGATAAGAAGAACTGATCTAAATTTCTTGACTCAATTTTATGGGCTTATCGGACCTCCTATAAGTCTCCAATCGGTATGGTTCCTATCATATGGTTTCCGGAAAGACATGCCATCTGCCGGTTGAATTGATTCATAAATTTTTATGTGCAGTTAATATCTACAACTAGGACTTATATCAAGGTGTTTAGAACCGAAAGATAGATCTGAATAGACTCTTGCAAGTCCGAGACTCTGCATACTATAAAAACCTTATATATATGGAGAAAGTCAAATGTTGGCATGACATACACATCAGATGAAAGACTTTTGAGTCTGGACAGAAGGTGTGGCTATTTGATGCGAAGTTCAAGATATTCCCGAGCAAATTAAAGAGCAAATGGACAGGGTCCTTCATTGTGAAAATTGTTCATGACAGTGGAAGCATTCTCATATCAGAATTGTCATTTAACGCACGAACATTTGTGGTCAACAAATATTTGTTGAAGCCTTATCTAAAGTGTGATACATTCTTGGTCATTGTCGATTCAATCAATGTTGGGTTTGATGAAGATCTCCTTGCATCATAAGAAGATTCAAACAGTGCATCCAAAAATATGTTTGTTTAATTCTTTCTATTTCTTTCATTATTCTGATTATTTCATCTATCCCATTTATCTGTTCTATATATCGGATGATCGGATCCTAAGCATAGGGAGGATGAGTGCAATTGAGTGCTCTTTATTATTCTCTTACTTGTCTTCTAATTTTTTTGAAAATTCTTTTTTATATATTTGGATATTTCACCCAAAGTATGGGATAGACTAGTCAATTATTTGATTTGTATAAATTCCAATACTCGATTATCCCCACTTTGTATACAATCTTCTATACTTAGAATTAGTTGATCGTAAGTATAAGGGGGATGAACAACTTCTTATTATTTTATTCCGTCATTATAGTATTGACTTTTCTATACGTACCATTAATTGCTCTCCAAACATTGATCTTGTAAAGACAAGTTTAAAAGTTCCAGTCATTCTAACTTCCTTTTTTCTTTTCTTTATTTTTCCTTTGCATAACTTATTATTTTAATAAGTGTTTATTGGGAATAGAAAAGGTAAATACATGGGGTATTGAATGGCCTTTAATCTACCATTATTCTTTCATTTTGTCTTTTAATAACTAGGACAACACATGTAAATATCAATAACTTGTACAAAATAGAATTCATTATTCATCTATAGTTATTCTATAACCAATGAATAAACATTTATTTAAATCTAAAATAAATGAATAAAGAAAAGAAAAGTAAAATAAATGAAGTATCAAAGATGTTGAATGACCCTAAACCTCGAGATCGAGTCAATATTGACTAGGTCAAAAATGAATAAAGTCGGGGAGATAAGGTCAATACAATGTACAAAAACCCCAATTTCATGCTCCAAAAATGCCTATTTTTTCACCATTTTATTCTTTAATTTTACACACATAAAATAAAAAATTTCAATATGAACCTTGTATACAAAAATATATAGAAAACTACAAAAATAATTGCATATAAAAATAATGCACTGTGCAACAGGGACACACAGATGATACAACCCGAATTTCACAGATAAATATCTTCTCCATATGAACTCAAAATTCACCTAACTCACCACCATTGTATTTAAAATCAAATTATATATCTAATAAAGGTGATTTAATAAAAAAAATAGAGCTAAGATACAAAAGCCAACTTTCTAGTATCCCATTGTACTATGTTATATAGTTTATTCACATATTTTCTTCTTGACTTTTTACTCTTCTTTATAGTTTTTAAAAATTGTAAATATGATCTTAAATACTTTAAAAATATAAACTACAAATAAAAAAAATTAAAAGTACACTAAAATAAATAATACAATAAAATATATAGGTACATTATACATGTAATACATATACATACAATTAATTATGTATGTAAATAAAATCATAATAATAAATAAATAATATTTAAATATGTACTTAATTATATTACAAATACATAAAATTCGTAAATATGAGAATGAAAATTATAAATACATAATAAAATATGTAGAATACATGTATACACACACACACATACATATATACACATATATATATATATATATATATATATATATATATATATACACACACACACGTGATAATATAAGATCACGCAAATAATATTGTAAAAATAAATACAAATCACAAAAATAGTTTATACAATTTTAATTTTTTTATGTTTTAAGTTTTATGTAATGGATATTTATTTCTTTTTCTAATTGTATTTTGTCATGTTGTGTCCTAGGTGGACCAATGAGGAGTTGTCTTTTGTTGACTGTCCCCCTTGTAACCTCTAACTTGTCAGAACTTCACGAGCAACCTTCTTCTATAACTTCCTACTCTTCCTCCATTCTCTCATCTCCCTTGAGCTCACCATCAACATATAGCCACCATATCCCTCATGCACGCCCACTCTTTAGACTCCACCTACTCACCTTCTCCTTCATGCCATCTCAGTCATAAGAGGGTCGATCACCTTGCTTATAAATAACCACCTCCCATATTTTTCATATTTTTGATCCTTCTTCAGCTATTTGTAACCCATCAATACCTCATAGAAGAGTTTGGTGACAAGAATGTCTCCATCGGATCAAGGCATGTAAAATGCACCTGAAGATAGATCCATCCCTCACCTGAGATACCTCCAATGGCCTCTACTCCTTGAATATCTAGGTTAGGTATGAGTTTCTTTTCCTTTCTTCTAGGTTAGTTTCAATTCCTGCTTTGATTTCAACACTTTATTCCACGCGTGTTTTATCTTTAAATACCTTAGTTTAATGTATGTAAGAGCTTAGAACTACAACCTTTGTTCATCATCTCTAGCCAATGTGAACCTCACTGACCACCTCATTATCTCTCTCATCACTTTTTCTGTCATCTCATCACCTCCTCCACCTGAAGCATGTCGAGATTGACTACACCGATTTCAATCTCCTCTGCCTTCATCAGAGACCTCTGCCCACTCTGTATTGCTTCATTTCCACATAATAAAGGGGAATAATCAATCACCCTTGTCCCCCCAATCATATCATGCAGGTCAAAGTAGCCAGGAGCCCCATCGAGGATTGATTTCATGCTTTACAAGACCTTTCAGGTGTTAGAGTTATCCTCGATATCCATGCCTCCATCAATTAGGCCTAGATCTAATTATGGGCATCTGCAGTAGTGGATTCCTCCCAAGAACACCTAGAGATCATTAACATCGAAGGAGGATGTCAGAGTCGCGAGATAAATCAAATTAAAGCAACCCTAAGTGGGTGTTCTTTCATTGTTCTTTGTTAGCCACATGTCATTGTTGGATCAATAACACGCACTCCAGGTCACCAATAGTTGTTGGATTGCCCCCTACAACCACCATCGGACCTACCCCCAAGATCTTATATTGGGCGTCCAACCACGAATGGGTATCAGGCCATCTGGGCCCTCCATCGGTTAAATTAGGCAACGTGGCACACTCTAAACAAATGACGAGTGCGTGATTAAGTGGTAATTTACATGCGATCAGTATTGTAAATATTAAATTCCGTGTAAATGTTTCAATATAAATTACATTTAGATCCCCTTATCATGTCTTATTTGCATTTTGGTCCTCGAGCCTCATGCATTGTCGCATATGAGGCTTGTGATATTTGCATGTATGAACTTAAATTTTTTGCAACAACTTCTTAATGCATGTGTAGCTTTCATTTATTCTAAATTTGTCCCTCTAAACTATGGCATTCTATTTCGTTAATATTTTCTATATTAAAGACTTTTGTTGCTGTAAAAATAGTAGGAAAATTAATATACATGCATGACTTATCCATGCTTAGTTTTTTTAATTTTAGTTATCTTTCCTATTTATTAAAAAAATACTTTTATTCATTATTTAAATATTAAAACCATAAAAAAATTGTAAAATCTCTATAAAAATCCTCAAAAATGTGATATATATCTTATATTATATACTACCACATATCAAAAAATCATTAAAAAATACAAAATATCAAATATCAAAATCACAACCCTAAAAATCTTATTAAAATTTGTTAGAAATTAAGGGAAACATTTAAAAAATATTTTTCCATTTCTAAATTTTCTATAATATATATACTATATATTAAAAATAGTTTTAGGTTAATTTTATACTTATTTATATTTATTAAACATAAAAAATTTAAGGCTAAATAATTTGTGCACTAACTTATTATATTTTATACTTTAGAAATACTTTGGTTTTAGGAAAAAATGCTATAAAAATAACCAAAAATGGAAAAAATTATTTTATTTACTATTTTGATTATATTTAAAAATGTAATACCTTATATATATTAGAGATATATATTACTTATATTATCTATAATATCAATATTAAAAAATATTATTATATATTTTGTTTTTAATTCTAAAAAGAAAATAAAAATGAAAAACAAAAAGAAAAAGAAAATTTTAATATAAAAAATATAAAATATAAAACAATTAAAAATGCATAAAAACTAAATATAACTGAAACCTGAAAAGACAAAAAGAAAATAAACAATAAATAAATATTAATTACCAATAATTAACCATTAATTTCTAAATCTATATCGTTTTACTCCTTTTGTTCGAACTCCGCCATATTTACCTTATACACATTTATTGTAGAGTTATAATATTTTTTTACTGACATTCACATTTATTAATCTATTCATCATATTGTGGGTTAATTGTTGCTTATTAATAGTTGACTGCCACATTGATTAGTGACTTAGCTTATTAAGTTTCCAGGTCGACTATCGGTTTAACACCTCCAAAATCTTGTTTAGTGGGTTCCTGCATTTCATATCCAAGATTGAGAAATACACTTATTAGAAAACATAAATAATTATATATATTTATTCAATTTTAATTATTTTATTAATTAACTTTAAATGAAAATTGTCTTTATTTTTAATAATTTGAAAGTCCACTCCCTTACTAAACTTCCAAAGGAAGAGATGTACTTACCACTATGTCTCAAGCAAGGTTTAAGATCTCTCTTCTACCTTTGTATACCCCAATAACATGAGGAAATGTAACTTCAGTAAAGGAAGCGGGAACTCATTCTTCCTTTCAAGTCCAACTTGCACTACACAATTCCATCTTTAACATCCGAGCCCACCACCCCTGAGGTGATGTTGACTCGTTGTTAATTGAACCGGCCATCAATAGGAATAACACTCACTATACACAATCCAATACAACCTCAATTATTTGAAGAAAAATATTGGAGTCACTATATATACATCGTGTATTTTTCGTTATGTAAGGAGCCCAATCCATATGCGTTTGTATGTTAGAGCTATGACTTTGCATAGGCATCCTTGTCGTAAAATCCAAGGCGACTGAATACTTTGACTTGAAGAGAGACAATGGATTTCATCTTATGATCCTCTATATCCCATTCAAATTTTCATAATCGTTTTGAATCAAGTTGTTATAATTAATTATTCCAAGGGAATTACAGTTTTATTAATAATATATTGTTTATTTTAATTACATTAAATTAATTTAATCATATTAAATTAGTGATCAATCCTATGTAACTAACAAATAGTTTAATTTACTTGATACTGCTATATAGTATACACCCTCACATAGTACAAATTTATTATTCCAATTACTTGTTAGACTGCATCTTAATCGTGGATCATGTTATACTTTATTCTTTGATTTTGGGATTCAAATCCTAGCTAAATGCATGTACATAGCATTGATTTTCCAAAATAAATACTCTATAAGTTGTGCAAAATATTCTAGAAAATATTATATAAATACTATATTTATGGGATTTTTACCCGGCAGACCCTATTATCTTTGTCAATTACCTCTACAACCTTTGAATCATCGTAATTCCTCCCTCACCCCCGTAAACTTGTTAACCTTTACCCAGTAGACCCTATGGTTAACCCCCATCCATTTAACCGTTAAAACTAACGGATTCTGTTATCTTCTTTTATATTGTGCCCAATTTATTTATCAAATTTACTTTAGATGCCACTCCCTCTCACTCATATCAGATTTGCCCTCTAGATCCTCCTCTCCCCCACGATGATGGCCACGGACATGGCGGCATCAGCCCCGTCCCTGTTCTTCGACCCCCTCCCCCAGCCCGCCGCCTTCCCCTTCCCCGGCTCCCTGCCCGTCCCATCCGATCGAAGCCCTCCCACTGCTTGAAGCCCCCCGGCCTCCAGTTCGTCACCCTCCCGAAAGCCCTGCCAGCCCCCGGTCGTGCTAGCTCGCTGCCTGCTCGAAAGCTCCTTCGCCACCCCCTGGTCGCGCCAGCTCGTCGCCCTCCCGAATCCCCCCCCATCGCGCTCGGATCTCGCTTGGATGCTGCGGATAGATTTTGACTTGTGCCTGGCGGAACAAATCAGAAGGCGATGGTGCTGATGGAGGATTGGTGCTCCAATTTCAGTGGAAAGATGAGGTCTTTGAGCTGGCGGATTTCGGTTGGGTTCAGAATTCAGATGGTTATTAAGGTAGAGGAATAACGTAGATCTAGAAAAGCTGGTAATATTTGGCGATGCTTTGTCCTGGTCGAAGATCGTTGGTTTGATCCTGGTGTAGAATTAGGTTCCCACTAGGGAATGAAGCAGATCCAGAAAAGCCGGGATGCTTTTGTTCATGTTACCGTCAGGGAATGATGCTGGTTGGAATGCGATCTTCTACATCCTTGGCAGGACCTGTCCTGCGAAAGCACCCCACCCCTCCAGCTCGTCGGGGAGGAGAACCACCTCCAGCTCGCCGGCTCCCCTGCGAAGCCCCCTGCTGGAAGCTGCCCCCCACCTCCTCCAGTTCAAGTCGAGTGCCGCCCTGCCACCTCCTCCGTTCCAGGTCGTGCATTGTGGGAGGGAAAGCTTTTAGAGGAGGGAGGATTTTCTTCTTCTCTTGATTAATTCTAGCCGTCCGATCGTAGATTGGTTAGATTAACTTGTTTTTAACCCAAGAAAGTTAACTCTAGGTGTGCCAATTTAACGGTAGGGTTCGTGGGGTAAGACGGAGCAAGTTTATGGGGTTGAGGGAGGAATTGCAATGATTCAAAGGTCGTAGAGGTAATTGACAAAGATTATAGGGTCTGCCGGGTAAAAATCCCTATATTTATTGCCAAAATGAAAGAATAAAGAAAAAGGAAAAAGAAATGAGACACAATATGTGCTGTGTGACCCTATCCCTCGAGACTCTATCATCATGATGAATTAGCTGACAAGGAATAAAGTAGGGGGAGATAGGGCGGCGAATTGTACAGTAAATACAATTGAAAAACCCTAAAATAATAGGTCGATAATTACATTTTTGGGTCTATTTTTTCTTTATTATTTATTCATCAAATCAATAATCTTTATACATGAATGTTGTAGACAAAAATATAAATAAAAATACAAAATTAATTTCACGGGAAAATAATATACATTGTGTTTTTTAAAGTCTAAATAAAAAGCCAAAATCCAAATTTCCTAGACCCAGGTATACTTAATAAAAACTCAAAATGCATCAAAATCTCTTTAATTGTATATAACATTAACAAGCTATTTAATGGAGGTAATTTCACTTAATATGGAAACCTGATTAAAACTTAAGTATAATACTCATGTTTTACCCCAAATCCATTTTGTTTGGAAACCTGGAGCTCGAGTTCCAGGTTGATTTCAACGTAGAATATGCCCTATTCCTACTCATTGATATCTTCATTCTATTCCACTATGCCTTCTATGTGTTTCACCCACAAAAAACCCATTGATTCTGCATGGATTAAGGCACCTTAAGCTCATCTTCCTCCCCTTTACAGGAGCTCGACCACCTAGCATATCCATGCGGTCCCCAGTTGCGATTCTTAGTCCAAGACATTCTCCTCATGCCCAGGAATGTTTTGGTAATATTTTGCAGGTCCAAAGACACATCTGGAGCCTTGACGACCACCAGGACGAGCTCCAAAAACTTCGACCCCGTTGGAGAGCCTCGAGGCCCATTGCCATCATTGGAGCTTTCCATTTCATGTAGAGCACCCCCATCTCATTGCTATGATTTTTTTAAGAGCCATTCATCACCGGATAATGGAGAACAGTTGATAAACCTAAAAATTATCACATCAACTATCCCGAATTAATGCAAACACCACACATTATCCGTTAATTTATATTTTTAATGAATATTATTCCATCTCACATGTTGTACACACTTGGCACATAAATTAAGATAATAACAACTCTCAGAATATACTAAATCGAACATCTATATTCCTATGTGATAAAAAAGCTCAATCTATACATTTAAACCCTTATACATAAAATCTAATAAATTACATCGAGATCTACATCAACTTATAAGGGATATAAAAGAAACTATCTAATTATCATAATTACATAATTCTATGCTTCATGTACTCATATTGCATGATTATCAGAACGAATACCATATTGAATAGATAACTTGTAAGCATCATATAAGCAATCTAACAACATGTTATACATGATGTTATCATATAAGTTAGTAATACATAAAGGAATATAAATAGACTTATTGCCATACACTGCCAACTATCCTATTTTTTGCTAGGAGTTAACTTGTTATATCACCAATTGCACTCATATTATGTACTCCCTTTATTTAACTTCCGTGCAGCATGATAGACGAGCACCTCACGTGTTCCTCTCTATTATCCAATACAAATGTACAACACCCCTTGATTTATTTACCTTATTGGAAGGTAGTGATGAATCTTCATTTCATCATCTTTATTCTATCATTTTGGTCTTAAAAATCCTAGTAAATGCATGTTAATAGGCTTAATTTAGGCATTTTAGCATTCATGCATTATTGTGTAAATTGTGTGTAAAATACAGTTCTTAAAGCGAAAATTAAAGAATAAAGAAAAGAAAATGAATAAAATATTGCAAATCTTTTATGACCCAAAACCCCGAGACCTAGGCATCTCGATGACTAGGTCGACAAGGAATAAAGTAGGGGGAGATAATCGCCAAAATACAATAAAAATCCCTTTTATTTAATTCATTCATTTTTGGGACCCATTTTAGTTCCACTTTTTATACTTAGAATAAAGAAACTTTGAACATGGATGTTGTAGATAATTAAATAAAAAAATACAAAATTGATTTCACACAACAAAATGTATAGATAAGAAGTTATGATCTGAATAAAATTCGAAAATCCCAACTTCCCAGACCCATATCTCACATTTAAAAAGCTAAAATGTATCAAAAATCACCTTTAATTGTATATAACATTTAATAATCTATTTAATGAAGGTGGTAATATATTTTTCGGACTTACAGTTTGAAAGTTGAGTTTTGGACACCTATTGTATACTTGTACCGATTAAAATATTCATTTTATTTATTATTCATTATTTTTATTATTTTATATATTTAATAATATTGTAAATATTATTTATAATACATGTGTATATTAAAAGAACAAAAATAAAACAAAAAAATAAAAGACTTGTATAAAGCATGCAGGTATAATACCTATATCTATATCTATATAGATAACACATCTATTTTTTTAATATTACAAAATACTTCAAAAATAAAACAAAATATATTTAAGTTCATAAAATTAAGTCATAAATATATAAATAATAAACTAAAATAATAAATATACAAAATCAAAATAAAATAATACTATATATATAAATGGATATACATGTATATAACCTATAAAAGGGAACTTGTAATTTTAAATCTCGAAAAAATAAGTAAAAATCAAAATAACATACTTTAAAAAATAAAAAACTTTGTTTATTTAATAAACTAAAATTATAAAATCACTTACTACTTTTAATTGATTTAATAAATCATATTTTTCAAGAATTGTCTCGTTGGTCCACGTGGACGAACCAGACGAATTCGTTGGTTGACCTTGCTCAACTCTCTGATCGAGGTCAGCAGCCTGTCTGTGCTGCATTTTGGGCCATTTTCTCTAATTTTGGAGAACGCGTCTTTCACCTTCTCGCGTTAGTTTCTTGTTCACTTTTGCTCCCTATCTATCGATGATACACGCCCATGACTCTCCTCGGCTGGGGATCATCGATTCACCCGATACACCTCGATCTTCTCACCCTATCACCCCTTGTGCAAAACCATACCTCCGACTTTCCTTACATTTTCGAACACCCTATGACCTGTTTGAGACCCTTTTTTTTCGTGCTTAGGACCAATGGTGGTGACAACACCACCTCCAGCAGACTGGGAAGGAGCTGGAAGATCCGTAGGCGTGCGTCCAACACCTCCGGCAAAGCTTCGCCGATGAGGTTCATCTATGGATTCTACAACCACAGAGATTTGTTTTCCTATATTTTTCTTGCATTTTTTATATTTACCTTCGTCTTAGGAACCGAATACCACTTCCAATTTTTCCCTTCTCCCAACCAATCGCTTTCGCTACAACCTCGCCGGAGTTTGCTCCGGTGAGCTTCCTTCTCTTGTTGTTCACCCTCCACCACCCCTATAGCTTGCCTTGGGAACCCCTTTCTTGTCCGTGAGCTCTATTTGCAGGTCCTAGGAGCCAAGAGACTCCATCTGGGGTCAAATTTTGAAGACACGTGGTACCTGGGATCCCATTTCTTCTCCGACCCACAATAACGCTCTGGTGCTCGCCCTGCCATTTTGGCGCTACCGTCGGGGAGGGGAACCTCCCAGGAACGTAAGAGGCTCATTTAAGATGTTGGGAAGCTTCAAAGGAGGAGGAACATGCTTGCACCTGCTTTTCCATGTTCAACCAACGGGGCTCCCTGTCATTCGATAGTCGTTGTTCCTCTTGGCGTACATGAGCCGTTGGATTTGTTGCATCTGGCATAATCCCATCCATCGTCAGCGAATCGGTACCTATTGTCGGGATCGTGACACGTGGATAAGTCGAGGAGCATCAACCGTCCGATCCACTTTTGTGAGGGTATTTTCCAACTTTTACCCCACAGTTTTTGTATTTAAATAATCGAGCTCAATCTTTCATTTGCAGTTATATAATTTTTTTATAATTTGCAAAACATACCTTGACTTTTCCCACATACATTTCAGTCCCGGACATGTCACCTCACGTGACGCATCGCGTGAGGTGATATTTTGTGGTCCGGCCCTTCGAATTTCTGTCATTTCTTATTTGTCCACAAACTTTCTTATTTCTTGTAAACTTTTTGGATATTTTGCTTTTTAGCCTCCGAGATTTGTAATATTTCATATTCGTCCCTACCAGGAATGCGTGCTCATGGCCATGAGTTCGAGGAATTTTGCTGGAAAGCCCTCACGGGTCTTGCTTTTTGTATTTAGTCCAGAAAGTCAATTATTTAGTTATAAGTTTGTGGGAAAATCTCACTGTGGCCCTTGCATTTTAAGATATTTATGAAAATACCCTTATTAGTGTGTATTATATCTTTGTTTCTAGTATTGATTTCAAGCATCTATAAATATCTAAAAATCTAAAAAAAATATCATAACTTCATGTTGCATTGTACATTCACGCCATATTTTTTATTTGCATTTTGAAGCATTCTATTATATATAAAAAATAAAAAATATGCATTTTTATCCCTGTTTGCATTTGAAAATACATAAATATTATAAAACCTTTTTGAAAAATTCCAAAAAAAATATATTTCGTATTTATTTAAGTATTTACAACTCCTGACCAAAAATCACTAAAAAAATATAAAAGAAGACTCAAAAAATAGAAAAACTCTAAAAACCTTCGCTAAAATTTATAAAGTCTATAAAAAATATAAAAATTATAATTTTGTTCCTAAATTTTCTTTATATTTTTATCTTTATATTAAAATTATTTTGGATAATGTTTTACTCTGTTTGGTATTTTTCATCTCCATTTTAATTTCAGGCATTTATTTTCTTCCCTATTTTAAGTATTTTCGACTTAAAAATAACAAAATATTAATAAAAATACTGTAAAACTACAAAACCATTAGAAAAATATAAAAAGACCAAAAACATTATAATTCCTGTATTTTGAATATTTTTACATATTTTTATCTCTCTCTTACTTCTCTTGTTTATATATATACTATATAATTTTCTATCCTTTTTAAAAGAAAAGGGAAATAAAAAAAATGTAAAATATAAAATATAAAAAGAAAATATTAAATCAGAAAATAAATCAAAATATAAAATTATAAAATCAAAAATTAAAAAAAATAAAATTTAAAACCCACAAAAAATAATACGTATAGACAAACACATCACATTCATTTTTGAGTACTTATTGCCCCGATCTACCTGCATGCTTCATGTGTTTGACACTCTACACTACTTGCATTGTACATATCTTTTGTAGAGTTATAATAAATTTTAACTCCACATATTGCTTTTCATTTATTGATTTTTCTGTTGTGGGTTAATTTTCGTTTGAATTGTGGTTTCTTGTGGGTCGCCACAATTACTGCATTTCTACCTTCTGTGAGACGTATTTTATACCCGTGAAAAATCCCGTTCAACAAATGGTGCCATTTCCGGGGAGCAGCATCGTTTAGATCGATTTTTTACTTGATTGTGATTACTTATCTATATTTTTGCCTTAATTATTTGCTCATTTATTTGATATAATTGTTTGACTTGTCTAATCACCCTCTCTTTGTTGACTTTGTGTGAGGTACTACAGATCGAGGGAGGCGCTCTTCCCTAGGCACCTACGCACCCATGTGAAGTCAGCTTCAGCTTGCCGACCTAGCTCAAGAAGACTTAGAGAAATTTTGAAGACTGGGCTCCATTTTATTATGTTGTCTTTATTTTTGTAATTTTATTTAGAGAGACTCTATTATTATAATAAAATAGGTACTCAGGACTCTAGACATTCAGACCTAATATCCAAGCGTTTGTTCACTTGGGGGCTCACTGCGATTTTTCATGATTTTCATCGCATTTTTTCCTTTTTTTGCAATTTTGTTTTCCTAATTTTGTGTAAATGAGCCCTTAGTTTTAGGATTGCTTAGGATAGATTAAGGCCAAACACCAAAAATATTTGCATGCACATATAGTCTACGTTTGGACTTAGTCAAATATCAAACTACTTATCACTTAGCCTTGGAACCACTGTGCCGCGAGAGTTCTTTATATAGCACTTGCAGGACCCATTGTGGTGGGCACCGAGGAGACTCCATGATCGGACACTTCGGTTCCATTTTAAGTCATTAGAATCTGTTCTTCATGCTAATAGCAATTTTTGAAACTTAGGGTGATTTCATTGTCTTGCATTTGCATTTAGATAGGCTTCAATTCTGCTAAGCATCTTTGCATGTAGAGTGCTGGAAGCAAGGTGAGCATTTACACTTTAGCATTCTCATTGTTTTACCACTTGCATTGCTTTTCCGCCTCTCCTTCTCATTTTGCCAACCTAGGTGTCTAAAGAAATTAACTCCTCGATAGGCTCGCGCATTCTTATTAAAAATCCAAAAAAAGTGATAAGTAATAAAATTGGGACTGCTAAAATTACTTGAACCTAAAAAAGACAAAAAAGAAAAATCTTTTTTTGGGGTGAGTAATCCCCTCATTGTCTTTGTTTTTTCTTGCTCGTGCACACACTAAGGATTAGTGCCAAAATCCTATTTCAACCCCTAAGTGTTTGCGCAATATTTTGGTCTTCTCACCTAACTCTAAAATAAACAAACAAAAAGATCGTATTTTACAGTCAGTCTCTGCTGAGTTGAGTAGGTGAACTGAGGGTTTATTTTGTGTGAGTTTGTTTGTGTTTGCTTGTGTGTATTCTAGATCGCCTCTGTGCATTTACGTCTTTTTCTCACCTCTCTTGAACTGACCTTCATACTCTCCCGATCATTTTCCTTTTGTTTTGAGATGGATGATTGGAGCATTTTCTGAACGGACTTTGCAGACACCTTGTTCACTCCAGTCGGTCTATCTCTCTTTTTCTTGGAGGACTTTGCTCCTGATTTTTGTGCATACCCAACCAACCCTCTATATCAGGATTCGAACTTTGATCTTCACTGTTCATTTACACCACCATCTCCTACACATTTCGACAACCCGCTCTTCCTAGAATATCTTGAGACGGAATGTGATTTTTTCCCACAACCACCGCCCACACTTGACACACCCGATCCTGAGATTTTGGAGTCACTTTTCATGATATCCACTCTTGAGCCCTTGAATTAGATGATGGAGCATGTGAACTCGAGGATGAACGACAAAGCTAGCATAAATAAGATCCGGAATGTAGGTCCATTCTTTGAGGATTTAGATTCATTTGAGGATTATCATGAGAAACTGCAATCACCCAAAACAAAAAAAAGAGAAAATTTTAAAAACACAAAAATAATTTGGGAGACCTTTCGTTGAGTCGGACTGTGAGGAGAGTGCTCACTTGCTATATCCTTTGAAAACATAGCCTTTCATACCCTGTCCCACCTTTGACCCTGAGGATGCCGTTGTACCAACTACTCTTTGCTTGCCTCGTGTAGATGTTGATTCCGACTTCCTCCCTAGTATGGAGGAGGTCCAAAAATTGGAAAAAAATGTTCACTGAACCTGAAGTGGTGGCCACTATTCATGACATCATATGTGCCCCACTTCAGCAGGCCATGATTGATTTATCTGCTCCTCTTCCCAAGAAGAAAAAGCGGAGGAGCAGATCTCAACATCATATCTTGACCATGGCCACTGCCCATGCCATCACACACCGTCCCATTCCTATGAAAAGGAAGACTGCCACACCATTCATTAGCGGTACCATCTCTGACTGTACATATGATCACACTCTCCTCGCAGTGATGCTTCAATTATCATATTACCCTTACCTTCTCACTGGTACAGTCCCTTCACTTAGGGCCTCTCAAGAAGACCAAGATGATAGTTCAGTTTGCTGATGGATATATTAAGAGGCCGAAGGGTATCCTTGAAAATGCCGTCATCTCGATTCAGGGCACAAGCTACAATGTTGATTTTTTCATATTGCCTATGGAGACCTCCACAAGGGAGCACTCTCTAATCATCTTGGGACGACCACTCCTCGCCTATGCGAGGGTCATTATTGATTATGTATCAGGAGAGATTCTCTTATGTCTTGTTTGACGAGATCGAGGTGATCACCACTGCACCCACTACCGATCAGGAGACCTACACCTGATATGACTACACCTATCTTGGATGACCTTGAGCACCATGACCTTGATAAGACTATCAGAGCATTTTTTTGCATGTTGGATTCTACTAATATCGAAGAATTCCTCTCCAAGGAGGAATACATGGAAAGCATGGACCTCGGAGTTCCTTCTTCTAAGACTTGGCGTTGTGTTTATGATATCTACGGGATTTACACGATTAATACCATTTAGCGGATGGTAGATTCAGAGACTAGACATGAAGGACATGACTTGACTACTTTCATCGATGGGTCTGTTCCTGTTCACTTAGACATTGTTGAGACAAAGTCCGAATTTGATCTTGTTGCTTTTATTCAAGAATTCGGGCCTTTTGATGAGAAAGATGATATGGTTGAGATTGTAGAGGATGAACAGAGTTCAACTACTTCCATTGATGAGTTTGTTCCTTTGGTTTAGACATGGACGAGATCTCGCAGAACGACACTAACTACACTTCTTCCAGTGATGATGAGTTCGTCCCATTTCACTTTGATATCAGCGAGACGATCAAGGTCGGACCTAGTCATACTTCTTCCACTCACTCGTATGTGCCTTCACACCCTAGGACCACTGTGGACCTCGATGTCGACCTGCACTTTGTCAGATCTATTCCTCAACAGTCCCGCAAGAAGGTTCGCTTTCAACCTTCTTGATCCTGTGTACATCCACTTTGTTGTATATTCGCTTTTGTTCATCTCTGTCTATCTCTCGTTTTTCTCATTCACCCATTCTCGTGTGTGCCTTGGTTAGAACGTACTTTGTCCTAAGTTTAGGGGGTGGATGAGCCGAGTGTTCATTCGTCCTTTTGTTTCATTACTCCTATTGTTGCCTATACTTAGGGCTTCTTTTACCCTGAAGTGTAGGGGTTGTGATGTGTACAACCTTCTTTATCTTCTTTCATCTTCTGATCTCTTTTCTTCTTTTATTCTTTTCCTCTTCTATTTTCTTTATCTAAGGAAAAGGTGTCTCCCTTTTTGTCAGTATTCTATACTTAGGACGTACTTTTTCCTATGTATAGGGGGGTGTGCACCCTGAGTTGCTTCTATTATTTGATCCTCACCAATGTCTCCTCTTCTTGTCTGTACTTAGGGATATCTTACCCTACGTATAGGAGGAGACAATCTGAGTACAATCTATTCATTCCCACCCTTGACCCTCCCTAGTTTGGGTACATTGTACAATACTTAGGATTATTTGATCCTAAGTACAAGGGGGACGATCAACTTCTCATTCGTTCATTCATTTCTCCATTCCTTTATTCTTTAAACTTTCCTATACTTAGTACGAGTTATGTCTTCTCTTTTCTCTCTGATCTATGAGGACATAGCTCGAGCTAAGTATAGGGGAGTCATATATACTACGTATATACTTTAGCCATACCTCGTACTTTCGTATTTTTTCTAATAATTATGGCTAATTATACCTATTAAATTCATTAAAAACCTTAATAAAAAGATGTTGATTATTCCTCAAATACTTTTTGCAGTTAGTGATTAATAAATTAGGTGAAAATGTTTTTTACGAAATGTTTGAAAAATAGTTTGAAAATCCTTTTGAAAAATCTTTTGAAAACTATTTAGAAAATGTTTTATTACATGTTTTCAACCTTTGTAAAACATATGGTTTGAAAATTTATTTTCTTTATGTGAAATAAAAAATGTTTGAAAAATGATTTGCAAAAAGTTTGAAAAATGGTTGCAAAAAAATTTGAAAAATCTATATATATATATACACTGTTTGGAAAATCATTGCAAAATGATTTTCAAATGTGTAAAAATTATTTTGTACTATAGTTATCTAAAATTATTTGAAAAATCTTTTCAAATAAGTTTGAGGAATATATACATCACACCAAAATTCATTCTATCTATATATTTATTTAAAATTGACAACTTACCCCTTGTAAATTCTTAACTCTAATTCCTGTATAAAAGATGCATCCCTGTGTAAATATTTGTACCTAGTTTTTGGCCAAAACATTTTGTTTTCAAATATCCCAAAAACATTTGCAAAACTAAAATACCAAAAACATTTTAAAAAACTTTTTGATAACCAAAAAAATGCATATGCATCATCCTTTCATAAATGCATAAAAAATTTCAAAATCTTTGAAAATTGCATCACAAAAATATTTTTGGCATTTTGCATAGCATGTGCAATGCATTAGCATGTTTCGAATTGAGTTTGATGGTTGAACAAGTCTAAGTAAAATCCGAAGATTGGAGCTTGGTTGGACCTTAAATCTACCTAATTAACAAGAACCTTATAGGAATTGAAATTGAGGCACTTTAGGTTTAGTTGACTTAATTTTTTGAGGATAATAATACTTGTTTCAATGGATTCTTGACTGTCTAAGTAGAGTATTTCAGAGCACACACACGATTCTTGTTGATAATAACCTAACTTGGACACCTGCACATTTCACTTGCCTCAACTTAGTTGGAGTGATGAGGGGGTTGGATTTGCCGGTATGAAACGTACACAAGTGGAAACATTTGTCCTCCTTTAGTGAAGGAAGTACATCCCAACCCATCTAGTGATGAGGAGTTTTGAGGATAAGAGATTGTTGGTTGCAACAAAGCTTCAAAAGAGGGATAGTCTACTGGCTCAAGAGGAAAAACTCCTTATGTAAATGTAGTTGTGAATAGTATTCCAAAAAAAAGGAGCAAAAAGCAAAAACTCCAAAAAAGTGGACAAGCTTGTATAAAAATAAAAATGCCTGTCGGAGTGTACATATGTTGTATAGTCGATAAGCAAGCTTGAGCTTCAAAGTCAAATTATGTGAGCATGCAACTAGATGACTTGACTACACTGGTCTTTCATCATAGGATAGGTAGTTACACTGGCTACCGTCCATTCTTCTCTTCACCCCTCCTCTTGAGTTGGTTGCCGCATGAACTTAGAAGGGAATACCCTGCTCCTCGAGGAATGATTTATTGGATTGAGGACTCATTGGGTTGTCATACTGGAGAAGTCAGTCTCTTTGCCATTTTAGCTGGGGAGAGCTACCATCACTTACACTGTACAAGTTAGATTCATAGTCATAAGGGTTTACGTATGAGTTGAAGTATTCAGACGTGGCTATTGAGGATACTTGAGGAGAGTTTTGGGATTCTCGAAGGCTGTTGGATTTCAAATCCGATTCTCATTAAGGTTCCGCTTGCACTAAAATTTCAAAGGTCCGACTTGAGCTCCAAACTTTGATTTTATGAAGACAAGTTTGATAATTAAACTAAGTCCAATTTTCTTATTTTTCTTTTCTTTGTTTTTCTTTTCTAAACTTATTGCATAAGTGTTTGTTAGGGACTAGCAAAGGAATGTATAGGGTCTACTTGGATTATTATGTAACTAGTGTGTACCCGTGCGTTGCACGGGTTGAACGAATTGACACCATAGCATTTAACTGATATTTTTAAGAGGACATGTATAACATAAGTAGGGTAAATAACTTCATAATGAATGATATTTATTTCATGCGAGTATATCACGATATTATTATGCCCTTTGTAATGTTCATTAGCATATCATGGTATTTTTGTAATGTTGCAAACTTTTGCACCAGTTCATGCAAGCATAGTAATGCCCCTGGACCTATGCAATGGATACACATGCTGAAATGAATAATTAACTTTTGTTTATTTCTATTTCAATGTACATGTAAGCTGTTATATGACTAATTCATTACAATGTTTCACTAATGTTTACTACGTTAGTTAGGACGCAAAAACATAATTTGTTAAGATAAAACTACTTCAACAATACCAAAACATTTTTGTTTGCATACAAATCAATTACCTTTCATTAACTATTAGTTTGGTGATGTTTTCTCCCTATGTTTTATTTCTTTTTTATTTTAATATTATTGAAATCCTCCATGCTTAAAGTTGTCTGTTTGCTTTACATTTTTCTTATTTTATATGCAACAGGTTGTGTACAAATATTTGCTTTATGTTAACATTCAAGTTCGTCGTTAGATCCTTTCTATTATATTCTCTCGTTGATGTTATGTCAAGCTCGAAAAGTTGAACATATGTTCTCAAGTTGAGTCTGTAAGTATAGTTGTAAGTTTATTTTTTTGTCTTAGCTTTGCATTTATCTTAGCCACATAGGTTACTATTTTATGAACCAATAGGCAAAATAAGTTAAGTTCCAGTTCATGTTTTATTATTGTTCTCTAGGTAAGAAGTTGCATTCGTTTATGAACTTTTTCTTTCAAGGGTAGTTTAAAATCCGGTATGAAGTTTAGTTCATGTTAAGTTGGGTTTATTTTAAGTTGCGGTTTGTTTGTTTGTTGTAAGAGTTTTAGCATCTGTATTACTATCTTGGTTCAGATATTATTAAGTTTGATTTTGAATCTCGTTCTTGTTTTGCATCAGTTCACATTCATGTTGTTCTTTCAATTTCGAGTTCATATCATTATAAAAGTGAAGTGATATGAGAATTTAAAATGTAAAATTATTTTGTCACATATTTGGAGATACTAGAATATTAAAATTTAAAATCTACTCCGACTGGATCGATGCTGGTGAGAAGAAACTGAAGGATTCGCAAACGATAAATGATCACAGCGAGGTCTATCAGCGAGAAGGAGTGCATGTGGGTATTAAAAGGCCTAAATAATCCATCTCTACCCCTTCCTGTTCTTATGCATACACCTCCTGCGGCGGTGCTAGGCCTTACGTCCCTTCACCTTCGCGGTGGGGAAAATGGGAAGCACATTGTCCTTACGGGTTTAATCCACATCGATCCCCTATTTTTCTTCTCATGTAAGTTATCTCATTGGATAAGCTAGTAGCCAGGAGCCGACCTTGCCGGTGCCCAATATTGTCCAGGCCTTTGAGGAGGCTTCGAATATCACCGTGGAACAAGGACCTGTCGTGCTGCCCATGGGGTCGAAGCTGCATGCTCGGCATCGATGTGGAGGCAGAGGAGTGTTGAATCTCGGATTCGTCACTCTAAATCTCATTTATTAAGCTCAAATCCCTCAAAATCAACAGCATTTATGCATCTATTCTACATAATTAGCATTCATGCATGTTTTCCTAAGAATTGCATTTTAGCATTAATGTTTGCATAAAATAAGAAGACAAAAATCCAAGCAAAAAATGACATGTAAAAAGCCTAACTTCTCGGATTTTTAACTCATACATGCTAACTCCGAATGACCAAAAACCACCTCCACTGTGTACATATCATCAACAAGAATAAATGAAAAATACAAAAAAATCACTAACCCAAATAAATATACCAAAAACCCAAACCCTAGTTTCAGGATTTTCGGACTAAAAATCTCATATCTTCCCCATCTAGTGTCAATTTGTAATCCTACTCACTTTTGAACTAATGCACATCTAATTAACTTCAAAACAAGACCTTGTTCATGTGAATCGGAGCTCATATGTGAAAGTTGGGTTTGGGGCCTCTTTTGTACATTTTGTATTTTAACGGTTTTTGAATTGATATTTTATGTACATATTTTATCAATTAATAAAAATCCAAAAAAATTAATGTGTAAATATTTATCTCTGATTTTACCATATTTTTCCGAATTTTTATCTGGTTTAAAATGGCAATAAAAATATAAAACCCAAAAAAATCATGGTATTCTATGCACATGGGATACCCCAAAAATACACTTTATGTAATTGATCAATTTTGGTTTTGATGTCTTCATAAAAGTTGTATATCTCATCGAGACGAGCAATTTTCACGAAGAAACTTTTTCGATCCGAGGCCATTTGCTATTAATTTTTTATTTTATAAAAGATTTATTCTCCGAATTTTCTGGTGCTGACATGTGGCATCCCCTGGAGTGGCCACGTGTCAACCATTTTTGTATATATTATTATATCATTTAAAAAAATTATAAACGCCCTCGCATGTGCGAAGTACGTGCCACCCAGGCACATGCCTAGCACGTGTCGCTCGCCTTATGCTTCTTCCCCAACAACCCTCTTTTGGAAGCTCCGCCGCCGCCCCAAATCTCTCCCCCTCAATTTCGCCAGCCTCCCTCAGTCGCATCTCCTCTAGATCGCGAACCCTCATCCCAGGTCTTCCTCATCAGGATCTCCACCATTCAAACCCAAATCAAATCCCTGTCGCCCCAATTCTTTCCATCGCCGGCCACCCGTTCTTCACCCTATTTAAAACACAGGAGCCCCACCTTTGTTCTCCATCTGCCAATAGACCTTCACAGTGGAGGGACGGTGGTGACAACGCCGCCCCTCCAACTTTAACCCAGCGAGATCTGGCGCCTGATATTGATGTCGTTGCAGTTGCGACCAACTCCGCCTTCTGCTCTGCTCCAGGTTCCATCCCAGTCGAGCCTACGGTTGACACCGACTACTTCATTGCCCTCAACGTCTCCGCCCCTCCGCCTTCTTGCTCTGAATTTTTTTGATTAACCATTGCTCTAAAAATTCTCGAAAAATGATATATTGTAGAGTTCATTGTGCTCGACATTATGCCCAAAAAGAATATAATTTGCATGCATAATTTATCCTGTAAAAATCATTTTGCATATTTCAGTGTTTGATTTTTAATAGATAGTAAATCTCACATTTTCGAGGTTTAGGATTTTTCTGATATCAATCACCTAGTGATATATCTTAGATAATATTCGTCCTTGAAAATAAGTAGGTTTAACATTTATCATAATTAAATATTGAAATTGATTTTGTTTGTATTTAAAAATTCATAAAAAATTCATATTGCATCTTTTATTGCATTAAAAAATCCAAAAAAAGAGATCGCCTCGAAAATCATGCACGCATTTTGATAGACATAATTCTTTGGTGTTCCTTTGCCTCCTTATGTTAGACCTTGGGACTTGCCCAAGTAAAATAAACATAGAATCACATTGATTAAAATTGACGAATATTTTACGTCGTTATTTTCTTGACCGATTCTGATTGCCGCCTACAACGATCAAATCAAACCATTATCATTTTTACACACGAATAGAAAATACAACATCTCTTTTACACGCGCAATTTTCGGACTCGTCAGATGGCGCTGTTGCGGGGAGGCAAACAACTTAGTTTTGTGTTTTGAAAATTTTAGTTCGGTTTTGCGCATTCGGGTAGTCTGACCCCCAAATTTTCCATTGTAAATTCCATAATTTTTCTGCATTTATTTTCAAGATTTATTTTTTTATATTTTATTGAGTCACTCTCTTACATTATCTCTCTTATTTTTCTTACGAGGTGCCCAGCGTATGTGGAGCAGTTTTTCAAGAATCGATGCAACATCACCGACTTCCAAAAAGCCGCAATTAAATTAAGATCGAGTCGAGTCGTGAAGGAGCGTAGAGTTTAGATTTTTAATTTTTGCAAAGCCTTAAATTTATGTAATTAATTGCTCATTTACAGCGGTGTCCGTTTGGACTCTTGCGGTTGAAAAAGACCTTGAACTATTCTTCTGGTGTGTCATGGCCTGTTTCACTCTCCAGTGAAGGTAGGGCCCGACTTGAGTGGCGATTAGGATAGACCTGCACATGCGGCTCTCAGAGCATTTTAATTTCTTGATTGTGCTTGTAGGAATTAAGCCACACTTCACTTTAACTAAGACACACATAGATCGTTCCATTTAGCCAAAAATTTAACTCAATTCTTCCCCGCTAATAGAACTTTCTGCTTAGGTATGGTTTTTCATCGGCTTGCATTAATTTAGAATAATCTTTTAAATTCTGTCTAGCATCCCACATGGAGATTGCGAGGATTCACTATAAGTCTTCTAACTGAGCATACATCATCGTTTTTCACGTGCATCGGCTTTTCCCGAATTTCTCCCTCTTGTTTTGCCTTATAACTCTAAAGGAAATGGGGACTGGACGGTAGACGTATATTTGTGCTCATTTAAATTCTTCTGTGATCAACTAATTAAAATTGGTACTGCTAAATATAGCTGACCTTAGGAACCCATAAAATCAAGAATTCTTGCAGGAGAGTAACCCCGACATTGTTTATTTTTATCTTGCAGCGAGGAGAGAGAGATGCATACTAGGATAGAGCCAAACCAAGATTTTCATATATACTAATGATTTTAAAAATGATTAGCTATTTCTTAGTGAGGAATACAAGTAGCCGATAAACGGTCCGGACTTCCTTAGCAAAGTTTGTGGTTTAAAGGACACCGCGTAAGGCTCCATCCTTAAGTAACACGGGTAGTCATTTTATGGTCCGTACTTACACGTATACTGGCTAAAAGTAGATGCAACTAGTCGAACGAACTCGAGACAGTCTTTAAGGAAATTTTGGTTTGCAAGATTTGTTTTATCACCAATAAAAATTTAAAAGATAATAGCCGAACTCTTACAGCTTCATTGTGTGAGTTGGTGAAACCGGAGTTTGATTTGTGTTTGCATTGGTGTGCGTAAACCGATTTCGAATATCAAAAGCTACACATTTGATAAAATTTCTTTTGACTGTCCCTTGCAATCATCTCTCCTTTCTTGATTTAAATCTCATCATGGAACTTTTTCCAAATCATTGCAGACCCAAACTATCATTCCTTTCAGCTCTTTCAAAAATGGCCGAACATTTATCTGAAAATCCATCAGAGATATACTATGAAAATAAATTTGTCTCTGTTAGGACCTAATCAATTACATCCTCTTCTTTCAATAATCCTCCAACATTTGCGGGAGACTTTTATCCGTGGATGAATTCAGCTCCCTCATTGAATTTCGACTCGAATCATCCGACCGCACATGACCGTCTACCATCTTGGACTGAACCGTCTTATTCTCGGTTTTTCACTAATGAACCATTTCAAGATAAAAATACCTTTAAGTTTCATGCCTGATCGAGAAACCAAACCCAGAAGGAAAGACCCACACTTAGTGATCATCAACGTTGGATTGACCGCAATGATCAAATCCCTATTGACCAACCTGAATATCACACATTTGATCAGCATATACATATACATGACCACATTGATGAGATCGACGCATATGCACCTTGTATGACCCCATTATTCGAGGATACGATCAATCATGACCATGTAAGTAGACTTTACTCAAACAAGGATGACATGCTCGAATCACGGCATGTTGAGTATGAGGCCTAAACATTCCCGCAAAACCCTTCCACTGAGCATCCACTTTCCATAATTTTTAGGAAAAAATTTTAGAAAATAATGATCATATATCGGATATTCAAAGAAATTCTCCTCTCAGCACCTACAGGAAAATGGAAGATGAAATTATTGAACACAAACCGGTTGTTCCCATTATTGATCATGAACAGAATTTTGAGAGTAATATTTCATGGATAAATAAAAGATTTGAATTGATAGAGGATAGATTTCAAAAATTCACCAACCGACTAATTTCAATATATGGTGATTCAGAAATAAAAATGAATGAGGAAATTATTGGGTCTCATTCTAAAAATTTTGAGGATATTCAGAAACCTAGGGACGATTCTGACATCGACACTTCTGCATATTATTCCCCTAGAAATGACTATTCCTCTGACTCTTAATATGAAAATCAAAACCCCTGCTCATCTGAGGCACACACCACATCTCCACACTATACAGAAAATACCCAAAAATTGGAATATTTGAAAACCACAAAAAAATCGAAAATATCGAAAAATACATAAAAATTGAATCTGAGAAGATCTGAAGAATTTGAATCCTGCTTTACAAGAAGCATTGGAGAAAAGATTAATGTCCAAACTTCCCTTTATAAAGGCCATTGGACACTTCCCTGACCTTAAAGGATTTGTAATAAACAAACTAATGATCAAAAAGTCGGGCAGGATACGAACAAGACTGAAAGACATATCTTGTCAATGGCCTCCTCCTTGGTGTTGAGGAGAAAAACCAAAAGATGCCTAGATTTGACCGTGAAATCAAAGACATAATTTTCACCCATGCTCGGATAGATGACGATTCATCAATCAATATCCTCCCGACCTCTGTGTTTCACGAACTCAAACTCAAACCGATCAGGAAAATATGAGAGATTGTTCAATTGGCAGACCGATCAATAAAGCGGTCGAGAGGAATCATTTATGTCATCATGATATTCCAAGGTGCTCTGCTCAAAGTAGAATTCACGATCATTGATATTGAGCATCAAGGAGAATTTATCCAGTCTCCAATTATTCTCAGAAAACCGTTCTTAGCATTAGCAAAGGCAATTATATATTGTGAGACTCGGGAAATCAATTTCACAACATTTGAGGCACTTAGATTTGACCCTGTCTTTGAGGAACCACGATCTTCTGAGGTAACCCATGAAGTCCCCGACAACCGTAACCATGAAGCGGTAGAAGAGCATACCCCGCAGCTACAACTGAGATAGCGGTTGTTGATGAGACTATTCGTTTAGAGAATCTCCCCCCTGCTCTATTCCCCGCTGTTCTCACCATGGAGAATCATGTATATGAATCATGTCATTCGGAGACTTATGCATGGGCACACCTTGGGTCAACCTACTCTGACGACATGGATTACATCAACTCGACACAGGAATGCTCCAACATTGAATTAATTGAGAATGAACATGCAGAAACTCACCCCAATATTTCAATTCCTGCATATCTCAAAATAGACAAATCCTTCTTCTATGATCCTGAGACATATCTATGGTCATGCCCTAGAGCAACATTCTCTGAATATCTTGACCAAATCATCCCAAATCAAGAGTGGACCAATATTCAGGAGACTAAGACCAAACACGCGGGACGAAAACCGACCTAGGAGAAGAAATCCAATGGCTATTCATCTGGATATTCAAGTGAACCGACACCTTCACGAAACAAGAAAAAGAAATTCACCTTTGACCTTTCGGAAGAGGAATCAACTGATGATACCTCATCATGTCAGGAAAAGGTAATCTACATGAGTTAAGTTTGTTCGGCATCTCTAAAGCCATATCTTTACAAGGATCCAAAATTCAATTCTCATTGGACAACTCTCGTTCCTAACTACTATTCATCCAAAGCTGATGCTCTCACCCACTACAAGTACACCGGAATTATTTCTTGCGAGCTGACTGAGATCGGTGCTTCTGAGTATTCATCCGAGGATAAACCGATTGACCGTAAGAAGGAACAAATTCTGAGAAAAAATTGAAGAAACATAAAGACCAGAATATTTGGAGTATGTCCACTTTCGAATACTACTCCTCTGAGGATAATTCTGATGATGGATATCTTTCATCTGACTCAAACGTTTCATCTACTATCCATCATGATTTTTCTGAGGATGGCATTGATAATAGTTGGGAATCATATGCTTCATCTCCATCCCATCATTACGATCTCCCATCGCAGGCTCACAAAAAGATAAACCGAAAACTGCCTTAATCATCGGCTACCCACCCTCCCTCCTGACCACATCGGTCTCCTTGTACAGTTTCTTCCTCAACTTAGGCCAAGGCCTAAGTATAGGCAGGGGAGACCGATGCCATCTATATAAACCATTTCTCTCATCACACTTTTCCTTCTCGATCACTCCATTTCCACCCTTCTCCTATACTTAGGCTGACCAGAGCCTAAGTATAGGGGGAACCGACACCCACCTATATATACTCTCCTCATTCACATATCCTGATCGCTTCATTTTCCATCCTTCTTCTATACTCATACTATTGACAGTCTAAGTATAGGGGGCGGACCTGTATGTCTTGTTATTTTTCTTTTTACTCTCTTACGCTTAGCCCGAGCTATGTCTTCTTTACGCTTCTTGTTCTATGAGGACACATCACTCGCTAAGTATAGGGGTCTGTACATATATTGCGTATGTATTTTAGCCATACCTCGTACTTTCGCATAAGTCTATATGTATTTACGTGGTGGGTAATTAATAAAAAAACAACAACAAAAGAAATGAAAAAGAAAAAAGAGTTTTGCTACTAACACTGACTGTGCCCAAAATTTAAAAAAATGGCTTCTTATTCATTTTTGCATAAAAAATCTATCAAAAATCCCTTACATATAAAAAAGTCACAAAAATAAAAAAAATGTGTCTACATTTCACAACCATGCACTTCATCTAGCATCGCATTCATTCGCATGAAAAGTCATCGGGTATTGACCCGAGTTATGAGCCAAAACCGAGGGTGGTCTAGACTTGACCTTAATCCACATAATTTTTAGAGGAACTTGACCGAGAAATACGATTTTAGAAGCTTCGGGTCTTTGACTTAATTCTTTAAGTTCAACATGACAATGTGCAGCATTTGATTCTTAGTGTCTAACCTAGTCTCTTCATTATGGGTACAACTCTAGATAAGGACTTAATGTGTACTCTCGCACTATGCACTTAGCTCAACTCATACGGGATGTTGGAAGACTATGTGAGTTTCTTTTCTGGTAGCGTGAAAATCTAAAGATCAGAGTACGGGTTGAAATAAAGCTTCAGAAAAGGGATGGACGACTGGGCACAATTTCTTCTAAGACCCCAAAAAATGTATGGAAACAAAAAGATTCTATATCCGTAGGGACACAACAAGATCCATGTAGAACCACCGAAAATTCCAAATACAAAAAAACATTCTACCATATAATTATCTGACCAAAAAAGGTCCAAGCTTCAAGAAAACCTACAAATCTTGGTGGAGACTCGACTACACGGGACATCATCACAAGGAGAGGTGACTACACTGGCCACCCTCCAGTTCTTTTCTCCTTCTTCTAACTTCTTCCCCAATTCGATTGTGAACACACCGTGACAGACCTTAGAAGGAAATACCTGACTCCTCGAGGATGAGTTACTGGAGAGGAGTTTTGCGCGGTAGTCCAGCATTCTGGGTGGGAAGAGCAAAAACTTTTCACACACACGAGTCGATTGTTTAATGTTCATAGGGTATGCTTTGGGTAGAGGATTGATCTAAGATGACTTTTGAGCCGAAAATGTAGCAATGATTTGTAGAACTTGAAGGCTGTTGATTTTAAAATTCTAAATCTCACACAAGTTCTGCCACAGTAATAATTCAAAGGTCGAGTCTAGTTTCATTTTCATCTTCATCTCATGGTCGTGGTATGGAAACCAATCTCATTTCACCTCATGGCATTTCTTTTTGATGCTAAGGGACGAGCATGCTTTAAGTATAAGGGGATGATGAATCTCGGATTCATCACTCTAAATCTCATTTATTAAGCTCAAATCCCTCAAAATAAGCAGCATTTCTGCATCAATTCTGCATAATTAGCATTCATGCATGTTTTCATAAGAATTGCATTTTTTGCATTAATTTCTGCACAAAATAAGAAGCTAAAAATCCAAGCCAAAAATGACCTGTAAATAGCCTAACTTATCGGATTTTTTAACTCATACATGCTAACTCCAAATGACCCAAAACCACCTCCACTATGTAAATATCACTATGAAAAATACAAAAAAAATTCACTAACACAAATAAATAGACCAAAAATCCCAACCCTAGTTTCAAGATTTCCGGACTAAAAACCTCATATCTTCCTCATCTATTGTTCGTTTTAATCCTACTCACTTTTGAACTAATGTACATTCAATTACCTTCAAAACAAGACCAAGTTCAAGTGAATCAGAGCTCATTTGTGAATGTTGGGTTTTGGGCCTCTTTTGTACATTTTTTATTTTAGCGATTTTTGACCTGATATTTTATGTACATATTTTATCAATTAATAAAAATCCAAAAAAATAACTAATGTGTAAATATTTATCTCTAATTTTACCATATTTTTTCGAATTTTTATATATTTTTAAAATGACAATAAAATATATAAAACCCAAGAAATCAAGGTATTCTATGCACATGGGATACCCGAAAAATATACTTTGGGCAATTGATCAATTTTGGTTTTTATGTATTCATGAAAGTTGTAGATCTCATCGAGACGAGCAATTTTCGTGAAGAAACGTTTTCGATTCGAGGCCATTTGCTATTTATTTTTGATTTTATAAAAGGTTTATTCTCCCAATTTTATTGTGCTGACACTTGGCAGTCCTTGGAGTTGCCACATGTCATACATTTTTGTTTATATTATTATATCGTTTTAAAAAAATATATAAATGTCCTCGCACGTGCGTACCACGTGCAACCCAAATCTCACCCCGACAACACCATTTTGGAAGCTTCGCCGCCGCCCCAAATCCCTCCCCCTCAATTTCGCGTAAGACTATATGTATTTACGTGGTGGATAATTAATAAAAAAACAACAAAAGAAATGAAAAAGAAAAAAGTGTTTTGCTACTAACACTGACTGTGCCCAAAAGATTTGAAAAAAATGGCTTCTTATTCATTTTTGCATAAAAATAATTATCAAAAATCACTTGCATAAAAAAAGGGCACAAAAATAAAAAAAATGTGTCTGCATTTCACAGCACCTGTACTTCATACAACATCGCATTCATTCGCATGAAAAGTCATTGTGTACTGAACGGAGTTATGAGCCAAAACCGAGGGTGGTCGGGACGTGACCTTAATCCACATAATTTTCAGAGGAACTTAACCAAGAAATAGGATTTTAGAAGCTTCAGGTCTTTGACTTAATTCTTTAAGTTCCACATGACAATGTGTAGCGTTTGACTCTTAGTGTCTAACCTGTTCTCTTTATTATGGGTACAGCTCTAGAATAAGGAATTAATTTGTACTCTCGCACTATGCACTTAGCTCAACTCATTCGGGATGTTGGAAGACTGTTTGAGTTTCTTTAATGGTAGTGTGGAAATCTAAAGACCATAGTACGGGTTGAAATAAAGCTTCGGAAAATGGATGGACGACTTGCCACAATTTCTTCTGAGACCCCAAAAAATGTATGGAAACAAAAAGAATCTATATCTGTAGGGACACAACAAGATCCAAGTAGAACCACCGAAAATTCCAAATACAAAAAAGCATTCTACCATATAAATATCCAACCAAAAAAGGTCCAAGCTTCAAGAAAACATGCAGATCTTGGTGGAGACTCGACTACATTGGCCAACTTCACAAGGAGAGGTGACTACACTGGCCACCCTCCAGTTCTTTTTTTCTTCTTCTAACTTCTTCCCCAATTCGATTGTGAACACAGCACGACATACCTTAGAAGGAAATACCTGACTCCTCGAGGATGAGTTACTGGAGAGGAGTTTTACGCGGTAGTACAGCATTCTGGGTGGGAAGAGCGAAAACTTTTCATACACATGAGTCGATTGTTTAATGTTCATAGGGTATGCTTTGGGAAGAGGATTGATCTAAGATGACTTCTGAGCCGAAACTGTAGGAATGATTTGTAGAACTTGCAGGTTGTTGATTTTAAAATTCTAAATCTCGCAGAAGTTCTGCCACAGTAATAATTCAAAGGTCGAGTCTAGTTTCATTTTCATCTTCATCTCATGGTCGTGGTATGGAAACCAATCTCATTTCACCTCATGGCATTTCTTTTTGATGCTAAGGGACGAGCATGCTTTAAGTATAAGGGGATGATGAATCTCGGATTCATCACTCTAAATCTCATTTATTAAGCTCAAATCCCTCAAAATAAGCAGCATTTCTGCATCAATTCTGCATAATTAGCATTCATGCATGTTTTCATAAGAATTGCATTTTTGCATTAATTTCTGCACAAAATAAGAAGCCAAAAATCCAAGCCAAAAATGACCTGTAAATAGCCTAACTTTCCGGATTTTTTAACTCATACATGCTAACTCCGAATGACCCAAAACCACCTCCACTTTAGAAATATCACTATGAAAAATACAAAAAAATCACTAACCCAAATAAATAGACCAAAAACCCCAACCCTAGTTTCAGGATTTCTGGAGTAAAAACCTCATATCTTCCTCATCTATTGTTCGTTTTAACCGTACTCACTTTTGAACTAATGTACATTCAATTACCTTCAAAACAAGACCAAGTTCAAGTGAATCAGAGCTCATATGTGAAGTATTTTAGAGATTTTTGACCTGATAATTTATGTACATATTTTACCAATTAATAAAAATCCAAACAAAATAAATAATGTGTAATACCATATTTTTCCGAATTTTTTTATATTTTAAAGATGACAATAAAAATTATAAAACCCAAGAAATCAAGGTATTCTATGCATATGGGATACCCGAAAAATACACTTTGGGCAATTGATCAATTTTGGTTTTGATGTGTTCATAAAAGTTGTAGATCTCATCGAGACGAGTAATTTTCGTGAAGAAACTTTTTTGATCCAAGGCCATTTGCTATTTATTTTTGATTTTATAAAAGATTTATTCTCCGAATATTCTTGTGCTGACACGTGACAACCCTTGGAGTCGCACATGTCAGATATTTTTGTTTATAATACTATATCATTTTAAAAAATATATAAATGCCCTTGAACGTGCGAAGCACGTGCCACCCAAGTCTCTCCCCGACAACACCCTTGTGGAAGCTCAATTTCGCGTAAGTTTATATGTATTTACGTGGTGGGTAATTAATCAAAAAAAAACAACAACAAAAGAAATGAAAAAGAAAAAAGAGTTTTGCTACTAACACTGACTGTGTCCAAAATTTTTGAAAAAAATGGCTTTTTATTCATTTCTTCATAAAAAATATATTAAAAATTCCTTGCATAAAAAAAGGTCACAAAAATAAAAAAAAGTGTCCGCATTGCACAACACTTGCACTTCATCCAACATCGCATTCATTCGCATGAAAAGTCATTGGGTACTGAACCGAGTTATGAGCCAAAACTGAGGGTGGTCTGGACTTGACCTTAATCCACATAATTATCAGAGGAACCTAACCGACAAATAGGATTTTAGAAGCTTCAGGTCTTTTACTTAATTCTTTAAGTTCCACATGACAATGTGCATCATTTGACTCTTAGTGTCTAACATGGTCTCTTTATTATGGGTACAACTCTAGAATAAGGAATTAATTTGTACTCTCGCACTATGCACTTAGCTCAACCCATACGGGATGTTGGGAGACTTTGTGAGTTTCTTTTCTGGAAGCGTGGAAATCTAAAGACTAGAGTACGGGTTGAAATAAAGCTTCGGAAAAGGGATGGATGACTGGGCACAATTTCTTCTAAGACCCCAAAAAATGGAAACAAAAAGATTCTATATCTGTAGGGACACAACAAGATCCAAGTAGAACCACCGAAAATTCCAAATACAAAAAAGCATTCTACCATATAAATATCCGACCAAAAAAGGTCCAAGCTTCAAGAAAACCTGCAGATCTTGGTAGAGACTCGACTACACTGGCCAGCTTCACAAGGAGAGGTGACTACACTGGCCACCCTCCAGTTCTTTTCTCCTTCTTCTAACTTCTTCCCCAATTCGATTGTGAACACAACGTGACAGACCTTAGAAGGAAATACCTGACTCCTCGAGGATGAGTTACTGGAGAGGAGTTTTGCGCGGTAGTCCAGCATTCTGGGTGGGAAGAGCGAAAACTTTTTCACACACATGAGTTGATTGTTTAATGTTCATAGGGTATGCTTTGGGAAGAGGATTGATCTAAGAAGACTTCTGAGCCGAAACTGTAGCAATGATTTGTAGAACTTGAAGGCTGTTGATTTTAAAATTCTATATCTCACAGAAGTTCCGCCACAGTAATAATTCAAAGGTCGAGTCTAGTTTCATTTTCATCTTCATTTCATGGTCGTGGTATGCAAAACCAATCTCATTTCACCTCATGGCATTTCTTTTTGATGCTAAGGGACGAGCATGCTTTAAGTATAAGGGGATGATGAATCTCGGATTCATCACTCTAAATCTCATTTAGTAAGCTTAATCCCCTCAAAATAAGCAGCATCTCTTCATCTATTATGCATAATTAGCATTCCTGCATGTTTTCATAAGAATTGCATTTTTGCATAAATTTCTGCACAAAATAAGAAGCCAAAAATGACCTGTAAATAGCATAACATCCCGGATTTTTTAACTCGTACATGCTAACTCCGAATGACCTAAAACTCCCTTATGTAAATATCACTATGAAAAATACAAAAAAATCACTAACCCAAATAAATAGACCAAAAACCCCAACCCTAGTTTCAGGATTTCCGGACTAAATACCTCATATCTTCCTCATCTATAGTTCATTTTAATCCTACTCACTTTTGAACAAATGTACATTCAATTACCTTCAAAACAAGACCAAGTTCAAGTGAATCGGAGCTAATATGTGAAAGTTGGGTTTTGGGTCTCTTTTGTACATTTTGTATTTTAGCGATTTTTGACCTGATATTTTATATTCATATTTTATCAATTAATAAAAATCCAAAAAAACTAATGTGTAAATATTTATCTCTAACTTTACCATATTTTTCCGAATTTTTATATATTTTAAAAATGACAATAAAAATTATAAAACCCAAGAAATCAAGGAAATCTATGCACATGGGATACCCGAAAAATACACTTTGGGCAATTGATCAATTTCGGTTTTGATGTGTTCATAAAAGTTGTAGATCTCATCGAGACGAGCAATTTTCATGAAGAAACTTTTTTGATCTGAGGCCATTTGTTATTTATTTCTGATTTTATAAAAGATTTATTATCTGAATCTTCTTGTGCTGACACGTGGCAACCCTTGGAGTCGCCACGTGTCAGACATTTTTGTTTATATTATTATATCATTTTAAAAAAATATATAAATGCCCTCGCACGTGCGAAGCTCGTGCCACCCAAATCTCTCCTCGATAACACCCTTTTGGAAGCTCCGCTGCCGCACCAAATCTCTCCCCCCTCAATTTCGCGTAAGTCTATATGTATTTACATGGTGGGTATTTAATAAAAAAACAACAAAAGAAATGAAAAATAAAAAAGAGTTTTGCTAATAACACTGACTGTGCCCAAATTTTTTGAAAAAATGGTTTCTTATTCATTTTTGCATAAAATAATCTATCAAAAATTCCTTGCATAAAAAAAAGGTCAAAAAAATAAAAAAATGTGTCTGCATTTCACAACACCTGCACTTCATACAGCAACGCATTCATTTGCATGAAAAGTCATTGGGTACTGAACCGAGTTATGTGCCAAAACCGAGGGTGGTCTGGACTTGACCTTAATCCACATAATTTTCAGAGGAACTTAACCGAGAAATAGGATTTTAGAAGCTTCAGGTCTTTGACTAAATTCTTTAAGTTCCACATGACAATGTGCAACGTTTGACACTTAGTACCTAACCTGGTCTCTTCATTATGGGTACAACTCTAGAATAAGGAATTAATTTGTACTCGCGCACTATGCACTTAGCTCAACTCATACGGGATGTTGGAAGACTGTGTGAGTTTCTTTTCTGGTAGCGTGGAAATATAATGACCAGAGTACTGGTTGAAATAAAGCTTCGGAAAAGGGATCGACGACTGGGCACAATTTCCTCTAAGACCCTAAAAAATGTATGGAAGCAAAAAGATTCTATATCTGTAGGGACACAACAAGATCCAAGTAGAACCACCGAAAATTCCAAATACAAAAAAGCATTCTACCATATAAATATCCGACCAAAAAAGGTCCAAGCTTCAAGAAAACCTGTAGATCTTGGTGGAGACTCGACTACACTGGCCAGCTTCACAAGGAGAGGTGCCTACACTGGCCACCCCCCAGTCCTTTTCTCCTTCTTCTAACTTCTTCCCCAATTTGATTGTGAACACAGCGCGACAAACCTTAGAAGGAAGTACCTGACTCCAAGAGGATGAGTTACTGGAGAGGAGTTTTGCGCGGTAGTGCGGCATTCTGGGTGAGAAGAGCGAAAACTTTTCACACACATAAGTCGATTGTTTAATGTTCATAGGGTATGCTTTGGGAAGAGGATTGATCTAAGATGACTTATGAGCCGAAACTGTAGTAATGATTTGTAGAACTTGAAGGCTGTTGATTTTAAAATTCTAAATCTCACAGAAGTTCCGCTCCAGTAATAATTCAAAGGTCGAGTCTACTTTCATTTTCATCTTCATCTCATGGTCGTGGTGTGGAAACCAATCTCATTTCACCTCATGTCATTTCTTGTTGATGCTAAAGGACGAGCATGCTTTAAGTATAAGGGGATGATGAATCTCGGATTCATCACTCTAAATTTCATTTATTAAGCTCAAATCTCTCAAAATAATGCATCTATTATGCATAATTAGCATTCATGCATGTTTTCATAAGAATTGCATTTTTGCATTAATTTCTGCACAAAATAAGAAGCCAAAAATGCAAGCCAAAAATGACCTGTAAATAGCCTAACTTCTCAGATTTTTTAACTCATACATGCTAACTTCGAATGACCCAAAACCACCTCTACTGTTTAAATATCACTATGAAAACTACAAAAAAATCACTAACCCAAATAAATAGACCAAAAACCCCAACCCTATCTTCAGGATTTCCGAACTAAAAACCTCATATCTTCCTCATCTATTGTTCATTTTAATCCTACTCACTTTTGAACTAATATACATTCAATTACCTTCAAAACAAGACCAAGTTCAAGTGAACTGGAGCTCATATGTGAAAGTTGGGTTTTGGGCCACTTTTGTACATTTTGTATTTTAGCTCTTTTTGACCTGATATTTTATGTACATATTTTATCAATTAATAAAAATCCAAAAAAATTAACTAATGTGTAAATATTTATCTCTAATTTTACCATATTTTTCCGAATTTTTATATATTTTAAAAATGACAATAAAAATTATGAAACCCAAGAAATCAAGGTATTCTATGCACATGGGATACCCTAAAAATACACTTTGGGCAATTGATCAATTTTGGTTTTGATGTGTTCATAACAATTGTAGATCACATCGAGACGAGCAATTTTCGTGAAGAAACTTTTTCGATCCGAGGACATTTGCTATCTATTTTTGATTTTATAAAAGATTCATTCTCTGAATTTTCTTGCGCTGACACATAGAAGCCCTTGGAGTCGCAACGTGTCAGACATTTTTGTTTATATTATTATATCGTTTTAAAAAATATATAAATGCCCTCGCACGTGCGAAGCATGTGCCACCCAAATCTCCCCGACAACCCCCTTTTGGAAGCTCCACCGCCGCCCCAAATCTCTCCCCCTCAATTTCGTCGGACTCCCTCAATCGCATCTTCTCTCGATTGCAAACCCTTGTCCTAGATCTTCCCCATCGGGATCTCCGCCATTCAAACCCAAGTCAAATCCCCGTTGTTCCGATTCTTTCCATCGTCGGCCACCCATTCTTCACCCTATTTAAAACACAGGAGCCCCACCTTCATTCTCCATTCGCCGATAGACCTTCACAGTAGAGGGACAGCAGTGATAGCGCCGCCCCTCCACCTTTAACCTGGCGAGATCCGACGCCTGATATCGACGTCGTTGCAACTGCGGCCAACTCCGCCTTCTGCTCCACTCCGGGTTCCATCCCCATCGAGCCTACGATCGACACCGACTACTTCATCGCCCTCAACGTCTCCGCCCCTCCGACTTCAATGACTTCATCACCAACTTCATCATCGACCACCAACGTCTTCATCTCCGACGACCGCCTACCCCCGATCGTCTTATCCGACTACGATGCCAACGCTTCGCCTCCAACGCCACCGCAAGCGGTTGTGCACCATCTTCTTCGTCGATTGCACCAGAGGCTAAAGGCACCCCTTACTAGAGCTCTGCTTCAGCCCCGACCACTCTGCCACTCCTCTACCGCTCCGCTGGGCGCGTAAGTCCCGAGACCCCCTCCCACGTGCAGGGCACGTACCGAGGTGGAACTTTCATCGAGCCCCCTAGAGGATTCCCCACTTGCAGAGCTACCCCCAGGGTCACGTGCGCCACAAATGACTGTGGGCAAATTACACAGGCCCCCCGGAGGAGTTGCATATTTCAGACAATTCCTCTAACCCTGGGGTCATGTGCATAGCACGTGACCTTTTGTGTATTTTGCAGAAGTATCCCTACAGCTCCTGCTAATTGCACTTAGGTCCCCCACTGCATTTCTATGTTTATTCTATTTATTGTAATTGCAGTTATACGCATGTGTTTCTCTGTGATTTCAAAGTCCTACGTTGCAATATTTAATTATCCAAAAATAACATTTTGTTCATCAATTAATTCTCTACATTTTGACATATTGTAGACATTTTTGTGATCGTTTTTTAATTAATAATTAATTATTCTGTGGAAAATTGCATAATTTGCCCAATTCTTGTTCTAAGTTTTTTATTTGATTAACTGCTGCTCAAAAAATTCTCGAAAAATCACATATTGTAGAGTTGATTGTGCTCGACATTATGCCCAAAAAGAATTCATTTGCATGCACAATTTGTCCTATAAAAATCATTTTGCATATTTAAGTGTTTGATTTTCAATAGGTATTAAATCTCACATTTTCGAGGTTTAGGATTTTTCTGAGATCAATCACCTAGTGATAGATCTTAGATAACTTTGGTCCTCGAAAATAATTAGGTTCAACTCTTATCATTATTAAATATTGAAATTCATTTTGTTTGTATTTAAAAATTCATAAAAAATTCATATTGCATTCTTTATTGCCTCAAAAATTCCAAAAAAAGAGACAACCTCAAAAACCGTGCATGAATTTTGATAGACATAATTCTAGGTTGTTCCTTTGCCTCCTTGTCTTCGACCTTGGGACTTTCCCAAGTAAAATAAACATACTACCGCATTGATTAAAATTGATGAATATTTTGTATGGTTATTTTCTTGACCGATTCCGATTGCCTCCTACAAAGAACAATTCAAATCATTATCATTTTTACGCACGAACAGAAAATACAACATCTCTTTTACACGCGCAATTTTCGGATTCGTAAGGAGCACGAAGTCATAGCCCTTAGACTGGTTGGTGGTGTGGTCGGTGATTAATGTTGCATTCCTCGACCCCGTTGGACCGGAGGAAGGCATCGAAGAGGGTATCAATGGTGATGTCCCAACCCGAGTCTTTGTACGAAGATCTTACAGTAGATGGATTCAGAGTTCGTGACAATGACACTCCATAACGTAGTGGTCGGCGCGTGCATCCTCCTTGAGGAGATCGATGTGCTGGTCCCGACCGTCATTCTCCAGGAGATTCATGTTGGCCTCGCACTCATCTTCCTCTTCTTTCTACACGTTGTCTTCCTCCCCCTTGTCATATCCATCTTGTTCAACCTCTTCTTTTTTGGATTTCTCCTTTGGTGGCCCTTCTGTTTGGCGTGTTGATAATTCACTTGTTTGGTTGAGGGCCAGGAATGATCGATGGGGTCGTGAAGGACAAAATGGGTATTTATGTGAAAAAAATAATATGTTGACGCACTTCAATATATGTATTTTGGAAATATGCAAAAATAGTACAATAACTCTTCTCAAATTGCTCGTAATACTTTATGCTTTATACTAATCTGACTGTCTCGTTGTAAGTGATTATGTATACAACTATGTGTGTAATCCTGTAATTAAACTAAACATATATACATGTGATTTATATAAGAAGTCAAGATAGATCCACTCGTCGACGTCCATCGTGTCTTTTGATGCTGAGAACCATGCAATAGACAAAGATGAGGGTGACCCATATCTAGAATTCAAACCTCTTGGTGGGAGGGCATTTTAAACTGGATATTCAGCACTAATGTCCCGAAATCAAAGTTATTCATGGGATGAAGATTATGATAGGAAATTTAGCTCTAATTCGTGCAGATATATTGTCAAAGATCTATTCCTATAATTTTATTCGATTAAAATAGGATAAAGGAGTCAAATATACATTCACTTATCAAAGTTGTTTTTACGTGAATTACATTAGCATCATTATTTTTAATGTTAGTTGTATTCCAATGATTACTTGCAATTTATGATAATGGGCTAGATCTCTTGATGCATAGAATCACACACATGAGGTGCTAACTCAAGACGATGGCAGTAGACAAACAGTTGGTAATTGGGTAAGAAGAAATGCTAAATTGGTTATTATCATGAATTTGGAGAAGATGACAATGTGAGACAATGTCAATCATTAGTCGCGATGGCCACATACAACGATACAGCATGCTATGAGCTTCTGAAATACGATCAAGTGTTCATACGCGACTTTGTGTCATCCGATCCTGAGTTCTTGTGAAGGGGAAGGTCGAGATGGTAAGTAATTTCCTATTGTATTCCTAGAATTTACAAGTAAAAAATAGCCATATGTAGAACCGTGATGTTATATACTTATACAATAAATTTGTCGAACTGAGATCTTTGATAATGTTAATGCAACCAGAGCTGCAAGAGGAACCCACACACGGTCCTCGAGCTCCAGGCTCGAATAGGTAGAACCCATCTTAAGGTGGTCGACAACCACATCAGAACTCTAGCTCCTCATCGACTATGCTCCAGAGTAAGAGGAGCATCCCGCTGTCACTGCACACCATACGTCGGCATGTAGCAGCCCATCATTGCTTTGCGCGTTGCTCCCCGAAGTGTGAGCGAGCGAGGTAAAGGAAGATCTCATCATCCGTTGCACCGACGATCTCGCCACAACTGACGACGACGGTAGGGACGTATGTTTTAGGAACAGTATGGTGGCAGGGGCACAAATGATGGAGCGGGAGGGATGGAAGTGTTGATGAATGCACCATCGCCATAGCTGATGTATAGAGTTTGCGAAAAGGGTAAGAGGGAGAAGGAGCCATCGAGCCGATTTAGGCATGGCAGCTATGAAATTCGACTCTCGATTTCAAGGGCACCATGCAAGAAGTTTCTCCCTTATTTGAGAAGATGGCATTGGGGAGGACTTGATGTGGCCGATTGTAGAGCGAAGGGAGTCGGAGTGGAGACGGTGGAGGACATCGACAACGTCATCGCGAGGGTGACGGGAGCCCTACAGGATACATGGGATTTTGTGGGTGTTGGGAGTATGGCGGGATTCCCACAAAAGGGAAGGATAAAAGAGAAATATGGCAGACATATTAGGGCCAGAATTGGAACGAAGGAGGGAGGCTAATGGTAAAAATGGGATTAAAGGTGCAAAAATTAATGGATTGACGCATTTTAAGATATAGTAATAGAATAATGTGTAAAATACGGTTTTTAAAGCCAAAATTATAGGATAAAGAAAAGAAAAAGGAGTAAAATATTGCAAATATTTTATAATCTGAAACCCGGAGACCTAGGCATCTCGATGACTAGGCCGACAAGGAATTAGGTAGGGGGAGATAAGGGCCAAAATACATTAAAATTCCCTTTTATTTAATTCATTCTTTTTTGGGACCTATTTTTAGTTCCACTTTTTATACTACAAATAAATAAACTTTGAACATGAAAGTTGTAGATAATTAAATAAAGAAAAATACAAAATTGATTTCACTCAAAAAATTATACAGATAAAAATTTATGATCCGAATAAAATTCCAAAATCACATCTTCCCAGACCCATATCTCTCAAATAAAAGCTCAAAATATATCAAAATCATATTCAATTGTATATAACTTTCAATAATCTATTTATTGGACATGGTTTCATATTTTTCGGAGTTACAGTTCGAAAGTTGAGTATTGGAACCCTATTGTATACTTATACCGATTAAAATATTCATTTTATTTATTATTCATTATTTTATTTATTTTATATTTTTATAATTTTGTAAATATTATTTATAATATATGTGTATATTAAAAAAATATATAAAAAAACAAAAATAAAATACTTGTATAAAGCACATAGGTATAATACCTATATCTATACCTATATAGATAACACTTGTATTTATTTAATTATACAAAATACTTCAGAAAATAAAATAAAAATATATTTAAGTTCATAACATTAAGTCATAAATATATAAAATAATAAACAAAATAATAAAATAAATACACAAAATAAAAATAAAACAATAAAATATATAGCTTAATATACATGTATATAACCTATAAAAGGGAACTTGTAATTTTACATATCGAAAAAATAAATAAAAATCAGAATAAAATGTTTTAGAAAACAATAAACTTTTTATTTAATAACGTAAAATTAATAAACACACTTACTATTTTTAATTAATTTGACAAATCATTTTTGCGAGTAATTTTCTGGTTGGTCCACTTCGACCAACCATACGAATTCGCTGGTCGACCTCGGCAAACTCTCTAACAGAGGTCTACAGCCTAACAGTGCTGCATTTTTGGCTATTTTCTTTGATTTTTGGAGAACCCGTCTTTCACCTTCTTGCATTGGTTTCTTCTTCAATTTTGCTCCCCGTCGATCGATGATAGACACCAACGTCTCTCCTCAGTCTGTGGATCATCGATTTGCCCGATACACCTCGATCTTCTCACCATGTAACCCCTTGCACAAAACTGCCCATCTATTTTTTTTCCATTTTCGAACACCCTCTGACCCGTTTTGGACCCTTCTCTTCCGTGCTCAATACCGGTGGTGGTGACAGCACCACCTCCAGTCGACTAGGGAGGAGATAGACGATCCGTAGGCATGTGTCCAACACCTCCGGCGGAGCTTCACCGAAGAGGTTCATCTCTAGCTTCTACAGCCATCGAGGTTCATTTTCTTGTCTTTTTCTTGCATTTTTTAAATTCACCATAGTCTTCGGAACCGATTACCATCTCCCATTTTTCCCTTCGCCCAACTGATTGCTTTCGCTACCACCTCACAGGAGTTTGCTCCGGCAAGATTCCTTCCCGCGTTGTTCACTTTCCACCACCCCTATAGTTTGCCTTGGGAACCCCTTTCTTGTCCGTGAGCTCTATTTTAGGTCCCAGGAGCCAATAGACCCCATATGGGGTCAAATTTTGAAGACCCATGGTACACGGGCCCGCCTTTCTTCTCCAGCACCACAGTTCCGCTATGGTGCTCACACTGCCATTTTGGCGCTGCCGTCGGGTAGGGGAAACTATCAAGAATGTAAGATGTTCATTTTGGACATTGGGAAGCTTCGGAGGAGGAGGAACGCGCTCAGAGAAGATCCCCCTTGCACCTGCTCTTTCTTGTTCATCCAATGGGGCTCCCTGTTGTTCGATCATCAATGTTCTTCTAGACATATAGGAATCGTTGGATTCGCTACGTATGGCGCCATCCGATCTTCATATGGGATCTAATCCCAGCTATCGTCAGCGAACCAATCATGTCGTCAGGATCATGACACGTGGATAAGTCGAGGAGCATCAGTCGTCCGATCCGCTTTTGCGTGGGTATTTTGCAGCTTTTGCCTCGTAGTTTTTTATTTAAATATTCCAACTCAATCTTTCATTTGTAGTATCTAATTTTTGTATAATTTGTAAAATAGAACCTGTCTTTTCCCATATTTACATTTCATTTCTGGCCACGTCACCTCACGTGATGCATCACATGAGGTGACATTTTATGGCCAGGCCCTTGGGATTTCTGTTGTTTCTTATTGGTCCACAAACGTTTTTATTACTTGTAAATTTTTTGGACATTTTGCTTTTAGCCCTCGGGCTTCGGAATATTTCATATTCATCTCTGTCATGCGCGTGTGCTCACGCACGCGAGTTCTGCGAATTTTGCTGGAAAGCCCTCGTAGATCTTGCTTTTTGTATTTAGTCCAGAAAGTTAATCATTTAATTATAATTTTGAGGGAAAATCTTTTTATGGACTTTGTGTTTTCAGATATTTACAAAAAAATTCCTTCTAGTGTGTATTTTCTCTTTGTTTCTAGTATTTATATCATGCATCTATAAATCTCTAAAAATCAAAAAAAATTATCATAGCTTCTTGTTGCATTGTACATTCACGTCGTTTTTTTTTATTTTCATTTTGAAACGTCCTACTATTTATAAAAAAAATGTACATTTTTGCCCCTACTTGCATTAGAAAATACATAAAAATTTAAAAACCTTTTTTAAAAAATTTCCAAAAAATACCTTTCGTATTTATTTAAATATTTTACAACTTCAGACCAATAATCACTAGAAAATATAAAAGAAAACTCTAAAAAATAGAAAAATAGTAAAAACTTTCGTTGAAACTTATAAAATCTATATTATATCTAAAATTTATAATTTCTATTCTGGAATTTTCTTTATATTATTATCTTTATATGAATTATAGATTGGAGAATTTTTTACTCTGTTTGATATTTTCATCTCCATTTTAATTTTAGGAATTTATTTTCTTCCCTGTTTTAAGTATTTTTGACTTTAAAAATATAAAAAAAATTGATAAAAATACAATAAAATCACAAAAACATTATAAAAATATAAATAGCCCAAAAACATTTTATTTCTTGTATTTTGAATATTTTTAGATATTTTTATCTCTCCCTTACTTCTCTTGTTTATTTATATCCTATATAATTTTATATACTTTTTAAAAGAAAAATAAAATATAAAAATATAAAATATAAAAAGAAAATACAAAATCAAAAAATTTAAAATCGACATACAAAATTATTAAATTTAAAATTTAAAAATATAAAATTAAAAACCCACAAAAAATAACACATAGAGACAAACACATCACATTCATTTGTGAGCACTTATTGCCCCGATCTACCTGCTTGCCTCATGTGTTCGACACTCCACACTGCTTGCACTATACACATCTTTTGTAGAGTTATAATAAATTCTAACTCTACATTGTGCTTTTCATTTATTGATTTATTTGTTGTGGGTTAATTGTTGTTTGAATCGGGGTTTCTTGGGGGTCGCCACAACGGTTGCGTCTCCGCCTTGTGTGAGACGTATTTTAGACCCGTGAAAAATCTAATTCAACAGGTAGCGATTCCTGAAAAGATCTCTCCCCTTCCCAAGTCAAAACCATAGAGTACGCTCCATACCAATGGCCCTTTGATGCTATACTCCTCCGCAACCTGACCTCATGCATGCCTCCTACAATTCCGAGGAGGATCACCTCCTTGTTGGATACCTCTCCATCACTTCGTATCCGCCCCAACTATAACATTTCCATGATGTCACCACTATAAAAAGGAAAAGATGACCACCATCATAGGATGATAGGGAGCCCACATACATTCCATCTCCGGAACATCGATAGCTTCACCCCGTACCATTGAGTGTTGTACTGCCCCCTTGCCACTGACCTCGCCACCGTGCGCGCCATCATCCTTCAGTTGCACTGCCACCATAGGTGTGCCCTCCAACCTCAACCATCGTGTGTGAGCCTTCTTCTCGCATGTACTCCAGCCATGATGTCGCACAACATCACATGTTATAGCCTCTGCTTGCTATTGTGTGCACTCCAGCACGTGCGCTATGCATCTCTGTCATAATCTCGTAGCATCGTGTGTGTTGTCGATGTCCATCTGCATCATCTCGCTAGTAGTAGTGCAGCCCGACGCTACAACTTGTCCGGACACGCGCATCCACTATGGTGTCTTCTATTTGGCCGCCCTCTGGCTTCATGAGCCTCTTACGCCCCTGTGCGTGACCTCTAGTCTGTGTGCCACTGAAGGATATGGTGATATCCTCAAGAGCATCATGGAAGCAAGAGCATCGTATCGAATACGATGAATAACGACTAGTCGTACTAGTTGTTCTATGCAGTGGAAATTAATTTTTTTTTCATGTGACAAAACCACAAGATCGAAGAACACTTCTAGGATCGTTTTGTCTAAACCACAAACAAGTAATAGGATTACCTCTTGAAGCGTGGTTGCGATCGAGTCTCTAAACGAAGAGACCTCCTGTCTCAAGTCAGATACGGCGGAGGAGACACTTGTAAGCGTGGGAATGAATCGCGTGCTTCTCGTAATCCATGTTGATGATCCAAGCGATGGATCTCCTGATCTCGACACACGAGATCCGACGTCTTCTTCACGAGCGGGGCACACCGAAGGAGACGGAGATCCACGAGCAGAGGGTCGGACAGTATAACGATGATGCTGCGGTGATGGAGACTCCCTCTAGGGCATCCATGGTGGATGGCCATGAGAAGAAGAGAGAGGGTTGATGTGTAGAGAGAGAGAGACTTATGTTCTCTTATGCCTAAAGAAGAGCAAAGGGGTGCCCTTCTATTTATAATATTTTGGAACCATGGATCTCAATCCATGGGCAACATAAATCCAATGGCTCTCATTGATTGTGTTTCTTTTAATGGCCAAGATTTATGTTGGAAAAACCAACAACAATTAATTTCATTTAGATTAAATCTATATTGATAAATCAATATAAATCAATCCCAAATTAAATCAAGCAGGCATGGAGATTATGGAATGAAGATTGCCTCCTTCCATAATATTGGATTTAGTGGCAATCTCATGAGATTACATTATTCCATGGAAATCTCCAAGATTTACAAAAAACTTGTTATAAATAATTCTACAAAAATAATTCATAATTGTTTTGTGAATATTGCAATCTTGCCATTGAAAAATTGTGAATCATATTCACAACTCATAATAAAATCTCAATTACATTTTCAATTAATTGTCCAATGTCAATGCAATTCACATCAACATTTAATTAACAAATGTAAATTACAAATGGCTCTCTCCTATATATTATAAATCACATTTATAATATATATATATATGACTTATATGGATATTGCTATCCACATTATTCATATCCGTGATAATTAAATCACATTTAATCATGTTGTAACTCTATTCTCACATGTGCAAATAATATGAATCGCATTCACATTATTCACATCTTTGATAATTAAATCACATTTAATTAACTTCGATAACTCTCCTTATAATATGAATCAAATTCATATTATTTATAATAATTAAATCACATTTAATTATCAATTTTCTCAATGGTCGGATACATATATCAACTATGAAATTATCCTGAACTCTTTCAAGGATAATGCGCTTTCTACGCGAATACTTGGAGATAAGGATAGGGCGATTGTATTGTTCCACGTATATTGACTTGGATATTGAGATCGTATCTCAAATCCAGATTGCGGGCCTCCCATAAATGCTTGATAAAATCAAGACTGCAAATCTAATCTTCTAATTGTATCTGAATCACATTCAGATCAATGTCCAACATTTGGACCAAGATCGGATTACTTCTCTACTGAGAGGAGTCACTAAAATCTAGACCTGTTTCATCACTCCCTAGGAATGGAAGCGTCATGGTTATACAACCGTTTATGATCACATCACCCCCAGGTATTCCCAATACCTGTACATGCTGCATACTAGAAGACTCAGATTAAACCCAAAGTATTGGATCAACTTTATACTGTCTACTTCATGGTTTTATCAAAACGTTTCTCACTCGATCATTGGGAGTCGGTATCGATCATATACTTTCCAAAAGCATATATCATAACTAGGTTTTGATCATATACTTTTCAAAAGTATATATCAAACCTACAAATTCACTCAAGCTTCCAAAGCAAGACAACCGTGCACGGAATTTGATTCTTCCCAATATCTCATGAGTGAGCTCATGTCTTCCAGTTCATTAATTGAACCTGTATGATTCCTTTTGGAGATCGTATTACTCATATACCCTTACATGCATACCAGCACGCCAGAGTACAGACCTTGATTAGGTCATCAACCTATTGGTCTGCCAAATGTACATACTTAGACATATAGTAACACATCTGTCTCCGGTCGGAGAATGTGTGCCAGTATCATGACAACATATGATATGGGACTTTGGTTATCTCGATCTCGTTAAGTCAACTCTTTTACCTAACCAATCTGACACCTCCGAATCTCTATAACTATGCAGAGGACGTGCTTCAAGAGGTCGGTCAGATATCAGCCTAACTGAGAAAGGATTGCCATCTCCTACTCAGGTTGGAGATCATCTCTTAACAATCACTAGACGGTGCTTGACGAGTCCTCAATCTAACTCATTAGATATTCATCCAAGCACTAGCCTCTATGATTCAATAATTGAATCAACAGATGTGTGATCATTAAGATGGCCATGGTACATAACCCTAATTGTACTAAGGGACCTATTATGCAAATTATTTATTCTTCATTTCAGATCAGGGAATGATATTCGCGATAACATTTATTTCATAATGGCTCGTCGTGGGCTCGCATGTCCAACAATCTCCCACTAGCCCAAAGAGCCATTAATGGGATAATCATTTAAACCCGCACTCATGTAACAATCATAGGCTATTTAGAAAAATAGCTAGGTAAGCTGATCAGTCACATTGTTCTCAAGAGACTATGTCAAGTCCTTTTACGGCACTTGCATCTCTCCTAGTAACAGTGCTCGCATCTAATGTGAATGTTCCATCTTATGCAACCAATACTCAATCTAGTCAGTTATAGTGTCCTTGACACTATAGCTTAATAATTATCATAACCAGTATTTTCATAATCCTTATCATAATACCCTTATTCCTGGACATCTCTATCTCCCAAGGTATCTACAGTTTAGATCTTTTAGATCACTATCTATAAAGTCTTAAACTTTTGAAGATAAGACTTTGAGATCACTATCTCAAAAATCTTGTCAACTATGAAGATTTTGTTATTACTGCAATCAAGTGTTTTCTCTCCATAGTAGTATTAGCAACACTTTACTATTCCCACTACATGGAAGATATCTGGCTTTTGTACACATCTAGCTTACACTCAACTTCTTGTAACTGATGCACAAGTGCAAGCAGTTCTAGCATTCACTTCCTCAACTCTTTGAGGTGTTATCCCTTTAGATAGGTTAGTACCATATCTTAAGGGATGGAAGCCTTTCTTGGAATTTTCCAAAAATGGAATATGTTCAAGGTGTATTACTATTGTGACAATCCCAATACCCTCTTCTCTTTGCTTCTAAACACCTTCAGAACTAAGATCTAAGAGGTATCCTTGGGATCATATCTCATGTTATGGAACAATCAGATTATAAAACTCTTACGATTATCCGTATATCATTTTAAATGATTAGGATATCATCTACATTTAGCACGATGAACACGAAGGCACTCCCACTTACTTCACATGGCTCATCAAGATTTTATAGGAAATTGTACTATTTAGAATTTCATCAAATCTTATGTTCCAATTACAAGAATCTTATTTGAGTCCATAGATGGAATTCTTTAGCTTGCACATCTTGCTTTCCTTAACCATGAAGCCCTGGGCCGACTTCATGTGAATATCCTCAAAGAGCTATTCATAGAGGAATGCAATCTTGACTTATATCTTGAAGATCCATTTACACCTTTATGGGTCTTACCCATATAGGTGGATCATCGAGTGTCCATATACAACACTTGTATATGAAGTCTACTTTAGACTTTATTGCTAACATCCATCTTTCCTTGTCATGATTTTCAGAAGCTTCATCACATGAAGTTCGATCATTGTCAGATTTCTCTGACATATGGAATCCATCCTTAAACTCATTTGAAGAGATATTTGTGTTTCGTCTTTAATTGTCCTTTTAGTTGTCGATTTCAGGAACCTCACTATCTTCTCAAGATCAAATGAGTTCCTACACTTCATTTCATCTTTGATTCTCAAGAGTCTCAACCTCTAAGAATCACATTCTCATAGATGAGATATTTTAAGAATCTCAAGGTAGGTATCCTATACCATCCTTTATTTTCCTAATTAAGTAGCACTCTCTAGTGCTAGATTCCAGCTTATATGCATGGAACCTTATTAATGATATACATTGTAGTCTTTACTACACATATATACCTGGAAACTAAAGGATAATTATGCTAAAACTCATCATTGATAAGATCATGTCATACATGATCCAATTGTATCTCCCTATAACTCTATTGAGTTAATGTGTATTAGGAGGATTGAGATAGAATTGATATTCATATCTCCATAAGGTTTTCTTTGAATTTATCTAATAGGTACAAGCTACCTAGATTAGATTAAATTCATTTTATCTTCCTTCAAGCTTTGGTTCTAAACTAAAATAATGAAATCTTTGAACATTTCAAAGGTTTCTTTAGGTAAAGAGAAGAAATCTCATATCATAAATAATCATCAATAGATACCACATGTCCAGAATGTTTACTATGACATAGATGATCTGCATATATCAATATGTATGAGATCCTGAATACCTTGACATCTTACATCATTCCCAGAGAAGGGTGTATTGGACATTTTACTTTGAATACAATATTCATAAGTATGTAAGTTTTGAAATTTTAGACATTCTAAAGTTTCATCTCTTACCAATCTCTTGATCAAATCAACAGATAAATGTCCAATGTTTGATGCCAGATCATTGTCAAATGATCTTCATTATCCTATTGATTTTTTAAGGTTTGATTTTAGTATTATAAATGTTAATGAACCATTCATTAATTTTCTAATTTAGTAGAGTCCACAAGATTTTAGATTACTATCTGAAATATCTCCATCATAACTCTTTATGATGGGTCCATTCTAGAATTCATGTTTATTTCCAATATTTAGAAACAAACAATGAGTGTATTCTAATATCTGGATTATAGAGACATTCTCTAAGACTAAGGGCTCCCACTGAAATTGAGAAGTCTATTAATCCAAGAGAGATTGTTGCAACAATTGCATCAATATCCATGTAGACTACGAACCTTAAGATATAATTTTTCAGTCTTCTAAACATATGCAAAACATTGCAAGTGTTGTTAGAAGATTGAGATACAATTATAAGACTTTATCTAATTCAATAAGCAAGTCAATATCAATAATTTATGTAGATAATTCTGATGCTCTATCTGAATCATTCTCTAAGGATTCTAGATAGACTTGATAGTCATACTATCAACACATCAACTTATTACAGTATTGGCATTCATCCAACTCTTAGGATGTCATATGGAAGTTATAGAAGTATGGTCAACTCTTTGACTATCCTTCTCATCTTGGGTCTGACCCATGCTTCCACTGCGCTCCCTTTATCTATAAACAACCATTTCTTAAGACTAAGGATCTCTTATGTTAAATTCAAAATTAAGAGCATTTCGACATTTATACATGCTTCATTAAATTCATACAATATGAATATTATGAAGCTTCATGAATGACTAGAGTATAGATAGTAGAATAATGACACTCATCATGTCTACATCCCTCTAGAATCTTAAAACATTGGTTCATGTAGGTATTCAAACATTTTGAATATACCATCTCTTATAGAGCTACCATTCTGCATGATGTAGGGAACAATGTCATTCATGATAAATGTCAAGAGCACATATGTATTCCAGAATATGTCATTAGATTTTTATAAAGATTAATTGACAATTATGATCATCATCGACATGTCACCTCCAAAGTATATTTGATGATATGAAGACTATAGAGACATACAAACCCTTGGGTTGTAGTCATATTATCTATTTAATTGTCATTCCTCATTATTGTGAGGAAACTTTCACATTGCAACCACATACATTATGTGTCCAATTGCAAGTACAATATCTGGATCATGAGTCCAATCCATGATAATTTACTGGTTATCATTGAGTATAACACTGAGTGGGTTTAATGAAGGATTATCTGAAATAAGAAATTTGCATAAGTGTATATTTATATATATATATATATATATATATATACATATTTTGACTTTGATTTAGGAATTTTTATATCAAAGTTGTCTTGCCTTGTCAACACTGAAAGTTCATTTCCTTAATCACATTCAATGTAAGAGATATACTTACCATCATATCTCTGCAAGATCTGGGATCTCCTTCCTTATCTTTGTTACATCCCAATAATATGAGAACCTGCAACTCAGATAAAAAGAAGCGGGAACACATTCCGCCTTGCAAGTCCAACTTGCATCTCCCGGTTCGGTCTTTAACACCCGGGCCCACCACCCCTAAGGCAATGTTGACCCATCATTAATTGAACCAACCGTCAACAGGAGTACAACTCGCTATGCGCAAACCAATATCGCCCCAATAATATGAGGATCCAATATCGGGGTCACTACGCATACGTCCTTACTCTTTCGAGAAGCGAAGAACCCGATCCAAATGGATTGTATGGAGGAGCTGTCACTTCGGACAGGCATCTCCTACATACAATATCTAGCGACGGAACCCTTCGCCTTGACGGGAGACCATGGATGTCACTTATGTGATCCTCCATATCATATTCAAATTCTAATTAATCATTATGAATCATATTCATTATGATTAATTCTTCCAAGGGAAATAACATCTCTATTCATAATAGAGTGTTTTAATTTTAATTGGATTCCAATTAATTTAATCATATTAAATTAATGATCCAATTAATATACAACAAATATTTTTAATTGTTACTTGAATTATGGTATTATCTCAAATACGTATTATTTCAAATTTTAATAATTAGAAATTCATCATGATTTCTTAAGCATTACACTAACCCTACCCCAATGCTCTCCGACTAGACACCATATCCACCTCGGGAAAGGATAATGCAAAATAGATCACTTTGTACTTGAGATGATCATCAGTTCTTCAACCGAAATTATACCATATAATAATAATCAAAACAATTTTGATTAACATTATAATGAGATTTGCTAAACAAATCCCAAATTCTATTCAAGCAACATGTTTGTTGGAATGTAGATCATGTAACCAATTAGTGATCTGGATCACATCTAATCAATTATTGGTTAATGCAATGTCATTTAAGGAAATAATTATCATCAAATATTTCACAAATATTTATGCACAATTATTCCATGAAATTAAATAACTTAATTTCACTAATTGATTAAATGACAATCACTAGGTTCTTGATTAGGAAAGTATTTCCAGCAGTGAGCCTCACTTACTAAAAATACCATATCTCAATCAATTTAAATCCAAATTAAGAAAAGTAAGTTCCTAAAGTTTGCTAATTTGATTTACAACAGAACTTAAGTGATTTGCACGCATTTCAAATCGTTTCAAATCCGCAATTAACATCTTAATTACGTTAAGATTCACAGTCCCCGAAACTGTGGATACATGTTCACCAAAATGAGCATAACTTGAGCAAACGGAATCGAAATCACGTAAACTCAGATACTATAATTTCATTATTTAATGGGAACAAAATAAAATTATTATTTTCGTTTTAAAAAACTGAAATAATGCCGAAAATAATCTCAAAACAGAGATGCAAAAATGAAATGCAAGAAAACTTTCGCAAACCCTAATGAAGCCAAGTCGTCCTCGGTTAAATCCAAAACCACCAACCTGGCTCTCATAACACTTGAAGGATATGGTGAGATCCTCAAGCACGTCACGGAAGCGTGAGCATAGTATCGAATACGACGAAGAACGACTAGTCCTACTAGTTGTTCTATGCTGCGGAAATTGAAATTTTTTTCATGTGACGAAACCACATGATCGAAGAACACTTCTAGGATCGTTTCGTCTAAACCACAAACAAGTAATAGCATTAACTCTTGAAGCGTAGTTTTGATCTAGTCTCTAAACGAAGAGACCTCATGTCTCAAGTCTGATTCGACGGAGGAGATGCTTGTGAGCGCGAGGATGAATCGCGTACTTCTTGCAATCCATGTTGATGATCCAAGCGGCGGATCTCCTCATCTCGACACACGAGATCCGACGTCTTCATCACGAGCGGGGTGCACCAAAGGAGACAGAGATCTATGAGCAAAGGGACATGCAACATAACGATGACGTTGCGGCGATGCAGACTCTCTCTAGGGCATCCATGGTGGATGGCCATGAGAGGAAGAAAGAGGGCTGATGTGTAGAGAGAAAGAGAGAGAGAGAGAGAGAGAGAGAGAGAAAGAGACTTATGTTCTCTTGTGTGTAAAGAAGAGCAAAGGGGTGCCCTTCTATTTATAATATTTTGGGATCCGTGGGTCTCAATCCATGGGCAACACAAATCCAATGGCTCTCATTGATTGTGTTTCTTTTAATGGCTAAGATTTGTGTTGGTAAAACCAACAACAATTAATTTAATTTATATTAAATCCATATTGATAAATAAATATAAATCAATCCCAAATTAAATCAATCAAGCATGGAGATTATGGAATGAAGATTGCCTCCTTCCATAATATTGGATTGGGTAGCATTCTCATGCAATCTCATGAGATCTCATGAGATTACATTATTCCATGGAAATCTCCAAGATTTACAAAACACTTGTTGTAAAAAATTCTTCAAAAATAATTCATAACTATTTTGTGAATATTGCAATCTTTCCATTGAAAAATTGTGAATCATATTCACAACCCAAAATAAAATCTGAATTACATTTTCAATTAATTTTCCTATGTGAATCCAATTCACATCAACATTTAATTAACAAATGTAAATTACAAATAGCTCTCTCTTATATATTATAAATCACATTTATAATATATATGACTAGCATGGATATTGCTATCCACATTATTCATATTCGTTATAATTAAATCACTTTTAATCATCTTGGATCTCAATTCTCATGTGCCCAAATAATATGAATAGCATTCACATTATTCACATCTTTGATAATTAAATCACATTTAATTATCTTAGATAACTCTCCTTATAATATGAATAAAATTCATATTATTTATAATAATTAAATCACATTTAATTATCAATTTTCTCAATTGTCAGATACATATATCAACTATGAAATTATCCTGAACTCTTTCAAGGATAATGTGTTTTCTCTGCGAATACTTGGAGATAAGGACATGGCAATTGTATTGTTCCACTTATAGTGACATGAATATTGAGATCATATCTCAAATCCAGATCGCGGGCCTCCCATAGATGCTTGATAAAATCAAGACCGCAAATCTAATCTTCTCATTGCATCTGAATCACATTCAGATCAATGTCCAATATTTGGACCAAGATCAGATTACTTCTCTACTGAGAGGAGTCACTAAACTCCAGACCCGTTTCATCACTCCCGAGGAATGGAAGCATCATGATTATACAATTGTTTATGATAACATCACCCCCGGGTATTCCCAATACCTGTACATCCTGCATACTAGAAGACTCATATTAAACCCAAAGTATTGGATCAACTTTATACTGTCTACTTCATGGTTTTATCAGAAAGTTTCTCATTCAATCATTAGGAGTTAGTATCGATTATATACTTTCCAAAAGCATATATAATACCTAGGTTTTGATCATATACTTTCCAAAAGTATATATCAAACCTACAAATTAAGTCAAGCTTCCAAAGCGAGAGGACCTTGGACGGAATTTGATTCTTCCCAATATCTCATGAGTTTTCTCATGTCGTACGGTTCATTAACTGAACCAGTATGATTCCTTTGAGAGATCATATTACTCATATGCCCTTACATGCACACCAGCGTGTCGGTGTATAGACCTTGATTTGGTCATCAACCTATTAGTCTTCCAAATGTACATACTCAGACATATAGTAACACATCTGTCTCCGGTCGGAGGATGTGTGCCTGCATGATGGCATGATATGGGACTTTGGTTATCTCGATCTCGTTAAGTCAACTCTTTGACCTAACTAATCTGACACCTCCGAATCTCTATTCCTATGCAGAAGACCTGCATGAAGAGGTCGGTTAGATATCAGCCTAACTGAGAAAGGATTGCCATCTACTACTCAGGTTGGAGATCATCTCTTAACAATCATTTGACGGTGCTTGATGAGTCCTCAATCTAACTCATTAGATATTCATCCAAGCACTAGCCTCTATGATTCAATAATTGAATCAACAGTTGTATGATCATTAAGATGGCCATGGTACAAAACCCTAATTGTACTAAGGGACCTATTATGCAAATTATTTATTCTTCATTTAAGATCAGGGAATGATATTCCCAATAACATTTATTGCATAATGGCTCGCAGTGGGCTCGTATGTCCAACAACCACCGCGTGCAGCTACCTCCCAGCGAGCTCCTGTGACCCTGCTTCGACAACACCACCGACTAGCCTCTACTCTACATGCCAGTTCAATCACAGTCTTCTACTCAACGATGTGCAACCACCGTGTCATCGGCTCCAAAACAAAACCATTTTCTCCAAGAACGAAGATCCCATCGTACGCGACACCATGCTCCATATGTGTCACCGTTGTAGTGCGTCGTCCAACTCGTGTCGCCGTGTGTGAGCCTCCTGTTCACACACCCTCCAACCATGATGCCATACATTTCCATCTTCTTTAGTCCCTGTGCACTGCCACATGCACCCTAGCCAGCGTGCCATACACCTCCGTCGTCAGGCCATAGTGTTGCGTGCTGCTGCGTATGTCGTCGCCCCACCCCATGTATGCCTCCTCTCTTGGGTATCCCTAACAACACCCTAGACACTCATCTTGTTCCGCATTTTTTGGGTTTTCAGGACCCGTGCAGAGAATCGGATCACCTTTTTACTTTATTGTTTTTGTTAGTGCATCTAGACTATTTCGTTACAAAAGTTTTGCTGCTTTTGGTGTAATTTTCCTCCTACCGAATTGGTTTATTGCGAAAATAACATTCATATAATTATTAATTTGCAATTATACTCTAACAAATTTCGTAATTAGTTAACTATATCCTATTACATTTCAGCCCCCAATTTATTTTAAATATCTATGTTGTACCCTTGTCTCCTTTCTTTGCTTTTAAAAGAAAAGAAAACTATCACCTTTAAAAAAATATTAACTACATTGTGAACTTGCCAAGTCCATATGGATTCGAACTTCTACTAGTTATACATTTTGTCTGTCTCCATTGTGCTCATAGTTGCATATTATTTGTTTGATATCGATTAATCGTAGTTCACAACGACATTGTTTAAATTCATAAATTAAACCTCAAAAAATCTTGTCAACATTTTGGTGCCATTGCCGAGGACTAGGCAACATTTGCAATTTTTCTTCATTGTTGTCTTAATTTTGGTATTCTAATCCGTGCATTTTCTTATTTCAAGTACTTGAACTTCGAAAAAGAAAGGAAAAAGAGGATTCATATTTTTTTTGTCTAGCGAATATGTAATTTGTTCTAAGTAGAAGTTTTTTAAGATTAATTTCTCCTTTCCTCTCGAAAATCTTGCCATCAGCAAGACAACACATTATGAAAATAGCGTAAGAAGTGCAGGAACAGTGACCTGCATTTTTCACATAGGCGTACTAAGATTTACATTTCTTGCATTTGTTTGCGCATCAAATTAAATAAAATAAAATAAGAGTTCTTCATTGCATCATCTCCGTGGTCTTCTCCCCATGTGATAATCTAATTCAAAGAATACCAAATTGTGCTTTGATCATATATAAAGATAATCTTGAAATATCATTGAAATGATGTGAGCAAAAGTGGATAAATTTGATAGCTTTGATTGCACGTGGTGATTGAAACAAACTCATAAAGCACATAGAACCCTAGGATAAAGACAAAAAATCATTGGTGCTACGTGGTACAACAAAGAGAAGTCGTAACTCCCTGACGCATTGAACACAGGTTGTTGCGGAAAGAACATATCTCTGTTTTGAGTACCCACCCTAGATCCCCCAGCCGGATAAGGACATCGATTTCTCATAATCTACCACAAATATCTTTTCATTGAGGGTCATCAAATCTTTGAGAATATTTATTGAACACTACATCTAAAATCGAAAAGATAACCGCATCAATGGTAATTTGTAAGGAATTGGTGATCATACTGCCATCAGGTACCTCATGGAAAAGAAGGATGCCAAAGCCAGATTGACCAAATGGATCCTTCTACTCCAGGAGTTTGATATAGAGATTAAGGATAATCCTGGAGTCAAGAATGTAGTGGCGGATCATCTCTCCCGATTGGAGTATCTTGAGGATTCTAAGCAGACTGAGACTATTTTGAGACCTTCCCAGATGAGGCGATCCTTGCTATCGCCTCTCTCCCATGGTATGCCGATATATTAACTATCTTGTCGCCAAGAAAGTTCCACAAGATTGGCCCTGGCAGAAACTTGAGACCTTCCTCACGAAGGCCAAGTTTTACCATTGGAAGGATCCCGTCCTTTACTATGAGGGAGGGGATAGTATCTGGCGTCGGTGCATTCCTCAGGAGGAGCACCACAGAGTCCTTACTTACTGCCACAAGCTTGAGGCAGGAGGACATCACTCTGGGAGGAGAACGACGTAGAAGTTCTCCAATCCAGCCTATGGTGGCCTACTCTCATCAAGGACTCTGATGAGTTTGTGAAGAGATGTACTGACTGTCAGAGGATGGGCACTCGTGGACAACCTGATATGATGTCGATGCAGCCCATACACTTCTGTGAGGTTTTTGACGCATGGGGAATCGATTTCATGGGTCCATTCCCTAAGAGTCAAGGATTCGAGTACATTCTGTTGGTCGTGGATTATGTGATTCATTGGGTTAAGGCTATCCCCGCCCGAACCGCAGATGCTAGGATTGTTTGCAAATTTTTGAGGAGGGATATCATTTCACGTTTCGTGGTACCTCGAGTGTTGATATCTGACGGGGGGTCTCATTTTGTCAACGACAAGGTAAAGGCCCTTGCTAGCGAGTTCAGCATAGACCATCGAGTTGCCATTCCATACCACCCTCAGACGAATGATCTTGCTGAAGTGTCGAACAGGGAGATCAAGGCTATATTGCAGAAAGTCGTCCGCCCTGACCGAAAGGATTGGTCACAGCTTTTGGACTCGGTCTTGTGGGCATATAGGACGTCTTTCAAGACTCTTTGGGTACATCTCCCTTTCACCTTGTTTATGGCAAGCCCTGCCATTTACATGTTGAGCTGAGACGTAGGTCACTTTGGGTTGTTACTGATATACTTTTGGATCCAGAGAGTGTAGGAGATCAGAGGAGGGCAGAGTTAGCAGCCCTGGAGGAGCTACGTAATACAACCTTTTCAAACAGCCTACATTATAAGGAGAGAGTGAAGGAGTGGCATGATTCTCATATCAGCCACAAGCAATTTGAGCCAGGACAGAGAGTATGGTTGTTTGATGCTAGGCTTCGTTTATTTCCAGGGAAGCTACAGAGCAAATGGAAGGGACCTTATTTGGTTAGAAAGGTACATGACAATGGCAGTATTGATATATCTGAGTTATCTTCTGATGCTACCTTTCATGTTAATGGCCAGTGGCTCAAGCCATATCTAGATCATCAGCCGCGGGTCGTTGACGTTGCCCCAATTCACTTTGTGTGAGATGTGGTCTCTTGACACACATCTATTGCATCTCACGCCTGATTATCATTGCTCTTTCGACTTTTATAGATCCAGTTGTCCATATCACTCTATTCTTTAGTCACACACCCCTTTTCTCATCTTATGATTATGCTATACTTAGGGTGTACTTTACCCTAAGTATAGGAGGGGTGTAGGACTCTCGGGTATTCTATTGATTCTTTCTACCTTTGTTTTGCTGCCTATACTTAGGAATATTTTACCCTATGTATAGGGGGGGTAGACCATGTACATCCTTCCACTCGGATTTCCATTCATGTATAGCTTGCTATACTTAGGATTACTTGATCCTAAGTATAGGGGGAAACACCGAGTCCTCTTCATTCTATTCTTTGATTTGTCATTGTATATACCATTCCTTTTCACTTCCCTATACTAAACACGAGTTATGTCTTCTTCATCACTCTTGATCACTCTGAGGACATCATTCGAGCTAAGTATAGGGGGTGTCGTATATATTTCATATATACTTTAGCCATAACTCGTACTTTGTGTGAGTGTGTTAATAAAATAATAATAATAATAATAAAATGGCTAAAAATCCATCAAAATTTAAAATTTCCCTAGTACATAAAATTCTTCTTGCACATACCTATTTATGTATAAAAATTATTTTTGTACAAATGATTGTAAAATATTTTTGTGTAAATAGTGTGTAAATATTTTCATATCAAAATTTATGTATATATTACAATTTTTTGTAAAATGTTTGGAAAACAAAAAATTTGCAAAAAAACTCATGTAAAGGATTGTAAATATTTTGCAAAACCTCGCATTCATGCATACCTCCATGTTTTCAAAACATTTTTCAAAAATTTTGTACGTGTGTAAATATTTTGTAAATTGCATCTTTGTAAATACTTGCACAATTTCTCCGGATCATAGTTGACATTTAAACTGGCCTGGAATTAAATTGACAAATGGAGCTTGGTTAATACCTTAATCCACCTAATTCTAAGAGGAACCTTATAGGGCTTAGGATTAAGACTTTTCAGGTCCATTGGGACTTCATTCTTTGAGTCAACTAGGCTATGAGGATATGTCATCTTGATGAGCCTAAGTAGAGCACTTAACAACACACGCATGACTCTCAAAGACAATGGCTTTACTTGCACTAGTACTTTACACATAGCATATGAGGGTAGTACTTCTAGACGGAACCTCCCTTCTTCTTATAGTGAAGGAAGTGCATCTCAACTTGGTCTGGTGGTTATGAAGTCTAAAGAAAGGAGCTGTGGGTTGCAATAAAGCTTCAAAAGAGGGATAGTCTAATGGCTCAAGAGGAAAAACTCCTTATGTATATATGCTGCACCATGTAGATATGTTGTATAGATGCACATGAAAAAAAATGTGCAAAAGAAGAAAAACTCCAAAAGAGTGGTGGGTCAGATTGGAAATTCAATAATCCCACCGGAGTGTATATAGTCAAATAAAGCAAAGCTTATGTTATACACGACCATCTCATGAAGCTTGCAGCAGGAGACTCAGTTACACTGGTTAGAGCTCCCAATGATACATGGCTACACTAGCCATGGTCCATTCTCTTCTTCCCCCTCTTCTTGAGCCGGTTGCACTTGAACTTAGAAGGGAATACCCCGCCTCTCGAGGAAAGAGTTGCTAGACCGAGGCATTAGAGTTACCAGGTTGAGGGAAGTTGTTTCTTTGTTACTTCTGAGGTGTGGAGCTACATATCACTTACACAGTACAAGGAAAGATTCATGGTCATTAGAGTTTGTGTATGTAGACTTGTTCTGATATGGTTGATTGAGGAGTCTTGGCCATAGATTAGTGGAACTTAGAGGTTGTTAGGTTTTAAGCATAAGTCCAAATAAGGTTCCGACAAATTAATAATCCAAAGGTCCAACTGAGCTCCATATTTCAATTTAATGAAGGAAAGTATAATAATCAACCTTGATTTCCTCTCTTTTTCTTTCTCCTTCTCTTTTGCACTTCTTTTCAAATAAGTGTTTGCTAAGGGACTAGCAAAAGTAAAGTATACGGGGGTGATGAATCCCCATTCATCACTCTTTATTCCTTTATTTAACTAGAAACCTTAGTAAAACACCATGTAAATACCTATAAATACAATAATTTGTCAAAATGCATGCATCATGTAAATGATCATAATTAGCATATTTTTGCATAAAAATAAAGGAATAAAGAAATAAAGAAAAAGATGGAAATATTTAGAATAAATATTGAGTGATCCAAACCCAAGGGAGGACTCCACATGACTACAAAATAAAATAAGTAGAGAGAGATAGGGTGACTCAACACGGTGTACATATCCCTCTATATGTAAATAATTTATTTTCTAAAAATAAAAATATATTTGTGTTCCCTATATTTTGTACATATTTGTAAAATAAAACTAAAATAAAAAATAGAAAAAATAAAAGAAAAATAAAAATAAATAAAATTCTCTCCCATCAGTATACATAGACCATGTATATAAAATAAAATATCTATTCATTTCCCCTTTTAAATAATTAATTAAAATTTAATAAAACATTTTTATATCCCTTATTTTATGATTTAAATAAATAAAATATTAAATAGGGATAATTGTACAAAAAAATTAATTAAAAATAAAAATAAAAAATACAAATGTAAATATACTTGTATATAATAATAATATAATGTAAATACGTATTTTATTTTTCAAAAAAATAAATACAAATCAAAAAAATACTTTGAAATTAAATAAATATTTTTCATGTTGGAAATATTTTCAAATAAAATCATTTTCTATTTTAAAATGATTTTACAAATATTAAATAAATGGCATAGTCCACGGGGGATGTTGACCCCCGGTCAACTCCCCCCCAGGACCACCAGCTCCACAGACCCGGTCACATACCCGATTTTGCCCATTTATCTTTGATCGATTCGGTCTCCTATCACCTAAACCCTGGGCTCCATTTACAGATCTGACATCCGAAATTTACGCCCAGGGATTCTCCTAGGGATCCATGCACTGATTTGCCCTGCCCGACTCCATCTTTGACGGGTCTCCACCAGTATATAGCGTCATCTTTGACCTCCATTAGTTGCATCTTTGGCAATCGCCTTCGTCTCCTAGGACCTCCAGTCTTCTTCCTTGAGTGACAGCAAGTGAGGAAGAATGTCGCAGCGAGGATTCAAGGCCTGTAGCCTTAGGTCCGGCGAATTCCATCGTCGTGCTCCGCTGCGAGGTGAGCCAGAGCCTTTGGAAGCGTCGTTCCATCGAGGTGAAGACCCCAGGAGGAGCAACACCTCAAGCACAGACATCTCCGATCACCAGGTAACCCCTTTCGCCCATAGTTTAACCCCCATTCCGATTCTTCGTTTTCGCACCGCCGGTCTCCGCCAGCCATTTTACGACGATCAAATCATCCATCTGATCATCCAACCTGACCATCACCTCCACGAGACTTCTCCTCACCTTCTACACCCCTCCGATCATCCTGACTCACCCTAGAGCAGGGCCATCGCTCTCCTCCGTCGTCACCTCGCCGGAGAGCGCCACCCCACCTAATTCCTTCACCCCCTTCACATGCTAACGGGTTGAGGCAATTTGCCCTCGACCCAGAAAGCTTCCTGTGCAAGTTGAAGTAAAGAGGGCCTCATCTAGAGGTCCTAACGTCTAGGAACAGGAGCTTCAGGTGTTCTTCGTCGCCGGAGCACAACGGTCGCTCCTGGCCTCATCGAAGACCGCCATTTGCTGCGGAATACTGCAAGCTTCATTTTTCCCATCAGAGCAGCGTCGGAAGAGGTCCAGCGCATACGGATTGGGACGACGAAGTTCGTCGCGAGCTGTTCTTCCAGGAATCTCTTCCATCGTCCGATCGAGCCTCTCGCCCCAGTTCAGATCTGATCCATCCATTCGCGAGGGGCTAGCAGCCCTCGGATCGTCTGAGGACCTCATCTGGAGAGTCCATCGACGAAGGGGTACCACGAACCTTAGCTGTCCGATCACACGTGGACACCCCTCGTCCGTCAGATCATAATAAAGGGGTAATTTGCACTTAGGCCCTTCGTAGTTGTTATATTTCAGTTTAGTCCTGTAAATAGTTTTAGTAGTTGTTTTTATTTTGGAATATTTGCACCATGGATCTTGTAGTTTGTTTTATTTGCATTTTATTCCCTGTTTACATGGAACGCGTGCTTCGACGCGTGACTTTTTGGGCAAATTGAATTTTCAGGGCTTGGGGTTTAATTATGTTACGAAATGAGAGTTTGTTTCTGATATTTGCACTTATACCCCTGTGCGTGGATTTATTAGAACATGTGGTAAATTGCTGTGATTTTTGCACTGTAACCCTCCTAGCTTTACACGTGTTACACTTTAACCCCTGAAACTATGTTTCTTTGCAAATAGGTCCTCGTATGCTGTGTGCCTTGTTTGTACTGAATAAAATATCAAATCAAACCCAAATCCAGTGAAATTTAGACATGTTGCTCCGTCCATTGTGTAAAAATTTCCCTATTTTTCGGATATTTTTCTTGCTTTTTGCTGTTTTTAAAATTCAAAAACATGCAATTTTGCTACTGTCTGGAATAAAAAATCAACTAAAAATACAAAAACTTTTCTAAAAATTCTAAAAAAAATTAGGGATTTTTGGTTTGGTTGTTTTTCAACGTCTGTCCAATTTTTGTGTCATTTGGATTTATAAAACCCCTAAAAATCACAAAACCCTAAAAATCGTATAAAAATTCTTAGAAATTATACAAATATCAAAAAAAATGCAAACTCTTTTTCTATAGCTTAGTTTTTTATATATTTTTCATAACAGTCGCCGTCAGATTTTGTGGCTTAGTTATTTTTAATTAGCCTATCAAATCTGACTGTACATTTTGCCACTATTTGCCTTTTTCTTAATTTTTAGAAAATCAACTAAAAATTATAAAATTCCCATAAAATCACCAAAAACACTTAAAAATATAAAAAAAACATAAAAATAAATTTTATTTCAATTCTCTGAGCATTTTTGAGTGTTTAAATAAATTGTTGAATTTACCATTTTATCCATTTTCTCATATTTTCTGAGATAAATTAAAAACACAGAAAAATATTTAAAAACACCTAAAATCCACCAAAATATTTTCTCTCTTTATTTTATCTTTTGACTACTTTGTAGGCCGATACGGCCAATCCGTGCTCCTTGAGTTCGACCCTGGCCGCTATACCAGGTTAAATAAATAGCGAAGACTGATATTCGTGCTATTGATTGTTTTATCTTATTTGTGCTCTCTTTTTTGTTGATCGATTTTCGAGGGATTGAGGTCGCAACGACCCATGACATTTATCTCCCTTAGCTCTCTCATCGATTTTTCGGTCATCGTCAACTCAGAGTTGTGTAAGTGAATTGTGGTTTGATTTCACATCTTGTTTGCATTCCAGATCTCATCCGCCCTTTCTCCACAACAAAATGATGGGAAGGAGATCCCTTTGGCCATGTCTGGTGGCACCGCTAGCGAGCACTCCTTCTTATTCATCTAGGTCGGCTTCGGAAGTCCATACCCACTCTTCGAGCCCGAGTTGTCTTCCACCCTGTTCCCCTTGACCATCCTTCTTCTTCCATCAGTCCAGTGGTGTCAGAATTTAGTGTAGCACACAATTCGGAGCATTTGACGGCACCTGAGATGGGTTCTTTTTCCTTTTCAGAGAACCAAGAAATGGCCGACAGAAGAGACATCCATATGAGTAGGACACCCTCCATTCATATATGACCAAGCTGCCATCAACAATTCACTATTAGCCTCCCTGAAGACCATGCAAAGACAGATCAGAGACCAGGGAGTATTCATGGGTGACATCATGAGAGAGCTGGCATAGATGCGAGAATGCAGAGATGATAGACCTGAAGGCGGTGGTGGAGACATACCAGAAGCAGCAGGCAGGAGGAGGAGACCCTAACCAGGAGAGGTCGCCGCCGATGACCATGAGGCAGTTGCACAACCCAACTGCAACCCTCACTCACTGATGGATCCAGCTTCCTCCCATCGTCTGGAACTTCGAGCTTCGCCCGCAGACTATTCAGTTGTTACCCAAGTTTCATGGGCTAGCCACCGAGGAACCTCATCTCCATCTGCAGAAGTTTGAGATGATTTGTAGCACTATCCATGATTCGTTGACGAGGACACAATCAAGATGATTGCCTTCCCATTCTCCCTAGCTGACAGAGCAGCCTACTGGCTGAAACACCTTGGGAGGTAAGTCACATCCTGGGCACAACTCCAGACCGCATACTTGAATAAGTATTATCCTCTCGGCTGGATGAACGAGCGATGATCAGCAACTTCATAATGCTCCCGAATGAACAATTCCATGAGGCTTGGGATCGCTTCAGAGAGATCATTGACTGATGTCCACATCATGAGATATCAAAGCCCAATTTGGTTCAGAGTTTCTTTTGTGGGTTGACACCAGAACTGCAGGGTCTTGTAAATGCCTCTTGTGGTGGGTCCTATTTTTCCAAGGGTGAAGATGATGTTTGGGCCATAAATGAAGGAATGGCAGAGAACTCGACAGTCATGGCCCAAGCCCAAGTCTACACACAGCAGAAGCCCCCCTAAGGAGCAGGATCATTCCAGAGGATCGCCCGCATTGATGTTGGTCCCCCACTCTGTCAGCAGCCGCAGCCCAAGCCGAATCTGCCGCTGCCGACATGTGGATCATTAGTGAGAAGTTGGACCGCATCGAAATCCTTGAGAAGAAGCAGAGTCAGAGCTGGCCCAGATGGACCAGTTGACGAAGACCATGAGCGACCTGAAAACTCAGATCTTGTGTATTCAGGAAGCACAGACGTCCGCGCAGCCCTCCAGATCACGTATCGATGCCAGTAGAAGCAGCTCCACCCAGTCCTCTGCCTCACACCGCCAGGTTCACCACATACAGGAAGAGCCGGTCCAGCAGCTACAGTACTACCCATTGCAGCCACCATCTCAGGACACTCGGATAGTGGTCTATCAGCCGGATATGCCATTGGTAGCTCTCCTCTTCTGTCCTTCGAGCAGGAACCATTGATGCAAGTCAATGGGATATGGTACGACCGGTACCCACAATAGGTCAGGATTCGGTGGGATCACCCCAGATTCCGATGGACCACCGGAGGTACTTCCTCCCAACAGCAGTCTCCCGCTCAGGGAAGTTAGAGCAGCCAACACCAGCAGTAGCCCCAGTATTCCCACAGCACTACCAGCAGGGTCCTCGTCCCGCCTATCAGGGACAGTAGTGGAGGCAGCGTCAGCAGCCTCACCAAATATACTCCCAGCCTACCCAGCACTACACTCACCAGCAGCAGCCTCATTTCCAGCAGGGGAACACTTCCGATTCTCAGGCGCCAGCCTTCAAGAATCCATCACTTGATGACCTCGCCTGCTTGCTTTCTGAACAACAAGCATACTTCCAGTGGGAAATGGATGAGTTCCGACAGGAGATGAGGGATATCACCATGGGCAAGGCCGCTATACCAGCACAGATTGAGCCTAATATGAACAATTTAAAGAGGAAATCTGAGTAGGTACAGTCTTCAGAGGTTACTGTTGGACATGTGAGCCCACGGCGAGCCATTATGCAATAAATGTTATTGCACATATCATTCCCTGATCTGAAATGAAGAATAAATAATTTGCATAATAGGTCCCTCTGTACAATTAGGGTTATGTACCATGGCTATCTTAATGGTCATACAGTTGTTGATTCAATTATTGAATCATAGAGGCTGGTGCTTGGATGAATATCTAAAGAGTTAGATTGAGGACTCATCAAGCACCGTCAAATGATTGTTAAGATGTGATCTCCAGCCTGAGTAGGAGATGGCAATCCTTTCTCACATAGGCTGATATCTGACCAACCTCTTGATGCAGGTCCTCTGCATAGGAATAGAGATTCGGAGGTGTCAGATTAGTTAGGTCAAAGAGTTGACTTAACGAGATCGAGATAACCTAAGTCCTATGTTGAATGCTATCACAGCATAGGCACGCATCCTCTGACCGGAGACAGATGTATTGCTATATGTCTGAGTATGTACATTTGGCAGACCAATAGGTTGATGACCTAACCAAGGTCTATACACCGGCGTGCTGGTGTGCATATAAGGGCATATGAGTAATACGATCTCTCAAAGGGATCATACAGGTTCACTACTGAACCGGAAGACATGAGCTCACTCATGAGATATTGGGAAGAATCAAATTCCGTGCACGGTCGTCTCGCTTTGGAAGCTTGACTGAATTCATAGGTTTGATATATACTTTTGGAAAGTATATGATCAAGACCTAGGTATGATATATGCTTTTGGAAAGTATATGATCGATACCAACTCCCAATGATCAAATGAGAAACTTAGTGATCAAACCCTGAAGAAGACAGTGTAAAATTGATCTTGATCTTCGGGTTGACCATGGGTCTTCCAGTATGCAGGATGTACAGGTATTGGGAATACCTGAAGGGTGATGTGATCATAAACGATTGTATATCCATGACGCTTCCATTCCGAGGGAGTGATGAAACAGGTATGGATTTTAGTGACTCCTTTCAGTAGAGAAGCAATCCGATCTTAGTCCAAGTGTTGGACATTGATCTGAATGAGATTCAGATTCAAAGAGAAGATTGGATTTGCGGTCTTGATTTAATCAAGCATCTGTGGGAGGTTCGTAAGATCTGGATTTGAGATAAGATCTCAATATCCAAGTCACTATACATGGAAGAATACAATCGCCCTGTCCTTATCTCCAAGTATCTGCGGAGAAAGCACATTATTCGTGAAAGGGTTCAAGAATAATTCTTTTGATGAAATATCCAAGCAAGGACTTGTTGATTAAATGAGATTTAATTATCAAGCTTAAATATGAATATGATTCATATTGTGAAAATGATTATCTAAGATAATTAAATGGGATTTAATTATCAAGGATTAAGAGAATGTGGATAACACTATCCATGATATATGTGTGTTATAAATATGATTTATAAGATACATATATAAGAGAGAGAATTTATGTAAATAGCATTTGTTAATTAATAATGTGGATTGGATTCACATTTATTAATTAATTGGAAATGCAATTTACTAATTAGTTTGGGTTGTGAATATGATTCACATAATATTCAATGGCATGATTGAAATATTCACAAATTAATTTGGAATTAATTTGGTGAATAATTTTGTGATAATTGTTATTGCAAAATTAATTAAGAAATAATAAGATAAATAAAAAGGAGACAAATTAACCACCTAAATAAGAGGTGGCGCCACCTATGACTCATTCATAGGTGACGCCCCCTATGATTTAGGGAGGTTAGTTGACTCCCTTTTGTTGTCACATTATCTCTTAAATAGTTAAATTAAATTATGTTGATAATGTTGCAACATATTTTAATTTAAATAAATATTGTTGGTTTTAACCAACAACAATCATAGCCATTGATCTTACAGAGACCAAGCCTAGCCATTGGATCTATGAGTCCATGGATTGAGATCCAATGGATCCTAAACTAATATAAAAGGAGGGCTAGGGTAGCCTTCCATGGAATATGATCAAGAGTTGTGCAAGGTTACAACTCTCTCTCTCTCTCTCTCTCTCTCTCTTTCTCATTCTCGCCCTCTCTCTTTCTTTTCTCCATCAAGTGGTCGTCCACTTTGTGTTGAGAAAGGAGAGACTCTCGGCTTTCGCCTTCGACGACTCGTGGATCTCCATATTCTTGGAGTTGCTTACTCTAAAGGAAGACGATAGATTTCGTTTTAACGAAATCGGGGGAGCCATCGCTTGGATCTTCATCGAGGATTGCGGGAAGGAACGTGACTCATCATCGCGCCCGCAAGTGCGTTCTTCGTGGATCGGACTTGAGACAGGAGGATCTCTACTTTGGGATCTCACGATCACAACCACGCTTCAAGAGGTATCCTTATACTTGTGGTTTGATGAAACAATCCGAGAAGTGTTCTCGTGATCATGTGGTTTCATCTTTAATTTAAAAATTTTAATTTCCGCTGCATCTAGCATCTAGTGCGACTAGTTGCTCCGATTGCATACGATGCGATCAACACGCTTCCGTGATGCGCTTAAGGATACTAAATATCCTTCAGTTACCACTCCTAGGGACTTTTTGGATGACATGTCTACTTTTTGTGATACTGATTTCATGACTACTAGGAGAGGTAGGATGCCAGCTGACAGCACGTCATCTGAGCGACAGCCACATGAGGAACAAGGGATCGCCAGATGAGGATAGGAGCGATGCTGATGCCGCTAATGATGTTGATGATGGTGGTGTTTATGCCACCAAGGATGGAGATCCTGACGACGGTGCTGAGGCCATCGTGATTCCAGATACAGGCGGTGGTACTGAGACCACCATTTTGTTTGATGATGATCCAGCTGCAGACGGAGGTGCTGATGCCACCATTTTCGATGCGGATCCAGAGCGTAGTGTTGATGCCGTGATTCCAGAGCCATGGGTGGTACTGAGATCACCACTTCTACTTTTGTTGAGCCCCCACCCGTTGTGTTGCCACCTTTTGTATCTCAGGACTGTGGTAACAAGAAAAAGAACAAAAATATATATAAAGGAAAGGTTTCTGTATCCACTTCGAGTCCATATGTGTTGAATGATGATCATTATATGGATTCCATTCCCTCACAAGCATAGGAACCTCTTCTTAATCCTCCATCTGTGGAGCCCCCTACCATCCCCTTCCCTCAAGCACTCCGCTTAGCGAAGGGGAATAAAAGAGAAAATCCCAAAAAAGAATCACCAGTTAGAGTTCAGCAACCAGATTATTGGACATATTCCAGATACAACTGACTCTACAGGAGATGCTTGAGCACATCCCCCTCTTCCAAAAGAATTTAAGAAAGAAGACTACAGTCTGTAGGAAGAGGAGGAACCACGGTGATGAGATCCAAGTGCTCACCCACTCTGCATGCTTTGCCATTCAGAGCAGATTGCCAGCCGAGAGACCTGATGCAGGAGGTCCCTAGGTTAGATGTGAGATTCAGGAGCAGCAGTTCGAACGTACTCTATTAGACAACGGCTCTTCTATCAACCTCCTTCCGGCAGCCTTACTCGACCGATTCAAGTTTTGTCCTCTTATTCAGAGCAGGACAATCCTTCAGTTTGCTGATAAGTCGACTAAGAGGCCGAAGGGGTTGTTGAGAGACGTGGTCGTTACCATTCAGGGCCTGAAAGTCTCCGTAGACTTTGTTGTATTGGACATGGAGATCCCATTCTTGGACGCCCATCTTGGCCACTGCCAAGGCGGTGACCGACCATGATAGTGGGAAGGTTTGCTTTCGTGTAGAGGGCGAAAGTATACAAATAGAGACGATTGACGAGACCCGAGCGAGAGAATTAGCATGCTCAGAGAAGTTGAGTGATACCGAGCAGATGAAAGAGGCTGAGCAAGACGTCCACCAGGAGTCTGATTTTGGTGATAACAGATGATGAATCCATTTGGACAGATCCAGTAGCACGAGCCCTTGCCTTGCCCACAGATTCAGCATACCTACAACTTATGGCAGTTGAGAGCTAGGAGAGCACACCCCTGTGTGAGGACACATTTGAGGCTGACAATTCTGAGTTGAGTGGTGATGCAGAGTTTCATTCTGTTCTTCCTTGTTCAGATACCTCAGATTTAGAGGTTGATTGGGATGACTTTGATGACTACTTGCCTTGTCTGATTCCTTCTGAGCCGACAGCTAGGACGGAGTGCGAGCCAGTACAGTTCATAGGTGATTCAATAGGGTTTCCTTCTTCAGATCTTCATGCACAGCGACAGTTCTCATACAGACCTGGTAGCCTTCCCATAGACATATTAGAAGCCAGATCTGCCATCACCCAATTGTCCAGAATTGAAGCCTTTGTCGCAGTTGTTGACGTACAGATTCCTTGCGGGTGAGCCAGATAAGCACCCAGTTATTATCTCAGCAGATTTCACTAGAGGACAAGAATCTCGTCTGATGGAGGTTCTTGAAAGAAACCGCAAGGCGATTTGGAGTTTAGCTGATCTCTAGGGGATTAGTCTGGTCTTGTACTCCCACCACATCTATCTCGAAGAGGACGCTAAGCCATCACGTGAGTTCCAACAACGGTTGAACCCGAACCTTCGAGAGGTGTCATGAAGGAAATATCGAAGTGGTGAAGTGTCGATTTTATCTACTCAATCATCGACTCCAAGTGGGTTAGTCCATTACATGTGGTACCCAAGAAAACGGGTATCACTACAGTTGTGAGTGAGTCTGGAGAGGAGATAGCTACCAGGGTATCCACTTCTTTGAGGGTCTGTGTGGACTACAGACGATTGAATGAGGCCACCAAGAAGGATCATTTCCCACTGCCATTCATTGATCAGATTATCGAGAGGCTAGCTGGAAAGAGTCACTATTGTTTTCTTGATAGGTACTCTGGATATAATCAAGTGGCCATTGCGCTCGACGACCAGCATAAAATGACATTCACCTGTCCGTTTGGGACTTATGCTTTCTGACGGATGCCCTTTGGTCTATGTAATGCCCCAGCGACATTTCAAAGGTGCATGTTGTCCATTTTCTCGGACATGGTCGGTGACTGTTTAGAGGTATTCATGGATGACTTCTCGGTCTATGGCGATGGGTTTGATGCTTGTCTTGACTGCCTAGACCGTATGCTTCAGTGTTGCATAGAGTCCAACCTTGTCTTGTCTTGGGAGTAGAGTCACTTCATGGTGACTCAAGGGATGGTCCTTGGCCATATCATATCCAACAGGGGCATGGAGGTTGATCCGGCTAAGGTGGATATCATTAGAAAACTCAATCCACCATCCAATATGTGTCAATTGCGGTCTTTTCTGGGGCATGTCGGTTTCTACTGTCGGTTCATTCAGAACTTCAGTCGTATTGCCCGACTGCTCATTGATTTGCTGACGAAAGACACTGAGTTCTTGTAGATGATAAGTGTCTTGCGTCTTTTGAGACTCTCAAGAATATGCTTGTCACAGCTCCTGTCCTTCAGCCTTCCGATTGGTCCTCTCCCATTCGAGATCACGACGGACGCTTCTGATTTTGCCGTAGGGTTGTGTTGGGACAGAGGAGGGATGGATTATCGTATGCAATTCACTACACTAGCCGGACTTTGGATGCAGCTTAGCGGAATTACACCGTGACTGAGAAAGAGATGCTAGTTGTACTCTTTGCTTTGGATAAGTACAGATCATATATTATCGGATCTAGAGTGACTATCTTTACTGATCACACTGCCATCCGTTACCTCATGGCCAAGAAGGATGCCAAAGCTCTCCTTACCAAATGGATCCTTCTGCTCCAGGAGTTTGACATTGAGATTAAGGATAAACCGGGAGTTAAGAATGTGGTGGTGGATCACCTCTCCTGCTTAGAGAACCCTAAGGAATCTGAGCTCAGCGCACCTATTACATATACATTCCAAGATGAGGCGATCTTCGCTATCACCTCGCTCCCATGATATGCTGACATTGTGAACTATCTTGTCACCAAGACGGTTCCACAGGATTGTCCCGGGAAGAAACTTGAGACTTTCCTTGTGAAGGCCAAGTTTTACCATTGGGAGGATGTTGTCCTTTATCATGAAGGAGGGGATATCATCTTGAGGAGGTGCATTCCTCAAATGAGAAGCATAGCATCCTCACCTACTGTAACAAGCTTGAGGCAGGACATCATTCTGGGTGATGGACAACACAGAAGGTGCTCCATTCGGCCTTTGGTGGCCTACTCTCTTCAAGGATTCTGATGAATTCGTGAAGAGATGTACTGACTTTCAGAAGATGGGTACTTGGGAACAGAGAGACATAATGCCCATGCAGCCCATTCACTTTTGTGAGGTTTGATGTATTGGGGATTGATTTCATGGGCCCATTTCCTGATAGTCAGGGGTTTGAGTACATTTTGCTCGTTGTGGATTATGTGAGCCGTTTGGTTGAGGTCATCTCCGCCCGAGCCGCAGATGCTAAGACCGTGTGCTGATTTTTTAGGAAAAATATCATTTCACGGTTCGGGGTACTTAGAGTTTTGATTTCAAACGGGGGTCTCACTTCATTAATGACAAGGTTAGGTCCCTTGCAGATGAGTTCGGCATTGACCATCGTGTTGCTACTCCATATCATTCTCAGACTAATGGTCTTGCTGAAGTATCGAATAGGGAGATCAAGACTATCTTACAGAAGGTTGTCCGCCCAGACCGAAGGGATTGGTCACAGACTTTTGGACTCGGTCTTGTGGGCCTATCGGACTTCCTCAAACCACCATTAGGGACATCTCCCTTTCGTCTCGTCTATTGCAAGCCGTGCCATTTACTAGTGGAGATCAAGCACAAGTCACTATGGGCAGTTACTGAGTTATTATTGGATCCCGATAGTATAGGAGAAAGAGAGGAAAGCAGAGTTGGCAACCCTGGAGGAACTGAGAGATACAGTCTGTTCTAGCAGCCTACAGTATAAGGAAAAAGTGAAGACATGGCACGATTCTCATATCAGCCACAAACAGTTTGAGCCCAATCAACGCGTATGGTTGTTTGATTCTAGACTGAAATTATTTCCAAGGAAATTACAGAGTAAATGGAAAGGACCGTATGTGGTCAGGAAGGTACATGACAATGGTAGTATTGATATATCTGAGTTATCATCTTCCTCTACTTTTCGCGTCAACGGTCAACGCTTGAAATTATATCTTGATCATGGTCCACCAACCGTTGACATTGCCCCCATTCATTTGGTATGAGATGTGCTCTTTGACTCGCATCATCTACATTTCATACATGATATCACTTCTATCTTCCATTGTATAGATCCATTTGTCCATATCATTCATTCTTTCTTCCGTATGTCTGCCACCCCATTGCCATCCTATGATTTTGCTATACTTAGGACGTACCTTGTCCTAAGTATGGGGGGGTGCACACATTGGGTTGTGATCTGTATATTCTCTTTTCTTCTTTTCCTCTTCTATCCACTTTATCTACCAAAAAGGTGCCGCCTCTTTGTGTCGGACTTCTATACTTAGGACGTACTTTGTCCTAAGTAATGGGGTGTACACCCCGAGTTGATTCTATTCTTTGATACTCTCTACCGTCTCCTCTTCTTATCTATACTTAGGGATATCTTACCTTAAGTATAGGGGCAGACAGTCTGAGAACAATCTGTTCATTCCCACCCTTGACCCTCCCTACTTTGTGTACAGTCTGCTATACTTAGGATTACTTGATCCTATGTATTGGGGGACGATCAGCTTCTCATCCGTTCATTCATCTCGTATTCATTTATTCTTTAGACTTTTCTATACTCAGTATGTGTTATGTCTTCTCTTTTCTCTCCGATCTATGAGGACATAGCTCAAGCTAAGTATAGGGGGTCGTATATACTGCGTATATACTTTAGCCATAACTCGTACTTTCGTATTTTTTACTATAACTAATTACTTCTAAAATCATTAAAAAAACATTAATAAACATATGTGATTATTCCTCAAATTATTTTTATGTACTGATTAATAAATCAGGTGAAAATATTTTTGCAAAATGTTTGAAAAACAGTTTGAAAACCTTTGGAAAATCTTTTGAAACTATTTGAAAAACACTTTGTTACATGTTTTCAACCTTTGTAAAAATATTTTGATTGTAAAATTATCTTATTTGTATGAAATAAAATGTTTGAAAAATGATTTGCAAATGGTTTGAAAAATGGTTGTAAAAATATGTGAAAAATCTATATATACTGTTTGGAAAACCTTTGCAAAATGATTTTCAAATGTGTGCATGTTTGTAAAACTATTGTAAAAATCATTTTGGACTATAGTTTTCAAAATTGTTTGAAAACTCCTTGTCAAATATGTTTAAGGAATACATACATCTCACCAAAATTCACTATATATATTTAAAAAATTTGACTACTTACCCTTGTAAATTCTTAAAATCCACTTCATGTAAATATGAAATGCATCCCCGTGTAAATATTTGTACCTAGTTTTTAGCTAAAATCATTGACTTCCAAAAATCCCAAAAACATATGCAAAACAAAAATACCAAAAACATTTGAAAAATCTCTTTGAAAAATACAAAAAAAATACGCATATGCATCATCTTTCAAAAATCCATAAAAAGTTCATAATATTTGAAAAATTGCATCACAAAAAGATTCTTCTGCATAGCATTTGCAAAGCATGAGCTTTTTTTTGGATTGAGTTTGATAGTTGAACAAGTCTAAGTAAAATCCGAAGATTGGAGCTTGCTTGGACCTTAAAATCTACCTAATTAACAGGAACCTTATAGGAGCTGGAATTGAGGTACTTTGGGTCTAGTTGACTTAATTCTTTGAGGATCATGGGACTTGGTTCAGTGGATCTTGACTGCCTAAGTAGAGTACTTTGGAGCACACGCACGACTCTTGTTGATAATTACCTAACTTGGACTCCTGCACCTTTCACTTGGCTCAACTCAGTTGGAGTTGTGAGGGGGTTGGATTTGCCGATATGAGACACACACAGGTGGAAACACTTGTCCTCCTCTAGGGAGGGAAGTGCATCCCAACCCGTCTAGTGATGATGAGTTTCGAGGACATGAGATTGTTGTTTGCGATAAAGCTTCAGAAGAGGGATAGTCTACTAGCTCAAGAGGAAAAACTCCCTATGTAAATGTTGTTGTATATAGTATTTCAAAAAAAATGTAAAAACCAAAAACTCCAAAAAAAAGTGGACATGCCTGTATAAAAATAAAAAAATGCATGCTGGAGTGTACATATATGTATAGTCAATTAAGAAAGCTTGAGCTTCAAAGTCAAATCATGTGACTCTGCAGCAGGATGACTTGACAACACTGTCTTGCATCCTAGGATAGGTAGCTACATTAGCTACCGTCCATTCTTCTCTTCACCCCCTCCTCTTCAGCTGTAATACCCTGCTCCTAGAGGAATGAGTTGTTGGATTGGGGAATCATTGGTTTGTCATATTAGAGAAGTCAGTCTCTTTGTCATTCTAGTTGGGGAGAGCCACCATCACTTACACTATACGAGTCAGATTCATAGTCGTAATGCTTTGCGTATGAGTTGAAATATTTCTGATATGGCTATTGAGGAGACTTGAGCAGAGTTCTGAGATTCTCAAGGACTGTTGGATTTCAAATCTGGTTCTCATTAAGGTTCCGCCCGCACTAAAATTCCAAAGGTCCGACTTAAGCTCCAAACTTTGATTTTATGAAGACAAGTTTGATTGTTAAACTTAACCCAATTTTCTTCTTTTTCTTTTCTTTGGTTTTCTTTTCTGCACTTATTGCATAAGTGTTTGCTAGGGACTAGCAAAGGCAAAGTATAGGTGGATCATGAATCCACATTTCATCATCTTTATTCTGTCATTTTAACCTTAAAATACCTGGCAAATGCATGTAAATACCCTTAATTAGTGCATTTTAGCATCATGCATCCTGGTGTAATTATTGTATAAAATGTGGTTTTTAACACCAAAATTATAGAATAAAGAAAAGAAAAGAAAAAGAATAAAATATTGTAAATATTTCATGACCCGAAACCCCGGGACCTAGGCATCTTGATGAATAGGTCGACAAGGAATAAAGTAGGGGGAGATAAGAACCAGAATACCAATAAAATACCTTCTATTTCATTCATTCTTTATTCATTTTGGGACATATTTTTAGTTCCACTTTTTATACTTCAAATAAAGAAACTTTGTCCATGAAAGTCGTAGACAAATAAATATAA